>MU274938.1:6608-115643 GCA_022160335.1 Irpex rosettiformis | reverse complement strand
AACTTTCCCTTTCCGTGCCTGCTCTTACGAGCCCGACTTGCCGACTGAGCGTGAGATGGGGAGCTATGCGTTGAAACACGACTCACCACCCAAGGCGACGAGCCACAACAGTCGTGTGCTAACGCAAACGACTCCCCAATCAGGCTCGCGACTTGATTCCCACCGAGTAAAGTTATTGTTACAAGTGATCATGTAGAAAGTACAAACGTGCGACGTTTACGAAACTCGTCCATAGTGTCTTTGGTAAGCTGCATACGGGACTTATCAAAAGAATTTGAAATAAAAAGGGGAAGAATAGAATCTATCTTACGCCAATACTCGAGAAAGGCACGAGAGCGCCAACTGCCTTGTACAGCAACGATATCGGGAGGAGTGCCACGCAATAAGAGTTCCGTCGCTCCTCCGATACGAAAGCAGTGACCTGTTAATTGACCGAGGTCGGCGGCTCGCCACACCTCGTTGACACGTTCGAGGAACCACTCGCGCGTCATAGGTGCCCAACCCTCGTCGTTCTTGGCTTTGAAGGCAAAGAAAGGCGCATTAGAAGGAATGTTAGAATTATGTAAAAAATGACGATGTAAGGCCTGAATGGGAGAAGTTGGTTCGTTATTTTCGGTAATCGTGACGACGAGACCAGATGATTTGGTTGTTTTGGACCAAGGAAGGGTTAAGGAGAAGAATTCTTTCTTGTCTGGGAGTGAACAAAATTTGGAAGGAGCATTGCGAGAAACATGTCTAGAAGGGTCAAAACTACTCAGCGAAGGGATTACCAGTTCGCCTAAACGCCTAGTACCCCAAAAAGCGAAGCATGCGATCGCAAAGACCGCGACGTCAAAGGAGTCAGAAAGATTGAGATGTACGAGAAGAGCGTTCATGTGCTCAACGGTAACCGGGGGCCGTTTGGGTTTCCCGTCGGGTTGGACCTTCAGCGAGCCTGACGAGACTGCCTTTAACATCCTGCCTCCGTACCATGGAGCGCCGTTGAACGTATGCCAAAACGAGAGGCCCGCGATCCAGGTATCGATGGTTGAGCGAGATACCAAGCCGCACCACTCGGCTATGAAAGATGCTAACAGGGCGTCTGAAGCGGGCATGCGAAGATCCTCCGAGATATGTAGGCAGTCGCAAAACTGAGTAAACCGGAGTAAACCCGCACCGTAGTTTTTCCGAGTATTTGGTTCAAGAGAAGCGAGCATGGCTGTAGACAACGATTGGACAGAGGCGGTGGATGTTTGCGAGGATAACTTGGCTTTGAAGTTGATTGCAAAGGGGGTGGTCCAAGAAGCGAGACGGTCACGAGCTAGGACAGGGGGACGAAGTGAAGAAGCTGCAATAGAATTTGATTTTGAAGGTTTTCTTGGTTTGCGACGACTGAGAGTGCGCGGTGAGGGTTGAGCCTCTCTCTCGGAGGTCGGACCTGCACGTGCAGGTGAGGTAAGTGAAGGTGTACTAGACATAGAGAAGGAAGGGTTGCAGCTCCTTGGGGAGTGAGATCGAGGGAAGGCGTTTCGAGGCTGATCCGTGGATTCCGCGCGAAACGGGATCTGCCAGGTTTTCCTTGGTATTAACGTATTGTAGCGTGACGAACATGTTGAGGGAGGCGTTGACTATGGACGTGCGACGGATGCAGAGGTTCACCTGAAAGTTCCGGCTACGGCCACGGTTGAAGGCGCCTACCACTCCTAGATTATCGCTGTGAATGACGGTGTTTAAGTCTCGATAACCCATACGGTCAAGTAAAAGAATGGCTAGCTCGACGGCTACCATTTCCGCCCAACCGATGTCCCTAGATTCTGATTTCCATCCCTCAGTGAGCCGCCAAGCCGCCCAGTGACCGCCAATGAGCACTCCTACTCCCCAGCTAGTCGAGGCGTCCACCCAAACTCCTAAGTCTTGGATATCGCCACGAGGGGTGAGAGAGCGAGACGCTCCTGGTATCGAAAGAACTCCTGCCCACCATTTCAAATCAGAGGCGAGCGAGCGAGGAGGGTAGCGATTGCAAAAGGAGTTCGGAAAGCTAGCGATAAAGGCACATAGGTTTGTCAAGTACGCGCGACCGGAGGGAAAGACGAAGGTGATATGGGAGAGAGTTCCATTAATGGACATCGCGTCTTGAAGCGACACGCGTCCTCTGCTCGCTTTCTCTTGAAATGCCGTGAGCTTGGTTAGGTACTTAGAACGCTTTTCTTCTGGTAAGGAGACCCGTCGGTGCCATAGATCCCAGAGGAACCCTAAGTAAATGGTGAGGAAAGCGAAGCCGAAACACTTCCCTAGCTTCCAAGGCACACCTAAGGGTTTCGTTATGCGAAAGATGTCTTCGACATCAAAGGCGTACTTCCAAGTTAAGACGCATGAACCCGAAATGGGGTAGCGGAGCTGGTTCAAGTCGTCAACCCACTTAACATTCGCTTTCAAGCCATGTGCCCGAAGGATATCAACGATGGCATCCATGACCTCGCCTTGAACGCCTGGACCCGACGAAATGCCGAAAGGGCACACGTGATCGATATAGAACTCGCCGAGTTCGCATTGGATGACGATAAAGGCTTTATGGGAGGGTAGGATTGGGATATTGCGAAAGGCGGAGTCAATGTCGAGCGACGCAGCCTGAGTACCTGGCGGCGCATTGGCGACCTGAACAGAATTGAAAATTTTAGCGAGACTTGTAAAGACGCGCGCTTTTGCGAAGAAGAACAAGGCTCTGCCTCAAAAAGACGGCAAGAAGCTAGCACGACAGAAATCATACCCAAGGTAGCAGCGCTACACCTTCAGGGTAAGTAAAAACCACACTATTAGTGGCGACCAGCGCCATAGACTGACATCGTCTAGGAGCGACCAGCGACTCCCTAATCGAAAGAAAAGACAAGATAAAATAGCGAGGCCGTTCCTCGATAGAATTCTGAACCGATCGAGTTAACCCCGATGGAAAGAAATGAACAGGGCCAACCCCTGATGAAATAAAACACAACCGAGGTTAAACTCTCGGGAGACATAAAACTTGGTGGCGACCAGCGCCATGGACGTACGACGTCCAGGAACGACCAGCGTTTCCCCCAAAAGAACAACCGCATATCTGGCGAGTGAAAAAGAAAAACTGGCAGACTTCTCGATAGATGAAAGAAAAGGAAGAAAACTCACCAGTTCCGCGAATTGCGCCGCTGATCCCCAAGTGGTGGGAAACAAGTCCGAATCGATATAGTCGTTCACCGATTTTCCATCGGAATTTGCGAAGGAGCAGTTTTGGATTAATCGTAGTTTCTCGGGATTACCCGCCTTCTCCACAACGGAGAGCGGTGACGAAATAAAGAAAGAGCCCAAGGTGGCTTCGAGTTCGGGTTTCGAAAAGGGACCCGACATGCGACGTAACTCGAGTTGTTCAGAGACATAAGATTTGATAAAGTGCATGTGGTCTATACCCGTCTTGGAGTTGGGAGGGGTATGCGACTGAGTCAAGACAGGAAAATCCCCGATGGGGAAGCCATAACGTATCTTATTAGGGAGGTCAGGGTATTTTACCAAGAGATTGAAACGCGCGAGCTCAGCTTCGAATGCATCAGCTCTGAAGGGGGTAACGATGCGCTCTCGCTCAGAGGCACCGCTTACTTGCGCCGTGATGGTCGGTGGCACCACAGAACGAGCAGACATGAAGAGCTCTGGTGTTGCGCGCGCACTTTTCTCCTCGACAGGCGTCTTCTCCAGAGAGGTTCCAGATGAGACAAAGGTCTCTTCCGGTATTGGCGACGACGAGTCGACCATTCTGGAAAGTGGTGAAGGTGGGTCTGCCGTTCGGAAGCTTGTCGTTTCGGCAGTTCTTCGCGTGATGACCGTTCGGGGCGCCTTGTCTGCACTTAAGGCAGAGCAACCCCGCGCTCGATTGTCTGCCCTCTCGAAAGGGCTTGGACGAGCCCTCTCGACGATCCGAGTTCCCAGAGTCTGGCTTATAGTACGACTTACGGTCCGCCTTGTTGTAAGGCTGGTACTTCTTTGAGTCCGAACGGATCGTCCGTACCACTACATCGCCACGAATCGACTGGAATTTGGCCTCGTACGCTGGGCTGCCAACGATGAACCGAGTCCTCTTGCTTGTAAAGAAAATTTGGCGGATTTCGATGTCGAACTCGAGGATTGCGTCGAAAGTGGTCTTCATCTCCTTTCGCCTCCGGAGGTGCTCGTAGTGGCCCTTGAAGAGAGCCGCAATCTTACCCTGCTTATCGAGAGACCCCATAATCTCGATGTAGTTCCCCCACGCCTCGTGCCAGTCCTCAACGCTGATAGTCTTCTCGTCGTCCCACTGAGTGACGTCTAGAAGTGACAACTTCTCGGTCGATGAGTTCTGTATCTTCACGTATTTGTTGGTAGCGTTCGCGCGGATTGTCCTTAACGCCTCAGAGGTGCATACAGTCAAGGGCACGTGACGGCGTGCTCGAAGGAGGGCGAGAATCGGCTCCGGGGCTTTCAAGTCTTCTTCGAAGAA
The DNA here is from genome assembly GCA_022160335.1 of Irpex rosettiformis. Classification (NCBI taxonomy): domain Eukaryota; kingdom Fungi; phylum Basidiomycota; class Agaricomycetes; order Polyporales; family Irpicaceae; genus Irpex; species Irpex rosettiformis. The sequence continues at coordinate 111,169 of MU274938.1, read as the reverse complement.
ATCCTCTTCCTCGTTCATAACAATCTCCTCTTCGTCAGACGGTTCGACTGGCGAGGAGGCGGCCTTGGTCTTAGACACGGCGCCCGAGGCACCAGCGCTAATACCTCCTACTGCGTTGGGAGCTGTAGAAGAGGGTTTTGAGGAGACGGATTTAATATAAGCGTTAACCCGATTCAGGGTGTTTGGACTTAGCGCGGATAGAGCTCCCACGACGGTGGGGAGCATCTCCGTCTGTCCGTTACCGGCTGTATGCTCTGTCTGAGCGGGGTTTCCTCTTCTATCATCGGGTCTCTCCTCGTCGAAGGGGGGGATGGTGTCTTCGTCCTCCGATACGTCTCCCTCTCCCCTGTCGCGACGTTCTTCTCTCACCCGATTTCTTTCGACCCTCGCGTCTCTCTCTATCTCATCTTTTTCCGTCAGCTGGTACACCCTTGGCCCTTCAGGCGCGTCGGCTTCTGGAGTGATTATTCCTTCTGGACGGGTTACCATGTTTGATAAAAGGACAGCGAAGCTAAGAACCGCGAAAGAAACCCTTAGCGAGAGTCGAATGCGAGAGGAGTTGGAGAGAGAGATGGACGCGCGTCGCGCGACTGATCTCTACGACTTCCGCATTCGGACTCTCGCTTAGTAAGCACTTGTTTTTCTTGCCGCTCGTTCCTCGCTCGCAAGAAAAACATCACTGAACGACTTCATGTCTCGCTCGCGCACCTCTTCTTTGCCCGTACGGCCTCATTCCAGCAGCGGGCCTCCGACGTCCATGGCCCGGCAGAAAATAGGCCAGAAGATATATAGTTTGAAGACTAAGGCCAGGGACAGGGGAGAAGCTGAGGAGGCAACATCCACCAAGGCTGCCAGCTCCTCAATATCCGGTAAGTCTTCTATGCTGTGTATTAACCGCATCATCTTTCGCGATTTCTTATATGAACCCATATCTGATATGAACAGTGGTAGACCCCTTCGCAGCAAACCCCAACGCCTCTTCGTCCTTCGTGACGTTTACGCCCACTACGCCGACGACCAGAAAGTTGCCTGCACCTTTGACTATCCGCCCGCCCGTCGCAGAGTCTGACGAGAACGAGTCTGTCATGTCGCAACCCGTCTCGCCAACATCACCTACCCCCGCAGCACAGTCGTTCTCACCGCCGGCGCGAAGAAGGGGAAGCATCCTCGTCGCAGCATCAGATGCTCTGTCCTCGTTTGCACGCAAAACGCCGATGCGATCATTGCACCTTAACATGGGCGGTATTGGGAGAACGAACAGCACCAAGTCGTTCGTGAATGGAGCGCAGCCTATAGTCCTTACTGAGGTCATTGAAATTAGTGAGAGTGCTATTCGTGCCAGCAAACGGAGGGAGGAGGAGGAGGCTGAGCGTGAGCGGCTGAGAGACGCAGCAGCAAGAGCGCTAGGGATCAACGATAAGGAGGGCGAAACGTCTAGTATGAACTCTCGACAGCGCTCAGGAGGGTTACTAGACCTGGATAAAGGCGACGAAGAGGGTAACCCTGGGAATGGCGACTACCATGGCTGGGGAGACGATGCAATAACCCCGACGGCAACCTCCCTGCCGTCGTTACCGCCGGCTTCAACGCACTCGCGAACACGCTCTGGCTCGTATATTCCCCCACATACCCTAGCCTCCTTACCTGCAAGATCCCCCACACCGCTTTCTTCATTATCCTCGCAACACACCTCTTCCCACCCGTTAGGCTCTGCGCACCCACAAGTACCGAAGTCTTTCTCCACACCTCCTGCCTCCATCGCTATCGCTCCTACCTTACGTATCAACACCTTTAACTCAACGAAAACCGTTGACGATACCCTTTCATGCCCTATTCCCGAGATTCCAGCATTCCCGAGCACGCCAGCTGCCCTTTCTCCATTCACGCAGCTTAGTGGGACAATGCCAAGATATTATCCCGCTCCTTCGCTGCTAATGTTCACACTTACCAAGCAATGGAAGAACCGGTATCTAGTCTTCACGACCCCAATGCCCTCACCCGCGAGTCAAAGGTCTGTTTTCCGCTCCCCTTGGAGCTCCGGATCCGATTCTAGCAGTACGACGCCTGTTCCGTCGTATTTGCATTTGTTCAAGACATCGGGGTCGGATGAGAAGGAGGTTGAGAGGTTGGAGATCAATGAGGAGAGTGTGGTTTATGTTGCAGAGGGGGAGGTTGGTGGACGAAAGGGAGTTATCAAGGTTGGGGGGTCTCTCAGGAAGAAGGCCTCTTTGACTGGGAGTGCAAGGCGGCCATCGACGAGTAGTCCAGCTGGTACGGCCGCGAACATGGCTTCGGCGAGTTCGAGGACGTCGAGTTCGAGCATGGGCTCTGTGGAGGAGCCGATGGATGTGGGGATGGCGATGAGCGTAGACCATGCCTCTGGGTCAACTTCTAGTCTAAGTGCTGAAGGTCGAACAATGTGGATTGTGCAGATCCCTGACCCTGAAGAAGCACAAGAGTGGATAGGGGTTATCAAAGGCGCTGTGTTGAACCAACGGTGAGTCTTCCTTTACTGGCTTCGTTTCTTAGATGCAAGGGGGTGCTGATCGAGTTGAAATGCTGGGTTATGAAGGTCTATACGCGCTGGTCTGGGTACGCCGAGTGCTGTGAATGGTATGGAACCACGAGGAGACCTAGACGTCGTACTCTCTATGCGCGCACAGGGTCTATTCCCAAGTCCCACGGTTCCCCATGCGGATTATAATAGTATGAACGGAAACGCGACGATTAGGAGTCAAGGAGCTATTAGCCCGACCAACTCGACCTTTGCGAGCGATAGTCGTTATGCGTCGTCTATCACGCAACTTCCGCGTTCGCAGTCGACCACGGCCTCTAATGTGCTCTCGTCCACCACTGCCTCGATAAACAGCGGAGAAACAGGTTCGACTGTGGCAACGTCGTATGCGAGCGGATCGAGTAGCCCTATCCCGCGTGCTACCACAGCACTGAAAAGCTTGTTCACGATAGGGGGCGGCCGCCCGAGGTCGCCGTCGACCTCATCGTTGACACCACCATCATCTGCTCTGGAAGAGGACGACCGACCAGAAGACTCGTTTGGGCATGCAGGAGCGAGTCTGATGGGTATGATTCGCTCGAATACCCATGTCAACGATATCACTGGGTCACCTAGTACGCCCACAGTTCCCAGTACTCCCCGCGCTTGCACGCCGATTGTCCCTCCTGAAGCCTTCTTGGAACGCAAGATTTTACCTGATCCGGATCGTCGTTTGCTAGAGAGCTCGGATACTTCTGAACCTCCTCCGGTCAAAAAGCCGCTAACCACAAACAGTCTTGGGTTCGGACGACCGAAAGAGATCGAAGATAGGCATATCGTTCCTACCAGAGTGAGCTCAGAGGGTATAACTTCGGTCGCCCTACAGCCCCCGCCTCCGAGGAAACGAGCCGGGACGGTGAACAGCACCACTGTCTCTGTCTCGGTGTCAAGTCCAACGGACTCTTCGCCATCGACTGCCTCCTATGCTTACTCGCATACGAATACTAGCACGGCAGAGAGTCTAGGTGTTAGTATGGGGGTCAAAAGCTCTAATCTCTTGACACCGCCTTTACCCCCCACTCCCACATCTGCGGCTGTAGCCAAATTGAAGGATCGTCGGGTAACTCGCGCGTCATGGTCTTCTGTATCTACGCACGGTTCTGGCGATCAGACGCCGTCTTCCCCGGATGAAGCTAGGTCGCGTCGGTGGTCTCGCAGGAGTAGTGTCCCCCATCGCATGAGTCCGCCATATCCTTCGATGTCTTCACCACCTTCATCTCCTCTCATGCAGGACACGCTGGCCCCCTCAATGCGCCACCCATACGCGTCTGAGGATGTCTCGTTGAGTCGATCTTCGTCAGTAGGATCTGGGCATGGCCGAGTTTCAGAGTTGCACGCGCGTCCGTTCTCAGCGAGGCGGGCTTCCGCGATATCCGTACAGACCTCGAGTACCTCAAGTACGCAACATTCGTATCCTGCAATGGCTAACAGCAAGCCTGTCTTTGCTACGGGTAGACCCAAGGCTTCACACCGGACTTCACTCCCCCCACCTCAGCGGCCCGCACCTATCTCTGCACTTCCTCCTACGCCATCTGAGAATGGACATACTATACTCACAATGTCGGCCACCCAGTCACTTCCTGCACCTAAGGGACTGCGAGAATCGCTCATTTTGAGAGGTAACAAGCGTCTGTCTACAATTCCGCCGACTCAACCTCCTGCCTCTGCTTTGCCTCCTAGACCCGATGAGCCTGGTTACCGCCCTCCAACTTACGGTCACCGACGTAGTTCTAGCTCTGGCAACCCTAGTAGCCCTCTTGTACCCTCTGAATCGATGCCCACCAGCGCGGTCCGTTCTCATGCGCCGACTTTGCCCCCTATCTCTCCTTTACCACTTCCCCCACGTCCTCACACGGCTACCTCGTCCTCTCCCCCTCGCTCGACATCCCTCATCAAGCGCCGTCTACGGATTCTGAGCTCTCCTCCTACCGCACCTCCTTCAACTGCTCCACCACAACCCTCCTTAGACGGATTCGCAGAACATTTCGGTGGTGCTAATCCCGTTTCAATTCCTGAGTCACCTATCATCCCTGGACCTATCATGACGTTTCACAATGATCCCAGCTTTCTTCGAATTTCTCCTCAGACTCCTGACGACGACTCTCTGCTTGATGCTGCTCCTCAAGGTCTTTCTCCCCCTCCACGTCGAGGCTCACGTCAAATTACCGCTGCGGACAAGGAAACCCTTCAAGACGAAATTGGAACTTCGCGTTCCACGGAATCCGGCGATGGCGAGCTCTCGCACGATGTGAAGGATTCAGATATTCCAGCGCTAGCGCCACCTCCGGAGCTTGATGCCTTTGCCCCTCTGCCTGCCCTTGCAGTCAGATCTTCAGAACATTCGGCTGTTTCTCTGGTAGATGTCCGTATATAGCTTTATTTTCTTGGTTTTTTTCCTTCTTTTTATGCTATTTTTGTTCGTTCTTCGTTTTGGTGCTTACTGGCTTCGCTCAAAGCTTGTATTCTATAGTCTTCCTATAGTCTCGTCACTATGACCACTCACGCGCATGTACTTCTGCACATTTATTAAGTTACAATCTCTTGGAATTTGGATCATATTACAATACAAATTATATAAACCATACACTCAAAGCACTGCGACGAGAGAGAGCTGAAAGGATACAGGTGCGATACGATTATGCGAAACTATTCTCAACGTCGGCACTGTCATCTCCAACCTCGAGATTGGCAAACTAGAGGAATGAAGAATGAGTTTGAAGGATAACATACAAGTATGCAAAGATACTCACCGATAAGAAGGCGGCCGGACGGTGTTCCTCGGCCCAGAACAAGAGGGGTGTGTCAAGTGTCATTGAATAGCTGAGGTTTGGTGACCACAACTGTGTCAAGCCAATTCCGTAATTCCACACACGACCCTCCGGTACAAGCGTCATACCAAGAACACGATCTGACAACAGAAGTTGCACACGCTCAGACATATTCGGATTGAAGCCCTAAACGTTTGTTAGATGGGCAAATTGTTGAAAAAGTATATCAACTTACTGCAGGGTTTGGCGAAGTGTCGCTATTTTTGCGTCCCCATTCAAAGCCGGGCACTGACAAGGAATGTGCAGACAATGATACTGAGCCGGGCGTGAATGCGGCAGTGAGACAAATAGACGAGGGACCCCACTCGGGATGATCTGCCATAAGCTTAGCATGAGTGGTAACATCCGTAGGCGAAAGGTGATTGAGCTCGAGTGATTGTGTCTTGATCCACCCGAGAGGCTCCAAGTCCTTAAGCAAGAAATCATCTCGTGGAAGCTGAGCTGGCAGCTCGACACTGTTGTTGTTCCCGCGCTGAGGGGCCCATGCGACCGCCTATAAAAGGGTCAGAAATACATATAGCTGACATAGCTTTGGTACATACCTTGATTTCCTTCACTTGTTTGTTGTCGGGGGGCGAGACACCGTACAAGAACGCAGCGACTTGTGTACGAAGATCAGCGGCCGTAACGAAGTGACGCAGCAGATTCTTCGGAAGAACGTATGTGAAGGAAGATGCATCGTCTCTTACGTCGTCGTTCGAAACGTAAATGTGTTGCAAACGAAGAGGAAGATGCGTGGCCGAAATAGCGCGTACACGCCAGTCTGACTTGCTGCTGAACACCTGCTGTTCGTAGTTCGTGGCTAGAGAGAGAACAAATTAGGCAATGTAAGGAGTAACTCGTATTTCTTAACTCACTTGTAACCGTCTGAATCGTGTCACCGTGAATGTTGGTCGTTTGCCTAAACAGTGCAGATGAGCTACAAGACAACGGGACCAAACCCCTAACAACTTACGTCTGCACCGCGGTCACCTGTCCCTGACCCTCGTTGTTCTTCTCCAATTCCGCCATCTGTTGACGCTGCATGGAAGGAGCTACGATTTCTTGACCCAAGATGATATCCCGAATTTCGCTGGCTGTGAGTGATGCAATGTTAACACTATTACGCTTCCCGAAATCCTGCGTGAACCAGAAAGGTCAGCATCTTCCCAGCACCAATACTGTACAAGACCTACGGCTAAGATGAGATCTTTCAAGGCTACCTCTACCTTGATCCAATCCTCGTCGCTGAGAGATGGCCAGACGAAGTGTGGCTCGGTAATAGTATTCTTGTCAGGGCGCAAGATGACCTTCGCTTTTTCATTATTGACGTGGAGGCCACGCAATAGCAAGATAAGACGGGAGAATGCAGTGTAACTGGATATTGACTTCAGCCAGTCATCTATAGTTACATGCATTAGCTTCAGGACTATCGAAAGTTCGGGTGTACACGTACCGTAAAGGTTGAAAAGGACCATTTGCGGTTGTGTCGCACGCTGATACGAATGTCTTTAGCCTCTTGAGAAGAGCAAAGCGGGCAAACCAACATACCAAGATCAAATCACCAAACTTCTCCATCTTCATACAAGCTTGGAACGGAAGTTGCAGTTCACTACCCTTAATAACGATATTGGGGAAATCAAGTAAGTGCACTTCGAGAGGATCTGTACAACGGACGTGAGCGGCAAAATCATGAGGTAATACACTATATACATACCCAACATGCCCTTCCGTGTGACGATTACTTGCTTCGGCTGTTCTTCCACCGGCAGAGAACGCACAAGAGCAGCAACTTCTTCAGCTGTCTTCCATTTAGCCAATTGACCGAGACGCTTCTGACCAGCCCAGACACTTGTGTGAATGATCTTCAAGAATAGCTGACCAGAGCGGGGGTTGAAGATGAAAATAGCACCATCTGCAAGGATGAGATGAGCAAAATAAGTCTACAAAGATGTAAGGGAACTTACTGATGGGCTTGGTAGTCAAGTTACCCTCGAACGTCTTGTGACTGTTTGACGTGAGTCAGAGGTATGTTGAGTGTATTGAAAGGATACTTACATGGTGACTCGGTAGACATTCGTATCGTCAACGAACCCTGTGAAAAATTGGTTAGTATCTTGCCAACACAAGGGAATTCAGCAGATTTACAGATGATTTGGTTAGAGAAAAGTTCAGAGTAGTTCTAGAAAGAGATATACTTGAGAATTTTTTCAGTGGGTTGACAAACGTGTACTCACCTGACTATTCAAGTACGGCTCGGTGGGTTCGGAGGAGTACAGTTGTAAACCCTTCCTGATACGCTCTCGCAACACATGGCATGCGGGATTGGCCTTCATGATCTTCGCCATTGCTTGCTGGATCAAAGGCTTGAGACCAGGGAACCAGTTGCCGTAGGCGGACCAAAGGTTGTATGCAAGATCCATGCCAATCATGACACCGGTCGGTGAAGGGTAGATACTCATATTGTCAGATATCTAATACCGGATCAGCTTTGAATTAACATGTCCATAAGCCAAAACTTACATAGTCAAGGAACTTGGCACGAGTGTAACGCTCGATGTCGTGTGTATCGAAGTCACCCCAACGAAGCTGTACATCGATCCAGAACTTGTTACTGGTCGTGCCATCGAGGACATCTTTGCTCTAACGAAAGGGTAAGCTTCCAATAATGTAGTGTGAACAACGACGTACGTCTGTGACAAGCGAGGGACGGGCGATATTCCACTTGTATGCGGAGAACAGAAGAATATCGGCACAAGAGGAATTCATCTTGTAACTTTTACGAGGATGAATTGTTTCCTTCTGCACTGTCTCGATCTGGAGGGGCTCGAGTTCTTGATCAAATACTTGACACTGAGGGATGTTAAGTATTAGCTATATGTTCGCATGCAACTCGCAAATATACTTACAAGATCCATGACGACACTTTCGTGGACTAAGCAAGCGCATGTTAGTGAAGTCCATACAAGTATTCTGCAGCAGACTCACTCTTCTGCCATAAGTGAGCTCGGAAAATCTGGATTAAACTGATCTTCAAGGTAGGGATCTTTCCGTGCCTAGTATGTCATGAGCGAGATAGGATGCGACCGGACGGTGTGAGCACGTACATGAAAATACCAGTCAAGTCAAGCTGGACCTGGAAACCGACGTAGACATTGGCACGGTTAATCGTAGGGCTCCACCAGAGCGTGAACCGTCGATTGGGAATCTGATTGAGACCGGAACGCTGAGCGTTCGTCAATTTCTTGTATCTCATAGACTCCTCGAATCCAGACGCCTTCTCCCAGAAAAGACCTTTTAAAGACATTAGAATTTTCAGCAGATAACGGGATGCGAGAGTACTGACCCTCCCAAGTCGGGAAGTATGTTCCCTTGAACAACGTGTGCTCGAGAATGCCCTCTACACCACCAAGTGCTGCAATGACATCAACACGATAGTTGTTGAGCTGCCAGAGTTTACCGTCGTGGCGCTGCGATGTCCACCAGAACGGATTGCTGCGAAAGCGTTAGTCAACATTCGGGGAAATATGAGAATAAATCGTACTGCTTCAGCAACTGATACTGCTTCCAGTCAGTGCGAACACGCCAGCCACGGTCATAGGCAAGCCTAAACAAACATTAGCTCAGTGCTAAGAAATGGAAGAGTACACTAACGTATGACGGTCCTTCTGGAACAAAGTGTTGATACGAGGAATTCCACGATCCCAACTGTCCTCAAGATCCTCGAGTGTCAATCGACGGTTTTGGGCGTTAGCTTCCTTTCTCTTCATCGAGTACTCTGACCAGACACGTGCGGAGTCCAAGAACTCTGCTTCCCATGGTTGCAAGTAACGATACAGGTTGGGAATAAGCTGATCTTCCTCGTGTGACATACCCGCTCGGAAATGAGTGACACCAACATCCGTTTGTTTAGACCAGCGAAGATCGCTTTGAGGGATGAGCACGTGTCCCATAGACAACATTCCAAGGCCGCCGAGTTCCTATGTAGCTAAATCAGCGAACTGAAATAATGGTTTATATTGTGGTCGTACCTTAGGTGTATAGAAAACGACAGGAGGGAAACGTGACGGCATCTTACTGTTAAGACCAATCTTGACACGAGTCTGAATTTTGTTCTCAGCCTTGACGAGAGCGTCGAGCAGCTCATTCGTGTGAATAACCGCTTCACGGTAGTAAGTCATCAACCCGATGAGTGCAGTATTCCACTTGTTGACGATCTTGGAAAAGGTTGTCGAACCAGAGCTCATTAGAATCTGGCGAATACGATTGTTGAACTGCTGCACGCCCTCATCTGACACTCGCAAGAACGCCTGCGCGGTCCTCTCCTTCGTCTGCTCGTTCGTGAGGTTCCAGACAGCGTCCTTGAGCGAGAACTGCTCTCCGCTGGTGGTTCTAATCTTGGGGAGGATACGAACTTCGAACCCACTCATGGAGAATAAGAGCTGGGGGTTCTCTTTGGAGTAGACGCTAACAAAAGTATCCTCCCACTCGATGGTTGTGAGCGAGCGAGGAAGACTTTGCTTAACGTTCCAGAAGACGGCACGACCAAGGTTCACGTCGTGCTTGATGAGCCGCATACGACAGTCTCGAGGCCAGCATCGCTTGTTATTGTACCCAATGACATTGTTGTTGGTAGGATCGGGGTTCGCACTGAGGTAGCGTTGGATGAGATCACGAGACTCCTCCGCAGTGAAGCGGAAAAGGATGTGAATGCGGTCAACGTATCGAGAATAGAGTCGAATGGGGTGGCGGGTTTCCGTGGCCGAATCGCGGTACTGAAGGAAGTTGTTGGGCATCTGAGGAGGACCTGCCATCTCACTTGCTCGTTGCAATCCGAGAATGAGCAGATCGAGGACGAGCCCATAGTATTGGAAGACAAAGGCAGAGAACTGAAGACCGCGAATGAGACCATACGCGTTTGTGTGAGCCATGTCCTTGTACGTGAGCACAGTGTTGTTCTTCGCCGTGATGTAGTCCGCCAAGTTGTGATCGAGGATGAGACGCAAGAGACGGTTGAGGAGGGTGAGGTCGATCTTTTCGTAAACTTTGGACAGAACAGTCTCCATGAGCACATTGCATTCGCCCTCGCTAGTCTCCCAAATATCGCTCAAGTTATTGATCCCTTGACACCACTTGTACACGAGGAGCGGCGGCGGTTCAGTATCAGCGGGCTTGATCCAAGCAGGGAACAGGCCACGTTTATCGGCCTCAAAGAACAGGAACTGATCCAAGTACGCATCGGTGATCTTCTCCACGGGCTCGATGTCGTAGCAAGGAATGAGTTTATCGTAAGTATCGAAAAACTCGATGCCAGACTCCTTGAAAGCGCGTTGCGTCAAAAGTAAACGCTTGATACGAGACAGGCACTCGTGAGGGTTATCGTAAGCTTGCTCAATCAGTGCGAGCTCTTCACGTTGAGATTGGTTCAAGCGGCCCTTGACCGAGTATGCCTCCTTCAGTTTCTCCAGGGCAAGAACAAGCAGCTTCGTGTCATGCTTGTAGTTGAGCGGAGGGAAGGGAATAGGTGAGAACTTGCGGCTCTCCAGCCAGTGCACAGTAGCCGTGTAGATGGCAACAGCCTCCTCAGCGCTGATGTAAGGACCATCCTTCAAGTAACCGTGCTGACGCTCCTGCTCGGCCTTCAGGTACAAACCTAGTACGAGACCAAATTAAGTTTACAAGTAGAAATTATTGAAAGTGGTTCTACTTACGGGTAAGACGACCAAGGTTCTTCTTAACAACGGCCTTATCGACAGTAGCACCACGGCGAATACGCTCACGGTTATAGTGAGCGACACTACAATTATAAAATACGGTAAGTGACTGACTCCCAATTTCATTGACAGGTACTTACGAGCACCACCAGTCAGCTTTGCTCTTGATGTATCTGAGGATGATGTTCTCAATTGCAGTTGGCATTCCAGGAACCTTCCATGGGACTAATAAAGGAATTAGGGTCTTAGCTCGGAGTATCGATGTATAAACTTACTGTTGGCCTTCCAGCAACGCCAAGCCTCCGACAAGTGCTGCAGGATAGTCTTTGCCTTGTTCTGCTTGATAGACTCCGGCATCATGTCGAGAATATCGTGCATAACAGCAGCGCGAAGCTCCAAGTCGTAGTGAGACTCAACGCGCTGCTTAGTGACGGTCTTGGCGACACCCTTGCTATTTCTGCCCTCGAACTGACGTGCGAGAAGGTTACCAAGCCTAAATCGAAGGATTAGCGACCAGACGCGAATATAGACAGATATTTCATGCTTACCATCGCTCGAGAAGAGGGACAATACCACGCATGAAGAACAACCACACACGCCATCCAGGAGCCCAGAAGCCGCAACCAGGGCCTTTACCGACAGGGCCGGTATTGAAACGGTAGTAGATGAGATGCTTCAGGTCCTTCGTCATACGGACTTGTCTCATGAGCTGCCACCAGCGTCAGAAACAAGAATGACGCAAAATTACGGCAATACACACCTTGTACTTATACCTGTACATACCCGTCAAAGCACCAATGTGTGCAAAAATGTACTGCAAGGCATCGGCAAGTTGAAAGGCGTCAACGTTTCCAAGACGGTACTGAACATGAGCGTCGACGACGAGCTTCGTGAGACGAAGGATTTCACGGCACAAATGGAACGCATTTCCGAATCGAGACTTCTTACGCTCCTTCGTCGTAAGGGTTTTGACCGGCTTTAAGTTCATGTTGTAATCCAAGTGCAGGTAGTTCAAGTTCTACAGAACGCGTAGTACATTATCAGTAGCCCGTAGGCATCTCATCTCGATAAAACGTTGGCTTACCTTACGATGAATAAGCAGGTTAAGCATGTTATATCCCTGTCTGCACACTTGCAAACCAGCCTCAACCCAATCCAGCTTCGTCGTCTGGAAGAACTTGGTCGCCTTGAGTTGACGGAACAGGTTCTTCTTGGTCATAGCCTTCTCCGGCCGTGATTTCAGCTCGTTCAAGACGAAACATTTGAGCAGCTTTTGGTACGAAACACGGACTTTGACAGGTTGGCCAGGGGGACAGTGCTCGAGGTACCAGTTCTTGACGAGTGGCACGTCTTGAGCACGACGCATACGACCTGAGCGGCGGCTGTATGGCTCGGGTGCCCACCACAGGCCAATAGCGTCGGCAGTCAAGTCGGTCTCTAACGGCTTATCCTCCAGGAAGGGTTCGACCTCTTCCGGTAGCTCAAATTCGTCATCGTCAGCGCCGTTGGGACCAAATATCGAATCCTCGTGAGTGGCGAGGGGAGCGTTCTTCGGTGTAAATCCTCTCAACGAAATTGGGTTGATCAAGGGATCAAAGTAGAAGGCGGGGAGGTCGGGGTCATCGGTGCGGATATAGACGTTCTTTGGCGTGTGGTAGGGAGAGATATGAACGGAACGAGGGAGAGAATTGTAAAGATGTGGGAAAGCGACCTTATACTCCGTCCGAATCTGTTGACGAATGATAATCTTGTTGATGTCGTTAAACTCATTCCAGTCTTCGTCAAAGGTGTCCATATCTCTGTAGAGAGGCTCAAACTTCGGACCACCGGGAATGGCCATGTTCAAAGCCTTGGCGGTGAAGAAAGATCTCTTATCGAATAGGTAGCTGGAGTTCGCATCGGTATGATCTGATAGAAGCGTGCGACCGAGTCGATAGAGATTGGCCATGACTGGTAAAGTTAATGACCAGTACTTGTAAGAAGGTCCGTTGACAGCGGTCTTGTCATCCACCAGAGGCTTAGCATCGTAGAACCAATCAATAATAGCGGAATCTTCCTCCTCATCCAACTCGAGTTGAATTGCCTCCAGGGGCTCGACGTCCAAAACATTGTCGCCATAATCGAGTGGAGGCTCCTCATCATCAAAGGGCGGGAAACGCATACGCTTGAAATGTCGACGGTCACGCTTCTCCCTTCGCATAGCAAGCCACATAGTACTCCACTGGGCGTGATACACGGGCTCAATGATACGCGGGATCTCATTGACGAAGGTAATGGCACCCGTAATATGGTAGAGCACTGGCACCTCGCGAACTTGCTCCCATGGGTAAGGAATGTTCTCTAACAACTTCATGACTGCATGCGGAACGTACTTCAACGCGCCCAGATGCACTCGCTTGTCGTTTCTGAACTTGCGGTTGGACATGTCACCGTGATCCTTGATGATTTTGCGGACGTGCTCAGGAGGCAAGTCCTACACCAAACACCAACTCATAAGCCGTTCCACTCTTGGAACTGCAACAAAACGAGTACATACCTGCTTCCCCATATCAACAAAACCTCCCTTGCGCTTCTCACCGTAGCGTTTTCTTTGCATCTGCACCCATTTCTGAGATTTTTGTGCCAGCACCTCTGGTGGCATTCGCGAACTTGAAGCTTGCCCAGGAGTGGGCAATGGCATCCCGGGAGGTGGCGGAGGCATCCCAGGTGGCAGCGACATAGGCATGCCTGGCGGTGGAGGAGGCATTCCAGGTGGATAGCTCATTGTCGTTGTCGTTCTCGACGCGGACTTGAGGGTCTTGAGTAAGTTGCGCCTGGAGTACGACGCACTGACAAACAATTAGGTATTCGGGGTCTCATGTATAGTCATTTGGCGCCTGATCCCAGCATCTTCTGGCACCGCTCATCAATTATATTCTTCGCATGAGTGACTCTGCGCATTACATTATCTCGTGTATTCGACATGGATATCATACCAGCAGAGCAAGGAGACTCATTCGTATGTATGTTCCAAACACACTCTATTAACTTGGCGCTTCTCACGCTGTAAAGCTAGTTAGGCGAAACCCCTCCTTCACGAAACTCGCGAAACATTCTAAACAGCACACAGTGCTACATACAAGATGTTGAGGGCAAGGGAAGAGGCGTATTCGGTATTTCTAGCTTTTCACTATTTTCCAAGGATATATCGTAATTTTAACAGCTAGTCACGAAATTCCTGCGTATACGGACATTGAGACCAGTCCGGTTCTTCTCTTTACATCTGTAGAATATGAGGACCATGGGCGACACACTCTTTTGGATCATTACACATTCAAGTGGAGGGATGGCCGCATGGCACTCGCTCTTGGACTTGGTATGTTTAAGCTACATTTTAGTCGTTAAAATACTGAATATAACGAGCTCGCAGGCTCGCTATTCAACCATTCCCAAGCACCGAACGTATCTTATAGACTAGAACCGGGAACGGAGTCCATTAGATATACCACAACTCGACGAATAGCACCTGATGAAGAACTGTGCATCTTCTATGGCCATTCTCTGTGGTTCCAAGCCGTTGACATTCCCAATACTGTCCTTGCTGAAGAAGCACCAGACGATGAATGGGGTGGTCTATCACGGCTCCAAGGCGAAGACGAAGACGATATATATGACGTATCTTTAACTGATGGAGACCCGGATGATCTCATTTTAGAACACAACCTTCCCTTCACCCGCCTGAAGCTAATAGATGACGAGGCCGAAGATGAGCTGAGTGCGGTGCAAACAGGTACTTCTTTACGACAAGTTGCTAAATAGAGATTTCTGGTACATTTTCTTTCTTTTCGATAGAGCCAGCGTGGGTTGTTGACATCCCGGACCCGAAGTATATAGCTTCACTACTGAAGTACGTGCACTACACCCTGCAGCGCGCTCAAGTTAACTAATATCACGTATAGGTGGTTGAAACAAGTGGGTTACGACACACCAGCACTCACTCACCTCAAACGAATACGAAAGACAGGCTCAACTACCACATTACTACTATCCACCGTCTCATCTACTCCCCTAGTCCCACAACTTCCCGCGGAGTACAGCTTGCCTGCTCCGTATACTCTTCAGATTCCTCAAAGCGCTGCGTTGACTCAGATAGCCCTGCAACATAAAACGACATTTTGGCCGACGATATACGCTCCCCGTAAGAAATTTGAGCCACAGCCATGGTCAAGAGCAAAAGTACGTTGGGCCCGGGACGCGATGCGTACGGTAATAGAAGAGGCTAACGCCTCCAAGACCGGCGGAGATGTAAGTCATATTTTTAAAGCGTTACGAAGCACTACTTATGCGTACTTAGTTGCCGATAGCTGCTCATGTTCCTGTCCCATTCGATGAAGAAACAAGGGAAGCAACACAGATGACACATTCAATCACAGCGCATGATACAAGAGTCTCCACAGCGCATCCTCTTCATCATGCCGTCCTAAACCTGGTGAGGTTGGTTGCATCCCAGCGAGCAGCGGCTTCTACACCGGACGTCACGAACACGGCTGCAAATCCAGATGACACGGATGGGCGTAATGGCGCGCACTACCTGCTTACAGATCTGACTCTGTTCTTGTCGCACGAACCGTGCATCATGTGTTCGATGGCACTCTTGCACTCCCGTGTTAAAGAGATATTTTATCTCTCCCCCATGAAGAAGACGGGAGGATGTGGAAGCATCGCTTGCCTCCCCAAACTCCCTGGGGTAAATCACCGCTTTACGATTGGTCAATGGAAGCCATTTGCAACACAAAAGAGAGGTCTAGACAGCATGGTTATCGAGGAGGATATTGATGCATGATGGTCTATAGAGACCCTGTATTAAGGCGCATATTACAGTAGATGATTTTACTCCGTGACCAGAACGTCTGGTGCAGCTAAGGGTGATTTTTGCAATGAGTTGGGTATTAAACAGCAGATTTAAAAGCACATACCGCCATGGAGCACTACCACAGTTCTCGCCTCTTCTGGCGTATATCACGCACAAGCGACTTCCTCTCTCCCCATTTGGCACGCTGCTCTGCGTGTTGAGCATCCCTCGCAGCTTGTTTCTTCTTCCGTTGCGATGGAGTCAAAGGCGCCATAAGTCTAACGAACTGTGTTGTGCACTTGAACTCCTTTGAAAGCTTTGTCACTGTCCAGTTGTCCGGGTCAGACTTGCGCAAGTCCTTCATCCGTCTAATATCCTCCTGTGACATACGCTCCGGCTGAACTTGATTGCCTGCGAATAGGATAGGTGGAAGCTGGAGGGGTGCGCCTGATGTGGGTGGCCTCAGAAGTGGGGACGCAGGATGAGTTGTGTAAGATTCAGGAGTTGGAGCCGTGGGCGGTGGACGATGAATGAAGGTCAGGTCACCGGGAAGCTCTTCGTAGGTAGCATGCGGGTTGTTGACGAGAGGGTCGGGTGCTCTCGCAGGGGGTCGCTGTGGAAGTCGCGAGGCATACCTGCGCGCAGAGTTGAGACTGAGGGAGAGCCTTGGCTTCACCACAGCGGAGGCCAGCATCGTAATGCAATGATAATGTCGTGAGTGGAAGAGGTTCAGATGGCGCTCAAGCGCTCAGACCAATTTCTGCCGGCCCCCGGATACCTCGCCACTTTAATACGTGCCCATATTTAAGTATGCCTGCGGCTTCAAGCTCAATATTCAATATTTAATCGTTGCTCATTCGTTCTCATTGCCCTAGTGCAGAAAACACTTCGAATTCTCTATCTGAATTCATATCCGCCGTTCTCTGACTCAATGAAAACTACTCAAATGTCAGGGAAACGAGGCCTTAGGCGTGGGGAAACAATCAAGTACTTATTCTCCTAGACATGACACTACTTACTATGAACATTACAAAAGTTGCGGTACATTCAGGTGCGTTACATACTGCTTAGATATGAGTACTCAGATAGGGATAAGTAGCAGAAGCAAAAACTTACATTCGGTTCCAGGTGCGTTGCGTCAGTACTAGTGCCTATATTTCCATCAAGGATCTCTGTGCATATTTTCATGCTGGTGAACCTAGTTGGAGCTAGTCAACGTCCACCTTACATGGATATAAATGTTGCCTACCGCCTGCATTTCAACATCAGTTCCCTCCGCTATCCCGTCTGCACCGTGATCAGAGTCAGGGTTTACCGTAGTATTGCCCGTATACACAGTAGAATCCGAGTCAAAGCTATCACCACACAGCTCTGACTGCAGTGGCGCGCCAATACTCCCCATGGCACGTATGGCAAACCTCGGAGTGGAAAGAGATGCCTCGCAAGGCTCCCCCTTGACCGTGAAGGACAGATAGTCTGCGCTTGCATAGGTATGGGTGTTGAGGAAAATGCGACTAGCGATCATATTTGGCACACTATATAAGATATCGATGAGACATAAGATCTAAGAAGATAAACATGAAGTCACATACAGATTGAAGAAAGGAGCTATAATTTGTCCTAGGCTGTTGACCGCATCCGTGCCCTACTCGCTTTTTAATAAGTAACTGGCCACAGCCAAGGGAGATATCGTGCCTACAAACCTTCCCGGTTAACGCAGAGAACTGTAAACGACGTAGTGAGTGCTACAATGGTGACCATTTAGAGCCCGGAGTGACGTACAGTTGCAGCCGCTAAACAAACGGAAAGTCCCAAAACAACGCTATGCAGTTGTCAGTTTTTTTTCAACAGAACACCAGAGGATTCTGAACGCCAACATGTAGTATAAGCAGCCTGAGTACAAGGACGAATTGTTAGTTAAGATGACAATGGCCGTACCTAACTGGCCAATCGACAGATATTCTTGACTTACCATCTCTTACGACCCGATCAGTGAAACCTACGCGACGACGTTTTCTCATCTCCAAGATAACATCGAACGTCGGGGTGATAATGGCAACAAAAATGAGCGTGTCCAACGCTAGGGCCAGTGAGGGGGTTACAAATTGAGCTGCAAAGCAGGAACACCATCAGATGAACGCGTAGGAAAGAATTTTTGATAAACTGTTGGCTAACATCTAACACGAGCGGCTTTAGCGACACATTTCCGACGACGACAAGGAAAAACGAAAATTCACCTTTGAAATAGCGTTTCATGAGAGTTGTTCGGTCTTATCCAGGTGCACCGTGGATCAAACGGTCTGCCTTCGCCAGCCATAGGAACTTCCAATGTCAAGTTTATCTGTGGATAAAATAATCAAGGTTGCGCACTATCAAAGCGATCCCGCATTGATAACTTACATATAGCCCGTATATAAATCGAGCCAAATTTATTGTCATACCCAGCACCAATACAACTCGGTTTTTACGACAGATGGCATACGCTCTCAATAGCAGTAGCACTAATGCACGGGCGTATCGTTAGTCTCTACCGAGAAAGAAAAATTTATTTCGAGAGGAGGGACTCACCATTGGTACATAACACCGCCAATGCTAGCGCAACAGCAGTCGGGTAACTGGTATCTGCGCAGCTACACAGTACAATGAGGTGAGATTGACGGTAAAAATGACGTGCAACACGTTTCACTTACTATTTGTCCGACACCGTCCCTCGTGCAAGGTACGAGATGCGCATGTATGCATAGAACAACATACAATACCGCCCAACAAAGTACAAGGTTGCAGGCAGTGTCACTTTGGTCGTTCGATTCCACAAAGCGGTTTCCATCGGCAACGTGTCCAAATAGTCCATGGTCCATAGTACTGTACGCAAAGACTTGATCAGAAAGGAGTCATATGCGAAGCACTATCGACCAAAGCTTACCTCCAGATGATACTATCGCATAGTTATCTTGTAGTCTATCGAAGTAATGGAATCATCGGACGCCATGTTACGCGATGTAGAATTATTACTTACTCGTACCAATCTACCGAGAACTGGTCGATGGTTGGCATGACTAGCGGAAAGAAAAGTCTCGAGCCTCGAGCTTGAGCCTTGCAGACGTGCTTATCGTGCGGGCCTCCTTTTTAAACCGTTCGCAGAACTATAATGCATGGTGTACGAGAGGTGGCAGTACCGGCAGGCGTTTATCCGCCAATCATGATATGGATTGTATGGAGGAACTTGCCTCGTTTCCAGGAAAGCAGGAAAAGACGGTGCCGCGAGACCCTTGAAATATATGGCAGAACCGTGATCTTGCCAAGCCCTCCCAAGGCGAATTGGAATTTTCGGATTCTATGATGCACGTATAAATCAGTCCGATGCTTATGGCTTCGCGCTAACCTACTGTCTGAGGCCTGAGATCTGAGATCTGAGGGTTGAACGTTGAGGCACCAGTGCATGCTTCCCTCAGAGTTCACGAGACCTGCCCATTTCCATTCGATACATTCACCGTGGGCCGGTGCAGGCTCCGTCCCAGCCGTCTTCGGGAGCTCAGATTCGAGGGGTGGGGTTATGCTGAGTCTCGACAGATGTGGCAGTTTGTGCTAAGGTCTCGACGGATGTGGTAAGCTATTTCAGGCGGAGTATAATCAGTAATGATGAGTATGCCTTATATGTTAATTCCATCGTGATGTGCATCAAGTTTTTGAACCTTATGTTGAAAGAGCTCCCTACGACGGCTGGCTTCAAACAAAGGTAAACAGCGGCGTCCGGCAGGGCGCCACCCCATTAGGAAGTTGCGATCACCGAGGAAATATTAAATAAAATGAATAATCAATAAAATGAGCGAGGAGTGCGAGCAAAGTGAAAGCGATAGGAGGGACTTGGCGCGACCGACGAAGGAGTACAGTTTCTGAGCTTTCCATGACCGTTCGACACGATCGTCCACTCCTTTGTATATCATGTCGGCTCCATACACTCCTTCAAATAAATTAATCCCCTCTATTCCGACTCTCGACGCCATAAGAGCAGCAACAAAGGACAAATTCGGTCGCTATCCTTGCTTATGGCAAGCTCAAGTTGCACAAGCCATGCTGCGTGGTAATAAGGATATCATTGTGAAGTCTGGCACGGGGTCCGGGAAGACACTTACATTCTGGATGCCACTGCTCTTCAGTCCGACCGGAATCCAGGTAGTAATCACCCCGTTGAACCTTCTTGGGAGTCAGAATGAGGCAGAGCTCAGGGCGTTGAAGATTGAGGCAATCGCTATCAACGGCAAGAACATCACACATCAGAAGATACAGGTATGTAAAGACTTTGAATAAACGTACCGAGAGCTGACATCTATACAACAGGACATTAGCGACGGAAAGTATCGCGTCGTGATTGTGAACCCCGAAATTGCATTGGGCGCGGGAAGTATCTTCGAGAAAGTGTGGAAATGTGATTCCTTCAAGTTGCGGGTGCTTAGTGTTATCTGGGATGAAGCACATTGCGTCAGTGCTTGGAGTACTTTTCGAAAGGAGTACAAGGAAGCTGGTCGACTTCGTCTTATACTTGGTCGCCATGTACCATTTTATGCCGCTTCGGCAACACTACCACTCGAGGTGCTCACCGATGTCATGTCACGTCTGCGTATGCAACACGAAACAACTGTGTTCATTGAACGATCAAATGACCGACCAAATGTCTATCTGGCTGTTCGCCGAATTCAGCATGCATTGGACAGCTTTGAAGACTTGGACTTTCTCGTTCCGAAAGGATGGACGCCCGAGACCCCACTACCAAAGTTTCTAGTCTTCTTCGACGATATCACTGAATCCGTCGCTGCTGCTAAACGGCTCCGCTCGCTTCTTCCTAGTGGATTTCAGCATCTCATTAAATGGTTTAACTCCGAAATGACCCCTACCTTTCGCGAGCATACTACGAAGGAGTTTCGGGATGGCAAGAATATTTGTGGCTTGTACACAACAGATTCGTTTGGCTTGGTTTGTCTTTAAAACCTTTCTCGCAATTGCATGTCACATACTCACACTAGTGCATGCAGGGCATGGACGTACCAGATATATCTTGTGTCTACCAGTGGCGCGTAACGTGTAATCTTAACACATTATGGCAGCGATTCGGTCGTGCGGCTCGTGGTCCTGGAACAGAAGCAGTGGCAGTTTTGTTTGCTGAAGCGAAGTACTTTGACGATGAAAAGGAGAAGGCTGCAAAAGCCACTGTTGCTCGTGCCGCAAAAGCTACTGCAAAAGCTACCGCACGTGAGAAAGAAAAGCGACCATTAGAAGATGCATCAAATAGGTCAATAATCAAAAGATCAAGAATCCCAGACCTTCAAGCAGGAGCGGATAAGGAGGGACAGGTGTTGTTCGAGTCAGGCATGGATGATAATCGCTGTTGTGACGATGACGCGAATGCAGGTTTTCCACTATCAGAGCCTGGTCAGTTGACAGTCTATGAAGAACTTCGCACCAAGTACAAGGCACAGCTCACAAAGGAGAAAATTTCGACATCGACTAAGCCAGATGGTATAGGATCCTCACCGTCTGCTGAAGTCAAACCCGAGATGGATGCGTTCATCAACGCAGCGACCCGAATAGGTCATTGCTTTCGACTTCCTGTTATGGCATATTATGAGAATGACCGAACAAGTAAGTCATTCCCAATACAGTGTTTCTTCACGAATTCTCACGACAGCACTACATGACAGAACCTGACCACCACCTTTGTGCTCCGCACAGCCTACAGGGTTGCACGAGATGTAATATCACAGTCACAGCCTCTCGGGTATGCTGCGAACTTTGCAATTCAAGAGCTCCCTTTCCATCCGCTCTCTTTACTCGTTTCCTCCCTCAACCTCCATCTATGACGGACTCTACTGTGAAGACTACAAGTTCTAGTGGTCCTCGTGCAAACCGCCTTCCCAAGTTCACAAAGTCGTTTGCAGATTTTCGCTTGCGTGATGCTTTGGATGCTTTTCGTCGCAAAAAGATGGAAGAGCAGTACGGACATCATGCTCTCAACACAGTTAATGCAGGGGCTATCATGGGCGATGACATATTAGACCGCATTGCTGATTGCGCTCATTGCCATAGAATTCGCACAATCGAAGATCTCAAGCAACAAGTCCCTAAGTGGCGACGAGCTGAAGTATATGGGTCAGAGGTACTCATTCTGATTCATCGGTATGTGGTCTCGCAGCTCTTCAACTCAATTTTGTAGCAAAATTTTACTTACCAGGATTTTACAGCTACTTTCCATTGCCCCAATTATATGCCTCAACACCACTTCGAGGAGGCACATGTGCAAGTACTTCAAAGCCGTTGCATACTAGTTTAGCCGCATCAGAAGAATTGAGTAAACGAGCGTAC
The DNA here is from genome assembly GCA_022160335.1 of Irpex rosettiformis. Lineage (NCBI taxonomy): Eukaryota > Fungi > Basidiomycota > Agaricomycetes > Polyporales > Irpicaceae > Irpex > Irpex rosettiformis. Next base: position 88,906 of record MU274938.1, on the reverse strand, counting down.
AAGTGCGGAATATGTAGGCAGCCAGGGCATAGACGTGAGCTCATCTGTTATTGTATTTGATTACTCACTAATTATTTTCGTTTAGAACGTAACGGCAAGTGCCCACAGCAAACAGGTGATCGAACCAACGAAAATGTGGCCCCTGGCTCGTTACAACCTCAGGCCGAAGCTGTTTCCGATGCGGGCCAATCGACTCATGCATTCACCCCACACCATACAGATGTTATTTCTTCACTTCTATCAACTCCATTGTATCGTCAAAACACTCGTGTTGTTCGACCAGGGCCAGAGTTGGAGGCATTAGTGCTAGCCAGGCAAATAACTAAACAGTAATACCAGGTATGTTTATATTCACTACAATGCATCGTCAGTTGCTAAATCAGCACTAGTTATCTCGGTGGTTCTATCTCTTGAATAGCCATCATCGCCTGCTGCCATTCTCTCCGTACTCCCTATTTCATGCCATATGTCTTCGTCATGGCTCTCGTCTATTTCCATTCCACTCTCCTCATTATTTTCATCAGAAAATCTACGAGTACTAGCGAGCTTGTATTTCTCTCTACGCCATGCTTCCGTCTCTAGAATTGATGAGCCACGAGTCAAGACGTCTGGCACTATATACTTCGCTGACCGACCACTGTGATGTTTGTTCGGACTTGCCTCAAGAGACTTGATGTACAGCAACACTTCTTGAAATGTTAGTGTCATGTCCTTTTTAGCATGTGCTGTTGATAGCCCTGGCAGATGGAAGTTCCGTTCGAAATTTGCATGACTTTGGCGATAGACCAAGACGAGTGGAGATTCCTCTAGGATCCGCTTCTTCGTGTAGTTAGAACCTTCACCGCCATATATCTCCTGCAAGTTCTATCATTATTTAAAATATAACACAAGTCCGATACAGCTTGATTATACCTTTGTATATAAGTTCAAAAGCTCGACCATCCAGTCAACTGCTCGAAAATGATTCGGCTTGCCTGTCGGATTGACAAGCATGTTATACCGAATTGCGCGGCTGGTGACATAACTCATTAGTATGCGTTTGCAGCACGATTTAGTCTACACATACCGGAGTCCTGGGGGAAAGACGTTGTATAGGTAATGGATGAATAACAAGGTACGATTGGCATACTTGTGCTTGCCCGTAGCCTTGAATATCTGAACCCATGGGAGGAATAGTGTTTCTACTCGACCAATATCACCTGCGTTCATCGCATACGAAAGTTCCTCATATAGCAATAGGTATGCATGGGTGCGCATAGTGTTTTCATGCTGCTTGTCACGTTGATCGGTAGGTCTATTCTGTGCACGGAAAAGACTGATGCCATCGCCGCCCTCGACGTACTTCTGAACAAGCTGTTCTGACAGTGCAATAACATCGTTGACGGGAGGTTTGGACTCAGCCCAATCCTTGAGTGAACAATATCCGAGTTTCGCAGCTTCTAGTTGCCACACGTCGAGACGTAGGATGTTTCCGACATGACCAATCAAATCATGTTGCTCTCGGAATGCAGCATTATTTACCAGTTTATTAGCACTCTTCGGACGAAGACGCTCTACGAATGCCATGAAGCTAGTTGGGTCTTTTCTCGCCTCTTTCGGAGTTACGAGTATTCTCCATAAAGCGTCGGCGGCGGCCATCTTGAAGTGAAACAGACCGAGGACGAAGACGACAAATTGAAGACGATCCTCGGGTGTCATGTCAATCGCTCGTCATTCCAACGCACTAATGACCCATTCCATTGTGCCCAAGTCTCCATGAATTAGCTGAACAAATGGAGTAATATCAACTTCTTCAAGTCCGTGAGATTGCGCGCCTTCCTTGCCAACACCAGCCTGCGCGAACATGTCAAAGATCGCATCGATGTTGCCGGACACTCTCGACTGGTTGATATCCATGGCACGCAGCGGAACTTGCTCAGTCTTGCAGATTGGAATTGACTCGACCGACGGAGGATCCCCAACCGCAGCCTTCATACCCGAAAAGTACACCGGCCCATAGGTAATTAGGGTTTGAAGAAACATCCATGCACGGAATCGGCTATGGTAGTTTCCTCGTGGTCTCCCTTGAACGTGTACCTCAGCGCGGGGTGGGTGAAGAGTGTGGAGTAGTTCAAAAGCCTGAATAGGATTGAATTCTTTAGGATTGGAGGCGTATGGGTTGTTCGGGTTCATATCCCATAGAGAACCAGACACTCGTAGGTCGTCGAGTTTGACACCATGACCGAGCTTCAACATCATCCCAGATGTCATGTGTACCAGAAGGTCGCTAGGGCCGTCTACCGTAGGTATGCCAGTGTTGAACTTCACATCAAAGTTGTCATATGCGTAGGACACAAGCAGCGAGCGGCCGGTGCGCTGTATTTCGAAAGAGGATTGACGAGAAAGTGAGTGGACCGCACGGTGAATCGACGCCAAAGAGACAGAGACACCCATGCGGCAAAGTACCTTGATGAGCTTCTCAGGCGCACGGCACGAATGCAAGAAGATACCCATAGTGGCTTGGAAGATATTGCATTTTTGGAAACGGCTCTGTGCCAGTATACAAATGATAGTCACAGCTTTCTAAACATTATGGTGAGACATTAGATGCAAGAGAGAAAGGCGTAAGTACTTACAATGATACGCAGACCATGTATCCTCCTCTTCCGCCGGTCGCCCTTCTCTTCTACCGACTCGGCACCATCTATCAACTCCTCGCCCTCGCCCTCGCCCTCGCCCTCGCCCACGTCCTCGTCCTCGTCAATGCTTCCGACCTCCTCCTCATCCGGCATGTGTTCTGAATCGAGATGCCCTGTTGCAAGGAGAAAGACCAGAGACCACAGCCGTGGCTGCTGTCGTCGAGTAGCGTCGGCTAGATCTTCAAGGCGGAAGTCACCTATCTGCGAAGGTTTGGTATGGATCATGTTGAAGTGCCAGCTATCTTCTTGATGTGCTAGGTCATGAATCGCAGCTGCATAATACTTCGACATAGTGTTATGCCCCCACGAGAGGACTATCTCGCGAGAGAGGGAGTTCGAGTGAAACAAGAATAGAATGGACTGACATTTATTGACGAGGTCATGATAGAGGTTTGGGTAAGGGTGGTTGTGTGGAGGGTGTGCGAGTGTAGAAACGACGAGGTCTGCAAGTGAGAACCCATTGCTGTCGAGGTGCTTGAGGATGTCTTGTTGTTTATGATAATCCGCCGCGGCCATGGTTGACGGAGAGGAGCGAGCAACTTCACAACGCGCGTCGCGCGATAATTAAACAGGCGCGCAGAGATTTTATGCGTCTAAGCGCGAGGACCTACCAAATTCGGATGATTCACGTGCGTCTATCATGCCGGAGCCCGTTGTTTACCTTTGTTTGAAGCCAGCCGTCGTAGGGAGCTCATTCAACTTAAGGTTCAAAATTTCGTTATGTAATCAATATCATTGATGACATTACTATATACAGTATTTCAGGCGCCCCTCCCCCCACTAAGACCCAGTATAACGTGCTATCCATCGAGACCCAGCATAACCCCACCCCTCGAATCTGAGCTCCCGAAGACGGCTGGGACGGAGCCTGGGGCCGGTGGAGGCGATCGGACTGATACGGTTTGTTTTCTGGTATATTACAACCCAGATGTCGAATGGGCTGACCAATTCTTTTGCATAGGACAAATGACAACTTGAATGGAATGACTATAGGATACAATGCTGCATCAGTGAAGCCAAATCTTCAAACTAAGTTGTTTACCTGAGAAGTTGGGCTTACCGTAAACACCAGTACTGGTGAGAATCGAGTTAAAGAGTAAGCACTGCATATGGTAGCTGGTATGCAACCTACCGAGCTTGACAGAGTATTCTTCAAGCTGGTGGTACTAGCTGAACCTCCGACGCCATGACCGTAGTGACCGTCTTGACCACAACGGTCACGGTCGGCGAGGAATTCAAGCTTAAGTTCAACGCGGGTGCAGCGACCGTGACCGTACACGTGATCGAAAAGACGCCCTAGACACTGTAGACAGTAGCTGACCCCGGACACCGTACGTTCCCACTTGACGTACTGAGGCTCCTCCCAGCCGTTCGTTCCTCCCAGCTGTTTCTAACCGTCACGTCTTCTTTACCGGCACCCTCGTTTTCAAGGAAAAGCAATGCTGGGAGACACGATTGACTACTCCAAGTTGACCGTTCCTCAGCTGAAGGCCCTCTGCAAAGAGCGCAAGATATCTGGATACTCGAAGCTTGGCAAGGCTGCTCTGGTCGAGAAACTATGTGGCTCAAACAACACCGTTGGTTCCACTGCCACCCCTTCTATAAGCAACTCAAAGTGTCTTAAAACGTCTACTAAGCGGTCTCAAAATATTAACTCGTCTACTTCAAGCAATGTAGGTCTGTTCTGAACACCGGTGATAGCATGTTCTGTACGCATACATTTATACTAAAGAAGGCATCTCAGGTTGAAACGCCTTCTTCTCATCCGTCCAGTGCCTTCTCTACTTCTAGTGTGTCTCCTCGTCCTCCCTTGATTGCTACAGTTCGACAGGTAGAGAATGCCGAAGGGCGTGTCTCAACGCATCTAGAACTTCCCACAGAACCTTCTCGAGCTCTTCCTCAGCTTCAGACAAAGCTCAGCTCTTCTGCTATGCCTCCTCCGTCCTTTATACCCACAATTGGTGCAACATCATCCACATGCAAAAGTTCCAAAAACAAACGGTCGAGCGAGCCTCTCACTAAAGAAACTACGAAGAAAGCGAAAATAAACTCATCAGTCTCTGCACTTGTTCTGCCTGCGCTCCCTGTTGCTCCTCTAACGCCAGTTGAAGAGAACCTTCAGATACGACGCTCAGATATGACTCCAAGCAGTCTAAGAATAACGGACGTCTCCCGTGCTGTACCAAATACTGTGGTGCATTCGACCCTTTCAGGTGCTATTCCAAGCCGGTTTAAACCTCTAATAATGAAAAAGAAACCAAGCCAGATAGCCCCCTTTCCCAGCTCTACTAAAGCTGTGTCTCTGTCTCGTACTGCTGGATCTAGCGTGGACTCTTCTGTAACTCTGCGCTATCTTGAGCTAGCTGCTTCTCCAGCACCTCCCAGCCTCTCTTCGATCACTCTTCCACCGTCTTTGCAGCATAGAAAACGCGTACAACAATGGGCTATTATTCTCAGCCAAATCGACGAAGAAAGCTGTGCCCAATGCTCACTTGTGTCCAAGATGCTTCGCTACGCGGGTATATTGAATTTTCAACGCTACCAGGATTTTTTACTCATCGGTATATACAGTCTATCTGTCAGCACAGGATCGATTACAGCATGACTTTGCCGGAAAACGCACGTCGAAGATGTTGAAGAGATACCCCACGGCTATGACCGATTTCTGGCCTTATCTTCGCTTTAGGCGGCATGACGTTCAAGAGCGGAAGAAACTGTATACACAGTCGTTCATGGCTGGTGCAATGCGGACATTCGCCGGAATATCATCTCCTGAGACCGTCATCTCCGAAACGCTCTGGAGTTGTCTCGACGACGAGCGGGAACTCAACATTGCCCTTCGGTTCGTGTATTTGGCTCTATTCTTGTGATCGTTATAACTTACTATTTTTGTATAGATTCTTGCTGACTCGGTTCTGGTTTGCTATCTCTATTGGTGGTATAAAAGCCGATTCTTGGCTTCGTGGTACCATAATCGCCGCTGAAGAGGTCGTCGCCGGGGAGATCTGGAGCGTCTCGTTTTTACCGTTTGATCAGAACGGTCACCGTCCTGCTATCTTCTATATTCTTGAGTCTACGTGTGAGGTAATTGGGCATGCTCCTCCACCATCTCATCTTCAGGCTACTGAGAATTCCTGTACCGTTGACAAATTAACCTCGACTTCATTACCTCTTCGTGCGGACTGGTCGTCCTACGTGCACTCCGCACTCTCTAGATCCGGGGTCGAAACAGCAAGCGTATTATCTCAGCTCAAATGGGCTCACCAAGAAGAGTACGACCGTGGCATAAGTCGTGTTTGGCTCACGCGTATATCCAACGAAGGCGATGCGGGAGTCGAAAAACGACGTGTGGCAGAGAGATATGTTTTAGCCTGCGTTGTTGCTAACAGGTCCGTTCACAATTTCTGTCCTATATATCTCAGGACTTATGGTGTTATATGTAGTGTCAGCGGAACTTGGATGTCGACTTTGGACATGGCTCAAGAGTCCGCTGGTTTACCCAACTTGCTCGGGTCCTCAGCAAGTAAGGCTCCCCGTCGAGAGAGCATCAACCTTTTTCTGCCTGCGTAAGCTACTCTCACAAGCGTACAGGTTTGGGCTGAGCAGTCCATTTTATTGCAGACATCACCATATCGAAAGTGTTCATTTTACGACGTCGGCAGGTATCCCAATCCACCCTGCCTTAGCTGTTATTCAAACCCCTGGAAGGGAGTATTTTATCCTGAAAGATAATGGCATGGAGATTGGGTCCGAGGAAGATGGGGTTGCTGCTGTTTGGATGAAGGTATTAGGATGCGACAGTAGAGGTTTGTTGATATAGTGCCAATTAACTAGATATGACGACCCAAAGCTTTACTTAGATTCCCATGAGCAAGTACTTGCAGTTGTGTATATAATCTTGATCGTTCTTGTACAAAATTAGTGAATGACTTCCCAACCAAATATCAAGCTTGTCAGCTCTGATATCTGAACGTTCTGAACTTTGAAATAAGCCAAAGTTACAGTCGACTATCGTGTCTCGTCACTCGACGAGAAATCCGAAAATGTCATACTCACAAGGGAGGCCGGGCCGTCGCATTGGCTGATACTGCCGCCCAAGACGTGGATCTACAGAGAAGCGCCCGTGCGTCGCGCACACTTTTCTTCCTCCCATTATCTTCCTTTTTTTCTTCTCAATTTTACGGACTATAGCATCCTTTGATCTCGTTGCCTACTAGAAGCCAAGAGAGGCCAAATAGGTCACTAAGCGAGGAGACAGATCGGTCGCTGTACACGTTTCTTCACTGGTGAGTAAACTTTGCTTTCATGCTGTGGGTGTCCTGTCCTTGGAAAGATGAAACATAAGATATATTTGCACGTCAGTCTGAGTGCACTCGTTGCATGTTAGATGACAATCCGCATATTCTGACTTTCTTCACATGTATCGTACTGTAAATACTGACCTGTTTTTCCGCACAGGTTGGCCTACGGAGTATCAACTACGAAGCATAGGCTGTCTATGCACCATTAGGGAGAATATCTTCGTATACGTCTGTACGCTTTAGTAATAATCAAGTATGTCATATCTCATGTATTGAGTACTGCACCAATACCAACACCGTGTCAGTTACCCTTAACACGCATCATACCCAAATGCCTCAGCAAGTCGCCAGTCTTTCACCACGCCCATTACCCGCTATACTCTTAGTCTCCTTAATACCTGTTGGAGCGTGGCTTCTGATACGCCCCTTACTCGACCCATTACCTCCACTACCCGCCTTCCACGCTGCACTAGGGTTTGCGATATTCGCGTTCATAATTACGGTTTACCTCGTGCCAGCCCTGGGTCCAACGTTCGTGAAAGCAAGGCTGAGCGGAAGGGATCTTCTGAAGACGTATGACACGCCAATGTGAGTGCTGTGAAAATTCTTGGTGCTAGCATGGGCTTACTCCGCGCAGACCAGAGAGTTTAGGTCTTGTATGCGCGTCCGTGTACATCCTTCTCCTCATTCTCTTCATTCCTTTCGCGTTCTCAGATGTGTTCTTGAACGATTACGAGGTACGGTCACGCCATGGCATCGTCGTAGCTGAGTTTCCTCACCAGAAGGTACGTTGTATACCATGCATGAATATTCTCGTATCTAACACAAAGATTTAACATAGCTTGCGGTATACCTATCATCGCTCCTTTCTCTGATGATTGCTACCCTCCTCGGATTTCTGGACGACGTCTTTGACATTCGGTGGAGACACAAACTCCCAGTACCAATCATTGCCTCCATTCCGCTCTTGATGGTGTATTACGCCGAGAGAGGCAACACTAACGTCGTGGTTCCCATTCCCCTCCGATGGCTGTTTGGTGTGCTGGTCAACCTAGGTGTGTATCAAGTGTATAGCTCCTTCAGCGTGGATCTCATTGACATGGTAAATAGGACCGCTGTATTACCTGTACATGTCGCTTCTTTCGACCTTCTCCACGAACAGCATCAACATCCTCGCGGGTATCAACGGGTCTGAAACGTCTCAAGCACTCATCATTGCCCTCTCCGTCATAATTAACGACTTGCTGTATCTCCCATGGCCGTTCGGCTTCAGGGTTCCTCTACATCTCCTCGGTGGGCAGGTCGAGCTCGAATTCGGTGGACCATGGAGTGCAGGAATGGCGTACGGCAGTAGGGAACTCGTCGAACGTCATCTGTTCAGTCTCTACTTCATGCTGCCTCTCGTCGGCGTGTGTGCCGGATTCCTGTATCATAACTGGTGAGTACCATCCCACTAAATCCCTTTCATTTCAAATTCGCATGACTCGTGTTTCCCATGCGATCATTCGAATTCGTCCCTCGCTCCTCCTGTTCCGCTCCCGCCTGACTTTCGAAATCAAAACGCCAATTTGATTATGCTGATCATATTCATTCATTTCGTGATCGACCTGGGGCCCATTTTTAGGTACCCCGCACGCGCGTTCCCTGGGGACACGCTCTGCTATGTTACGGGAATGGCGTTCGCCGTCGTAGGAATTCAAGCACACTTCTCCAAGACCCTGCTGTTGTTTTTTATCCCGCAAATATTCAACTTTGTCTTGTCGTGCCCACAACTGTTTGGGCTGGTCCCCTGCCCACGGCACCGCGTGCCAAGGTAAGTCTAATTCAACTCTACATCTTACTTCCATACCAACTGTTTCCGGGGCACCCCGTCTTGCATACCATAATTGACCTAGTCCCCCTTCTAATGCATCACGCACCTTATGACCCAACCGATTGTAACCTTTTGGATGTACGCTAAACCCATGATCGCAGATTCGACAAGGATTCTGGCTTGCTCTATCCTTCGACAGCCGAATTGAAGAAAGCTCCCTCTGCGTTGACTGCGTTTATCCTCGAGGTCTTCAGCGCGCTGGGGTTGATTCGGGTTGCCACGAACAAGGAGACGGGGCTCCCTGAGGTGACGAACTTTACGATCCTGAACGTATTTTTGGTCAGGCTCGGTCCGATGAGGGAGGATACGTTGGTAAAGGTTTTGATATCTTCGCAGGTGAGGTCATACTGCTGCAGCGTTGCGCTTGGAGGGCTGACGACTATTGGATACTGGTGGTATAGATTGCCGGTAGTGTACTCGCGTTTGGTGTGCGCTATGGTATGGCTTGGCTTCTCTACGACGGTAACCGGAGGTAAATTCAGAGTCCAGACAACAAGCATACTATTCTTGGACTATGTGTCTCGATACATTGGTCGCAGATCTCAAATTATTGCAGTCAGTTTCCCTAGGATGGAGTGGGTGAATCAGCCGCAGTTGAGTATTTGCTCTCAGGCCATCCCTGCGCCTGTGTTATGGCCGAACGGCGGACTTACACAGGGCGTGTCGTGAGTTTTGCGCGAGTTCGTTGAGCAAGCAAACGCCGTTCAAACCCCTGCTGTGGACAGCGTTCCCCGCACAGTCGGCCGTAAGGGTTGGCATGGTGTACGACATTGGATGTTCGGTGAGGGGTTAAGACGAGTATTGTGGTATATAAAGTCGTCGTGGTCGCGCTCGACACCCGGGGCTAGCACAGGACCAGCGATAGCGAGCAACTTGAGCCCTGCGTACTTGAGTACTTGAGTCTTATTGCACACGCGGTCGGCCGAAAAGCGGGAATGTGCGCCTCGAAGGAGGAGCGCCGACGGTAGAAACGTGAATTGCGGGTGAGAGACGCCCTAAGAACGCGCCTGTCCCACCCGGTCTATACCCCGCAGACGCCAATCACATGCCCCCATTCTCCTGTCCCCCTTCCCTCTTGACTCCGCCTCACATCTCGGTCTGGATCTGGTCGGTCGGGGCGAATATACTTAATGACTTGCGGGTCGGCCGCGGGCACTCTGTAATCCCCCCCCTCTTTCCCTCTGCCTCTTCTGTGGTCCACCTCCTCCTCGTCCTCAACTCCTTTCGTTATCATCATGTCTGCTGAACGTGCTGCCTTCCAAGCAGAGGTCGAAAAGGTTAAGAAGTGGTGGGCGGTATGTATTTATTGTTATATGCTATTTCAACTCGTTTTGCTTAACTATACACAATTTACAGGAACCCCGATGGAGAAAGACCAAGCGTCCCTATACTGCTGAGCAGGTTGTCTCCAAGCGAGGCACCCTCCCCATCGCCTACCCCTCAGGCGTCCTTGGCAAGAAGCTCTACGCTCTCCTCGAGGAGCACTGGGCAAAGCGCGAGCCCTCCCACACTTATGGCGCGTGAGTACCGGTTCCGAGCAACGCTCTATTGTGTGACAATGCTGACTCCTTATCCTAGTTTGGACCCAGTCCAAGTGAGCCAAATGGCCAAGTATCTCGAGACTGTCTACGTCTCCGGATGGCAGTCATCCAGCACGGCTTCCAGCTCCAATGAGCCTGGTCCCGATCTTGCGGGTATGTAATCTTTGAGAATGCAGAATTGAACAGAAAACTAACGGGATGAAAATATAGATTATCCCTCTAACACTGTGCCAAACAAGGTTGAGCATCTTTTCATGGCTCAGCTCTTCCATGACCGGAAGCAGCGTGAGGCGCGCTCTAACCTCTCCGTGGCCGAGCTCGCAAACACTCCCGTCATTGATTACCTCCGTCCTATCATCGCCGATGCTGATACCGGACACGGTGGTATTACCGCTACCTTGAAGCTCGCCAAGATGTTCGTCGAGAAGGGTGCCGCTGGCATTCACATTGAGGATCAGGCTCCTGGAACCAAGAAGTGCGGACACATGGCTGGAAAGGTGCTCGTCCCCATCTCTGAGCACATTAACCGTCTCGTGGCTATCCGCCTCCAGTTCGACATCATGGGCGTTGACAACCTCGTTATTGCCCGCACGGACTCTGAGGCTGCTACTCTCATCACCACCAACGTCGACGAGCGTGACCATGCTTTCATCCTTGGCTCAACTAACCCCAGTCTCCGTCCCTTGGTCACTATCTTGACCGAGGCTGAGGCTGCAGGCAAGACTGGCGCTGCCCTTGAGGCTGTCGAGGAGGAGTGGACAAGCCAAGCTGGCATTGAACTCTTCTCGGTCACCCTCTCCAGGGCCCTCAAGGCTCAAACTGGCGCCTCTGATGCCAAGATCCAGCAATTCCAATCTCGCATTGCCCACGCCTCCTGGCCCGGCGCCGTCAAGATTGCCAAGGAGTTTGGTTTGAAGACCGTACCATTCTGGGACTGGGATGCACCCCGTACTCGTGAGGGTTTCTACCGCTACCAGGGCGGAACCCAGTGCGCGATCAACCGTGCCATCGCCTACGCTCCCCACGCCGATGCCTTGTGGATGGAGACCAAGAAGCCCATCTACTCGCAGGCGAAGGAGTTCGCCGATGGTGTTCACGCTGCATACCCTGAGCAGTGGCTCGCGTACAACTTGAGCCCCTCGTTCAACTGGGAGGCTGCCGGTTTGTCTCCTCAACAGACCAAGGACTTCGTCTGGGACCTTGGCAAGCTTGGCTTCGTCTGGCAATTCATCACGGTAAGTTTCTACCTCTGAATTTGTAAGTAGAATAGACTGACTAAGCACTTGTTTTCTTGTCTGTTTAGCTCGCTGGTTTGCACTCCAACGCCTACATCAGCGACCTCTTCTCCAAGTCCTTCAAGACTGAGGGCATGAAGGCGTACGTTGAGCTGATCCAGACACGTGAACGTGAAATTGGCTGTGATGTCCTTACTCACCAGAAGGTACGCTCTACTTCATATTCTTTTGACATAGAGCGGTACACTTACTCTACTTTTCCCTTCTTCTAATCTACAGTGGTCCGGTGCCGACTACATGGACAACCTCATGAAGACCGTTACCGGTGGTGTCTCATCCACGGCCGCTATGGGCAAGGGTGTTACTGAGGACCAGTTCAAGTCCAAGTTGTAGACCTTCGGGGTCTTGGTTAAAAGTGGGGGATGCTCCATGACTGCGTTCGCCATCTTGTGGACTTTCTTGTAGATTCTTGTATACGTATCGTTGCAGGCTTCGGTCATGTGTAATTTTATCCGGATTCATCTCAATATACTGTGAATTCATTATTATCTTCGGGGCTGTCCTTGTGATATGCAGAGCATTGAATTCAAGTTGAAACAAGCAAACGCTGGCTGCCAACAAGCTAAAGTAGAGATGTCCTTGGGCGTCTAGATGATTGCTGGGACTGTTGACGCGCTGTTTATGACCACAGGCTCACAGTGCTATATCGCAAACCCACCTACCCTCATTATCCCTCCCAAGCTTAGAGCACACAAGAAATAGTTGTGTAGTCACTGAACGATGGACCCTCAAGAACGTATCCAAGCAGCTTCCAAGTTCCTCCTGCAATCACCTCCGGGAGAAATAAACGATGTCCTGAACGGTTCGTTGAGATTCTGTACACACAAGTCGCTCGTAGAGACCCATGCTGATTCGCTTTGATTTGCGGTCTCTTTGTCAGATGTACGGAATATTATATCGGACGATGATACACTACAAGCTGGCGTGCTCCCTGCTCTGCAAGAGTACAACCTTGCGCAGTTCATCACTGCCAGTGTTCCCGGTCGCCAACATCAGGTTCGTATATTGGTTTCTCGGTATTATTGCTGTTAGAAGGAGGAGATTTAATTAATGGGATTTTTTTGTTCGTGGTAGTCGATTGTGAGCGAAGCGGCACGCGTACCTTCTGGGGGCGAGGACGAAGAAGCAGATGGGGAGGATAGGTTCTGGGATCCGAGATCGAGGACAAGTTTCAAGTTTGACCACTTGACTCTGGTGCGTTCTATTCATTGCATACTTATCGCGAGTTTCTTATAACGGTGCGTGTTGCGATGTGCGTATAGGAAGCCAAGGAACCCCAGTCTTACGAGCCTGAGGCTGAATCTGAGCCCTTCAGGTGAGTATCATATGCTATCGTTCGTAAAACGTTGTATAAATGATTAACTTTCTTCGCTCCGTACCCTTTACGAAGGACTGCACTGGAGACCTCTGCGCTGACATATATCTCGGCACATTTCCACGATGGAGTGGTTTCGGTGTTTCCTACGCATGGAGCTTTGAACAAATACGTGATACAAGTTGTCGCCAACAAATATAACCCTGCAAACTTCTGGTAATCTCTTCGTAGGGACGTTGTTCCGTCGCTCACATTCAGACTCCACAGGTCTGGCCGCTGGCGGTCAGAATACATTGTCGATCTCGAAGCTCGTACGATCACTGGCCGAATCCTCGTAAACGTACACTACTATGAACAAGGAAACGTACGTGACCCCATCTCCTTTATGTAATTATGGCTCCGTGAGTTCTCCTACTCACTCCCGTTGTCTTTCCCGCAATAGGTCCAGCTCTCCACAACTCATACTATCTCCCTGGAACTTCCATCAGGTATTGCCTCCTCCCCAGAAGCCTCCTCCGCATCGAAGATCCTGGCTATCATATCAGACGAAGAGACAAAGTACCAGACATCGCTAAACGAGTCGTATCAGGACATGGGTGATAAAACATTCAAGAGTTTGAGAAGGGCGTTGCCGATGACAAGGGCGAAGTTGGATTGGGACAAGGTATGTCATATTTCTACTCCCGCATTGTAAAGGGTTAGGATTTCTGCTGATGAACGTATGGTGTCGTAGGTTCTTGGATATAAGTTGGGTGTAGAGTTGTCGGGTGGGAAGGGTGGATTTGGTGCGTCTACATGATTGAGGACCGTGTACTGTTGGGCATGCATGTTCATCTTCGTGCATACGAGTGGTCGCTTGAATTGAACTGTGAAATATTCGAAACTTGGAGATCGCCATGAACATCATAAAAGTTTATGCACCATTGCTGAGCGCGTGCATTGTTCGAGAGGCACTCTATTCCAACCGTGTTCCTTCCATGAAGCTGTAGATCTCTGAGCCTTTGATATATACCTGAAAGTTACGTGCAATTGAGTACTGTAGATGCTGCTTGAACTGGAGATAAGACTCTTGGATTGCGCGAAAGTGGATTAAAATAATAAAAGTCACTCTTCGGCCCCTCCCGACAGCCATTGATTCCGAGTCAACCGCCGACTTGAATGGTTCGCGGCGCAGCAGCTTATTAGTAAAGCGTCATTGCTCTTGCCAATTTGTGTTCGTAAGTGCGCAGGAGATATGATACTTTCTCTTCCTCCATAATGATTGACTTCTGGATTGAATGTCTCTTAATCCATAGGACCCATGGATGACGTGAAGGAGTGCCGCATTTGCCATAAGGGCGATATTTATGGAGTCAAAGGTGTTATGCTCACTTGCGGACAATGTAAACGGCATACACATCATTGTAAGTTTCTCTTATAGCTCATTTATTATTCTTTACATTCTGAAGATTTGTCTTTGTAGCTTGTCTAGTGCCCCCCATGACAGATGGCCATCTCGTTATCCTCTTAAAGGCAGTTACAGGGCCAGCCGCACCGCAATTTGGACACCCAAAGGTGTGGATGTGTCCGCGTTGTTTCAGTAGGAATCCAGAAGCAGCGAACAAGACTGTGATAGGAAAAGAGCTTTGCAAGTCCAAGGAGCAGTCATCTTCTGTGCATGTCTCTCAGCCTGGCCCTTCAGCCTGGCGAAAGGCCCGGGCGTATACACCTTCTAGGATTGTGCCATCGGCCCACGTACAAGGTAAGAACGGGTCTGACGAGCATTGAGGATGTTCTTGATGACTTGTTTAATTTAAATTACAGACTCTAGAAAAACCGTCTTGGTTGCTGACGAAGATGTCGATGTCGAAATTATCGACTTAGAAGCGCCACTAGCATCTTCACATTCAACAGCGTTCTCTACGCAAAGAACTATGGAAAACGATGTCATGGTTTTGGATTCGGACGACGACGTACAGGTCATTAGCGGACCCACGCTAGATTCTTCATCTTCCCGACAAACATCGCGGGTACCACCTCGGAGAACCAGGGTGGATGAGATCAATAGGGCGCAAACACTAGTTTCTAGATCAGACTCATCCACTGCAACAGCCCCACAAGCCATATCTCCAGCTATAGTACCTCCTCCCGACAATGAATCTTCTCACGTGTCGGCGGGCTCATCGTATTCAGGACAGGCAAACCCTCTAGTAAACTCTTCAAGATCACGACGGCGAAAAGTCATCAATGCCTACTACCAATCGGACAGCTCGGAAGGGACATCTGACGAACGGCACACCCCGGAGAAGAGACCTAGACTTAGTGCTAATGGACACAGTACACTGGTCTCTCAGGAGCGACTTTCAGCCGACGCGCCACCGCCTCTGACTGTAACTTCAGCTGATATACGCATGATACACGCAAAGCTGAGAGCGGAAGGGAAGATAGCACCTCTCCCTACAAATTATTACTCTATCAACCGCGACAAGAGCAAGCAGCGTTGGTCACGCTCGTCTTCCACGGCGCAGCGGCCAGGGTCCTCAACTCCTGCTACAGGCTCTGCTGCAGAAATTAGAAGCCATAGGAGGGTACCTCATATACCAAGCGATGATAGCGACATGGAGGAATTACCGACGAGGCTCACAAGCCGTGAATACACGCAAGGTGTCAAGGATAAGGGTCGAGCGAGAACACCCTTGTTTATGCTGGAGTCCGATAACGAGCAACTTCCCTCAGGCCCACATTCTCCACCACGGCTTGGAACGGATGTTAAAGGAAAGGGACGTGCGCGTAGCGACTCGGACGAAGAAGAGCAAGTCGCCGTCAAGCTTGAGGCCCTCGAAAATCTTGGTTTAGGGAGCGAGAGTCGTCCGGAATCTGGTGGTGCTGGGGCTGGTAAAAAGACACCTGTGCCGGATCCTACGGAAATGTTTGCCCCTCAAGCGTGGACCGCTTATCACCAGACGATGGAGGGGGACGAGAATGAAGATGTCAGGGCGCTTTCGAATGACAAATTTCGAATTGTCGAGAAGAATGAGAATGACGAGATCTCTGTTAAGAGGAAGGCCAATTTGCATGGGATTCTGCGGCTGCGAATGAATACGCCGGAGAGAGAGGAATTGATAGGATCGGCGGGGGTGCAATTAGTCAAGAGAAGAGACCGCTTTCAGCTCACATCACAAGCTATTAAGAAGGAGATACCTAGTTGGATGCTATGACGCCGGTTGGGGTTTGTTGTTTTACTCATACAGTACTCTATGCGGCATGCGTTAATTAAGCGATCAGGAACTTTACCATAAAAGGCAGATCCCGACGTGGCGTTCAGTATCGCTAATCGGAGTTACGGGCCGGAGCGGGGTAAATGAGGCTGACATACCGCTGGCTCGCAAGACTTCCGCGGTTAATAGTGTGGCGATTGTATGGGGCTGTTCAGTGCCATGGCAGTGAAACCGTATGTTTGTATTCACAGGGGTTTCCGTACTTGCCGAGAGCCCTTAGCCTTCTTGCCGAGACATTCTTCGCTTAGCGGTATTGAGATGCCCGCTGAGCCTCTAGCAGGTGCAGTTGCAGAGTGGCAAAGTCGAGCATGCGTACTTGTTTTACGAACTACGTGTACACTTGTGAAGGCTGTACCTACTCCGCCAGCCCACCAGCTACAGAAGCAATGCCGCTCACCCAGTCACACGCTTTAGCGGGCGCCAGGCAGTCCATAAGCCAAAATGACGTCGATAGACGCCGGAAGTACACGAGCCAATTGAGCTTCCAAACTTCTTCATCCGTTACCACCACCACTTCCACAGCGGACGCCAGCGTGTTGTCTTTTGGTCTCTTTATTTCTTACCACATCGTATGAGAGTCGAAAGGTCCGCTGTCCATCTCATTTACATGTTGTAGTAACCAACTGTTCCAGGCAGCCATGGCTTCATTCGCTCAACCGCCTCATGGTCTATTTGAGACCGCAAAGGCCGTCATGGAAGGGGGGAAACGTTCGCATTCTCTTGAAGAATATGACCCCCAAGAGCCGCCTCTGGCTACAAACATCGCAGACGGACAACCGCATCCCTCGCAAGAGTCAGCCCCTTCCACAAGCCATCATTCCCCACGTCTAGGGTCAGGTTCTAATGCACCAGGCAGGCGGTCGATTGGTACCCCGTCTGGGCGGACGGGACCTCCACGCTCCATCTCCTATAACTTCTCAACTGGCTCTCATCACGCCTCTCGTGCCAATTCCAATGACGATCATGTAAGCGAGTCTGTTCGCGAGCCTCCGCATATACAGTTGCCGGAGGGTGAAATGGGGGGCTTCGATGCAGAGAATGAGTTTGCTCCAGCCACTACACCGTTCAGAGGAGTCCTGGAGTATGCCGATCCTGAGCAGAGAGAGAAGGAACGAGAGGCAGCAGAGAAGAGAATGAAGAGAAAGGAGCGAGACAGCTATTTTCACAACGTCTTTGACCCTCGCCAGTGGATATCTGACTCTCCTAGGTCTGAACATCATTCATTCTTTCCATATCATCAAGATAGTACTAGTGAAGGCGAGAAGGTCCGTGACGAGAGGCGTGGGGCTAGCTCGCCCAGGCCTCTGTCAGACGAACCTGAAGAGATCCAGCACAGAATAGGTCCTAGTAATATGCGTAGTCCAACCCTTTCCGCCCCCAAGTCATCCCTGATACCCCGTCCCACGCGACGGACGAAATCCCTACCTCAGCTGGAGAGGGACGAGAAAGATCATGATAGAGAAGAGCATAATGTTGAAACTACTACGGCGCCGAAATGGGGTCGGCTGCGTTCGCTCATCCCACATCTCGCTCAACAACGCAGGGAGCAAGCTGCTAAGGGCCCCTCTGTTGTCGCGCCCCAGTCTGTTAATATCACAGACGAACTTCTCGTTGGAGGTCTCTCGACATTAATGCTAAGACTCTGGTTCGAGCGAGACGAAAAGGGCCACCGACGTATTCCCGTCCTCCTTCATCGACTTCGTATTCGAGTAAGCGATAGTTTGCACCCTCTCCATGGGAACAAAGCTGTCTTCCGGATCGAATGCGAGTATGCGAACGGCGCCGCTCGCTGGGTCGTCTACCGACAGCTAAAGGATTTCCTATCATTGCACACCCATTACACCATCTCAAATGCATATAATCGCAATGTGGATGCGCTGCCTGACTTCCCTAGAGCAGGTCTTCCGTACTTTAATTTCCTGAAAGAGAGAGGAAGTGGTGTCTCGCGACGGGAATTTGCACGGATGCAAAGAGAGAGTCTGGAGAATTATCTTGTTGGGTTGATTCGTTCGGTCGTAAGTATCACCTTAGTTCGTATACTCTGTAGCTAAAGTGATCAACAGATGTTCCATCCCGCGGCAAACCGACTAGCCAGTTTCCTGGAGATCAGTGCACTGTCGATTACACTCGCACAATCTGGTGGAGCTCAGTATAAGGCTGGCTTATTGCGTATTGAGGCTGTGACCAACAAGGGTCCTTGGGGTAAACGAGGCACCGGCTGGAAGGACAAGAAGAAGCGCAAATGGTGTGCCGTTCGGGAGAGTTATTTTGTCGTTTTGGAAGAAATGGGCGAGGTCTGTCTCATTGTGTAAGTTGTGACTCATTTACTGATTATACACTTCAGCTCTCTGTCTACGATGCCTTTCTAGTCGACTCAGATTTCCGCATTGAACGGCCAAAGAGGTACTACAGGCAGGGTCTCAATCTCCTTACCCATCCAGATGAGGTCTTTGATGAAGAGAAGGGAAAATCCAAGTCAGATCCTAACCATGATGCCCGCAGTCAATCAGGGAACTCCATAAAATCCCGCTTCTCTAGAATCTTCTCCCGTAAATCGTGCACGCATCAACGCACTTCTTCAGACGGAAATGCCCATGAGAACGGTACCGCGAATTCTCGACCTTCACGTGCGCGTAGCTCGTCGACGTCATCAGATGCTTCGACATCGAGTTCAGAAGACGAGGGGCATCGACTCGCGAGACAGATTACACCGATGTTGGATCCGTCGACGAACACCAATCCGTTGGAGGGTCTGGATGAGAAGACTGGGAATGGTAAGAGTAAGAAGAAGAGCGGAGACGTGTCGAAGCACACCTTTTACATCGAGAATGCACAAATGAGGTTGAAGTGTTATGCGAAGAATGAGGTACGCCCGTTCGATTGCTCGTTCACCGCGCAGAATCAGAATGGGTTTGAAGTTAATGATGTGGGCTGACGTGGATCTGGGTTCTAGCGTCAGATGTTGCAGTGGATCGCTGCATTGGAGAAGGTTGCTACGGAATCGCACTATACCGGAGCTAATCGGTTTGATAGTTTCGCACCGATTAGGTTGAATGTCGCTGCGCAGTGGCTTGTGGACGGGGTAAATTCTTGCTTTGGTTGTTTATAGCCATATCTTGCTAAGCCCATTCCGCTAGCGCGACTATTTCTGGAATATGTCCCGTGCAATTCTACTAGCCAAGGAGTGTATATATATACATGATTGGTGGTTATCCCCCGGTAAGCTTTATATTTTATACTACACCCGAATAATTTTATTAACAAGAATTGCTGAAGAGCTTCACTTACGAAGACCTCACATGGATAAATATAGTCTAGACCGTCTTCTTGAGCGTAAAGCTAAGGAAGGCGTGAAGATCTATGTGATTCTCTAGTGAGTCGATTATCTCCCTATTTGCGCACGTTTAACTGAGTTTATGGACAGTCAAGAAGTGTCGAGTCGGACTACGCCCACGGATAGCAAGTAAGGCCCCATCTATCAGTGATGTTCGAATGACTGAAGGGGGTATAGTTATGCAAAGCAGCGCCTGAGCAACCTTCACCCCAATATCATGGTGCAACGATCTCCGTCGCATTTCCAGACAGGCACATTTTACTGGGCACATGTGGGTCCTCCTGCAGAATCTACCTGTTACTCTACTAACAGATCGCGTTTAGCACGAAAAGCTCTGCGTTATCGATCAGGTAATTGCGTTCATGGGTGGCTTGGATGCATGTTTTGGACGGTAAGTCCTTGGATGATATTTGATTTGATGTGGGCTGACTTGAACATACTAGATGGGATACCCCACAGCATGTCTTAACTGATGACCCCGACAGTGGTGATCTCGCGGATGCGATCTGGCCAGGCAAGGATTACAGCAATCCCCGTGTGCTAGACTTTCATACTCTGAACAAGCCACAAGAGGATATGTACGATCGTACGAAAGTACCTCGTATGCCGTGGCATGATGTTGCGATGCAAATTGTTGGTCAACCTGCTCGTGATCTTTCACGCCATTTTGTTCAAAGGTGGAATTACTTGTTACGTATCAAAGTCAGTTAACTGTGATTTTACGAGGATAAGGTTGTAGGCTAACAGCGCACTTAGAACCATACACGACCAATGCCAACTCTTTTACCTCCACCGGAGTTCAAGGCAGGCGAACTTTCGCAACTTGGACTGACTGGCACTTGCGAGTTGCAGATTTGCAGGTCAGCTGGGCCTTGGTCGCTTGGCACTCCAGACAGGATCGAGCATTCAATACAAAATGCATATCTGAAGGGTACGTTGTAGCAACACGTGTTCTCCTGTTACGCTAACAGTCGACTTCACGTCCAGCCATTCAGATGTCTGAGCATTTCGTGTACATTGAGAACCAGTTCTTCATCTCCTCGTACGTGTACAACTTCTATACACAGCAGTTATCATATCTGAGTTCTTGCACTTGCCATAGAACCGTAGTCAACGAGGTCAAGATTGAAAACAAGATTGGTGATGCTATTTTTCATCGGATTCTTCGAGCCCATAGGGAAGAGACACCGTTCAAGTGTTGCATTGTCATTCCTCTTCTTCCCGGATTTACCTACCCAGTGGACCATAGTGATGCAAGCGCGGTAAGCAACCTTGCTGAGTGCTTCATATGAAGTGACTTATTGGAGCTTTGAGTAGATTCGTATCATCTTGGAGTGTCAGAACCGCACGATCTGCCGTGGTCCAAACTCGATATATGGAAGGTTAAGGAAGGAGGGCATTGATGTAGGCACCAAGTCCATCCCATGGTGATAAGAGTCTTTGGTTTACTCCTCCTCTAGCCTGACAACTACATTACTGTATTCTCGCTGCGAAAC
Organism: Irpex rosettiformis; assembly: GCA_022160335.1. Classification (NCBI taxonomy): domain Eukaryota; kingdom Fungi; phylum Basidiomycota; class Agaricomycetes; order Polyporales; family Irpicaceae; genus Irpex; species Irpex rosettiformis. Next base: position 67,816 of record MU274938.1, on the reverse strand, counting down.
TGGGGCAAGCTCCGTGGGGATGTTCTCACTACAGAGCAGGCAAGTCAACCCACCGCTCATACCTCTACAGCGGCTCATTTTCCTCTAGGTGTATATCCACGCCAAGGTAATAGCCACAGGGAACTTTGGATATGCATAAAATTTACTTTTTTCCAGATCATGATTGTCGATGATCGACTGGCTATTATCGGCAGTGCCAACATCAATGAACGTTCACAACGTGGTGACCGTGACTCTGAACTTGCGGCTGTCATCCGGGATACTGATCTGATTGACGGGTGCGTATCATTTACCTACAACGAGGTTGTCCAACTGACTGCAGTCCAGTACAATGGCCGGCAAGCCCTTTAAAGTAGGACGCTTCGCCCATACTCTGCGGGTGCGGCTCATGCGTGAGCATCTTGGGGTCGATGTCGATTCAATGTATGAGGAGGACCTGATGGCGTCGGACCCTGTTAAGCCTGCTAACGAACAAGATGGATGGGATCCTGATGTTGAACAAGAATACGGCAAAGAAGATGGCGTCACACACGTAACAAAGGGCCAGCAGAGGGGTGCGAAGAAGAACACGATGCGCGATGTCGTGGATGAAGTTAAGCAAGGTAAATGTTCCCCATGTTTCAAGAGCGTCCATATGTCTAAACACGATTCAGCTATTCATGGTACAGGAGATGTTGAGGCAAATGACATGTCCAAGTTAATGCGCAAGACTGGGTTGAGCACCAAAAATGCTAATGACACAGCTCCGGACGCGGCTTTGGAGGAGGAGCGTCAGATCTTTACCACTGAGGGTGAGGAGGAACATGATTTCACAAACTTAGTTATACCAACCCTAGAGGAGAAGCTCATCGCCGAAATGTATCTAAACGACAATCCCGGAGAAAATGGGGACATGAAGGCTACGGAGAATGGACATGCAGATCCAGCAGAGATGCGGGTTGATGGCGAGTTGATGGGCGCACCTGCAAATAGTGATCCTACGCGTAGCGACCGAGCTCCTGGAACCCGCTGTGAAGGTCATTCCGAGGTGGAGGAGAAGGCTGTGGAGGCACGTGGCACCATCCGAAGGCAATTAGGCTCAAAACTGTCGACAAAGGCGTGGACGGTGCCCACACCTACTCCTTATGTTGACCCACATGGTTTCGAGGATCCCATATGTGAAGAATTCTGGAAGAGAACGTGGGTAGCGTGTGCTGTACATAACGTGAGCCTCTTTAGCCCAATCACCGAAATTCCTATGCTTATTATCTATCAGACGGAGATTTACCGCAAAGTTTTCCACGCCATTCCGGACGATACCGTGACAACCTGGAAACAATACAAAGAATTTGTGGTTCATCACGAACGATTGAACAAGCCTGTGAGCATTGTCTCACTTCCGTGTCGACTAATTTATTGACTCCAGTTCAGGCCAAGGGGCAGTCTAACGCCGAACCTGTCGGAACAGTTCCGTCGGAAACTGAGGATAATGGTGCACCACGACACGCGACTGACCAGACGGGGGCTCAGGATGCGGAAGAAACGGCTCCAACGGGTAAAGATTCTATTGACGCTGGTGATGCCAATGGTCGTGGCCCTGTTTTGCCAAATGCACCAAACGAAAAAGAACCCCGTGCTCGAAAGGCCTCTAAGATTGTTGAACCATTCGATCAAACGGAAAGAGAAGAGATGGAGCGATTGTTAGAAGAGCTTCGTGGTCATCTCGGTATGTTAAGTGTACCATCCGTGTTTCTTTGCACTGACTTGAAACTCAGTACTCTACCCTACTCGGTTTTTGGAAGGTGAAGACATCGCCAACAATTTCTTATTCAACGCCGACAGGTATGCCGTGCTTCTTCGTTAATATATAGTTTAACCTCTCATATATCTACTTCTACTAGATTGTTGCCTTTGCCTATCTATGACTGACCGGATGATGTAGCGACACTCCTTTTTCTTTTAAATTACAGATTCGCCTTAATGCCCTATGGCCTCTCCTTGATCGCATTTACGTTAATCGTAGACTGATATACCCTTGATTTTTGTATTATAAGCGGACGCTTTGACGACTTCACTCATTCGATTGCTGGTATTCTTTTAGCACTTAAGCCCGAGTTTTGAATACATGGCTTGCTTGTGCAAACTTGAACACATTTGTTACTTAATTTGACAGTCTCCTACTTCTAATTTAGATGGTGTTGAAGAACCTATACAGTATTCGTGAGTGTTGAGGTGGGCGCTGAGTACTGAGTACTGAGTACTAGGAGTACTAGCAGATCGATATCTGGGAGATCTGACATGCACACTGATCGCGTTCAATCCCTGCACGTGCACCGTGTCTATTACGGCATAGTCTCGACCCAACTCTCCTAGTCTGCCAGTGCACTTGAAGTTGCCTTCGATCTAACCTCAACATACCTTCGCACCAATCTCGCCGACGCCAAGAATGGACGAAGTCGCAGCTCTAGAGGCACTGGCAAACAATCTTTCACTCATCACTGAAAATCCTTACGACCTTTCTTTGCATATTCAAAATGTTCGGCTGGAGCGCGAAACAGGAATGGAGGACCAGGAAGAAGCGGTACTGGACATGCTTGTCACCTATTGGGCAGCAGGAGAACAAGTTTGGATGCCTCTGATTGACCTTAGGGTCAAAAATTCAAACTTAGAAAGCCCAGAAGGCTTGCAGTCTGTGCTGGAATTGTTCGAGAAAGCGGAAGCTGATTATTTATGTATGTACTCCATTATGCTTACGAGCGTAGGTATCTTCATTGAACACCGTATGTGTAGCAATACCCATTTTGAAAAGACACCTCGAGTTCCTCCTAGAGAGGTTCAATCACTTTCAAGAGCTGGACGCAAGGCCGAAGGATCTTGAGGACATGTTTACTCAAGAATGGACACGACCGCGTATTGAAAATGTAGTGGCTCAGGGCATCGCGCATTTGACACAGGTATGGTACTGTGTACACTGTGCTCTACTGTTGTTTGATTAGGCTATTCAAGAGCTATGTGTTATGGGATTTGAAGAAGGATTGGGAACTGGAAAGACTTGAAGAGGCCACTGCAGACGAAAAGTAAGTAAATATCCGACTGTTTAGCTTTGTATGGTATTTAAAACATAAATATGTAGGAAAGCCCTTGCCCAAAACATCGAAACTATGTTCCTTGAGCGGCTCAGACAACCTCACTCGAGTGTGCCCCTTAGTATTCTCAACATTAGACGGTGCTCATTCGTTGCCCCTTTGCAGACCATGATGAAACTTTTCAGGCCTACTCATCATTTACGACGAACTATAAACCCGCGGACCAATACGAAACTCTCTTGGTACAAGCTTCCAAGTTGCGTGCTCAAGCGGTCAAAGCGTACCAGAAGCGAGAATCTTACGAAAGCTCCTTAGTGAGACTTTCACACACCTGGGCATGCCAAGTTAATACTCACATATTTTTAGACGCAAGCAGATTATTCATTGGAAGGTTATGCCTACTATCTCGAATTCGAGAAGAGAGGCAAGAAGCTGGACCTTTTCTTGTTACCAGCCCTATACGAGCGTGCCATTGCAGAAGCTGACAGACGGAGGTTCGCTGATGAGCCCAATGCGGGAACCGCGCTTGTAATCTTCTGGATTGGTTACCTAGATTTCATCCGTACTCACAATTTCGAGGATAACATACGGTATGAAATCTACAAGCGCGCTACACGCAGTGTACCAAGTTCGGGCGAAGTTTGGGCTCGTTACATCCGTTTCCTGGTAGGTTATAAATCGTTTATCGTATACTGTTATATATTCACGTCATTAACAGGAACGGTTAGGTCATGCTGATGAAGTTAATGGTATGTATGCTCTCAGTGTCTCTTATCGGTAAGGAGATAATGGAAGCTTCCAGCGGCGTATAGCAGCGCCCTTTCAGTAAAACCTCTCACACTGGACTCGGATCAACTGGTACCAGTGGTTTTCGCTAAGGCCAGCTTTGAAAGGAGGAAAGTTGAGAGAGAAGAAATAGGTTAGTCGCAATCTATTGGCCTACTTGATATACCCAACCGTGGCAACCACTTGTACAGATAACGAGGGGTATGAAGGTGTTCTATTGCCATTGCTCGAGGCTCAGTCCCTAATACGCGAAAGTAGGTCCACTCAAATATCTCAAGCAAAAAACTAAGTATCGAATTTCGCAGAGATAAAGACGGGAGACCCGCGACTACGACTTGAGAAATATTTCTCATCCATAGTATGTCTCACATTGGCGTGCTAGATTGGTATATGCTTACCTTCCTTTAGTGTCTTGACGCAGCCAACCTCCCCGAAGAAGCTATCAACATGTGGTCCGCTACCGTCAGGCACTATAAGACAAGTTACATGGCTTGGATCGCCTACACTGATGCGTTAATGTAAGTAACTTCCCACCCAGACTAAAGTACCTAGCTGACCGCAGTGTAGTCGACTGGGTATGTATGATCAAGCTCGCAATGTCTTCAGGGAAATCGCTCCAAAGAATTTGGATTGGCCAGAAGCAGTGTGGGAGGCTTGGACTGCCTTTGAGCAGGTGCACGGTTCTGTGGAGGAACTTGAAGACTGCTTCGATCGTATCGAACGGGCTCAGAAACAGGTCAACGCCAAACGGGCCAAGGTATTTATCGTTAATTTTTTTTAAAATTATACCAGTATAGCAAACTTACTTGTTAATCAGGACGCTGAGAAAGCGGCATTGCAGGCAGCACAATTCATTACCGAGCAGCAAGGGGGTGTTCCTTTGGCCGAAGCCTCCGCGCAAGGAGATGCACAAATGGAGGTCGATCATGCATTGTCTGAGGGAAGCTCAAAGAGGAAGGCCGAAGATGAGGTTCCTGCTGAAGGTTCTAAGAAGGCTAGGATAGGTAAGCTTTATACTAGCCTTATCTTGTAATGTATTGACGGCAATGTAGACCAGGTTCCTAGTTCATTAAAGCGGTCGGTGTTCTTGATATAATCAATTCAGGTTACAGCGATGCTGACAGGTTGTTCTGATAGTGATCGGGAGAACTGTACTGTTTTTGTTGCTAACTTACCGTCAAATACATCTGAGGAAGACCTGAGGTTACTTTTCAAGGACGTACGTGATTTCCTTCTTTTTCTTTCTTTCTCCTGAATGAGCTCAATTACTTTCAGTGTGGTCCAATACGCGAAGTCAAAATCACCTCCCTCTCTAACTCTCTCGTTGCCACTGTTGAATTCATGGAGCGTGATAGCGTACCTGCAGCCCTGACTAAGGACAAGAAGAGGATACACGATGAAGAAGTAGTAGTCCATCTCGCTTGGCAGTCTACGCTCTACGTAACCAACTTCCCTGAAAGTGCTGACGACGAATTTATCCGAACGTTATTTGGCAAGGAATGTGGTTTGAGCGATGGCATTCGAATGTGTGACTGATATGTGCTACCAACAGTATGGAGTATTATTCGACGTCCGATGGCCAAGTAAGAAGTTCAAGAATTCGAGACGGTTCTGTTATGTGCAATTCGCCTCTCCCGTGAGTCACCTGGATTCTTTTACCATGATATATTCTAACCCACACAGTAGAACAGTGCCAAAGCTGCTCTCGAGCTTCACAGTACCGAGATCGAACCTGGATTACCATTGAGCGTGTTGATATCCAATCCCGAGAGAAAAAAGGATAGGACAGACAGTGATGCTAACGACCGTGAAATTTACGTCGCCGGCTTGGCTAGATCTGTAACGAAGCAAGACCTAGAGAAACTGTTTTCCACTGTAGGTTATCTCTATTTTCTATGATCATAGTTCCTGACCATTCTTTAGTACGGCACCGTCAAGGAAGTACGGTTGGTGCTAGATGACAAGGGTCAGACGAGAGGCTTCGCATTTGTTGAGTTTCAGCAAGAGGTATGATTTATGCAGAACTTCCTCTCTAGTTTTGCTGAGGCGTATTGACACCACCGCAGAAAGATGCATTAGCATCCTTGTCAGCCAATAACCACGAGCTGAAGAAACGCAGGATAGCGGTGACACTCGCCGATACGCGCGTTAAAGCTGCAAAGAACCAGTCAGTATCTCTCTACTTTAGCACTTTCGGCATCTGATTGCTTCTTTAACAGCCCTAGTGGTAAGCGTTCTGCAGAGGTCAGAAATCGTTCAATCCGCGTTCGTGGATTACCCGCTGGCACACAAGAAGGGCTTTTGCAGCAGATCCTCAGCAAACACGCACAAGTACAACGCGTAGAAGTGTTCCAAGACAGTCACGAAGCTATCGCTGAGATGGAAAATCCTGCTGTACGCAACGGCACTAGAACGAGTTATCTAGATCTATACTGACATCGACTACAGGAGGCCGGTAAATTGTTGCTCTTATCGGCACCTATTGTTTTCAATGGACAGACACTTCAGCTTTCTGAAGAAAGCTTGGAATCAGCGCCTCCAACACATCGCGCAACCGCTTCAAGGCCGCTGCCGGGTGCACCTACAGGTCTTTTCGTTCCTCGCACTGCTGCTTCTCGTCCGAGAGCTGGCTTGGGGAGTAAGCGAGCGCGAGCCACCGTGTCAGCTGCACCTGGAACGAACACCACATTCACTGCCGCATCGAGTACCGCCACAACTAGTACAGCGAAAGGCCAGGACGACTTCAGAAAGATGCTGGGTGGTGCTTGAGAACTTTGGAATTTCCACGTGACAAATCTTAAGATCGGACTCACGGAAGACGCGATCGAGTGTCACGTGATTTTATTGATGTTCACTTGTTCGAATGGGGTAGTGGACTGTGTGGCCCGCCTTTGCTCCCGCCTCTATCTACTTGCTACAACGTATCTTTCTCATACACGTACGATAGTGTATGCTATAACATGGATTCTGGTGTTTGTACTGAAAGCAGCTCGCTTCGCTTTGAATGGACTTTACGAGGATTGGGTGAATTGTTTGAAAATAGGTGAGCGCCACCGTAACTTTGAGATTAATGTTCGGTCACTAGACAGTACACACAGTAAGGGAGAGACGAAGGCGAAGGTCACCAAGTCCCCACGCTTTGGAGGTGGTAGATGGCAGGTAGTCCAACGAGATTTATTACATTGTTGCTCCCAGAATTCACCGGGATTTAGGTGTTGTTCTATGCTAACTCAGGGACAGTAAATTCAGAGGGAGTGGGCTATATCAGCCTATATCTTTCCTGCGAGGTAATATCTTCATTTTTGCACTTGAGTCTCTCAATCTAACTTCCTCTGAAGCCAACAGGTGAGGAGAAGGAAACCGCAGTGGATGGAAAGTCAGTCTTATTCAATTTACTATACAAGCCTGTAGCATCCTAACAACGGGCTCAGATGGGTGCGAAAAGGGGTGTATAAGTTTGGTTTTGAACTACGCAAGTACGCAATACACATGGATATTGATATGCCTTCACACCCCTCTGAAACTATTCAAGCTTTCAGAAGACAATACTCTTCAATACAAAGGAGGCCCCTGATCATTCATTTTCTTATAATGTCAGTTTAAGCAACGTCGTATTTTGTGCTGAATGTGACTCACACCATTCTTCAGACTGTGAATTGGGGATGGTATGCACCCACTCCGACGTTCAAGATATATGCTCACAGTGATACTTAGGGCTCAATTTGCTAGACGGGACGCGGTCTACTACCAGTCCAGTTCTGTCAGACAGCAAGATGCCTTCATGATAATATGCACTATCACCTCCTCACCTGCTCCTCCCGCACCGCTGCCCGCTATCCAACGTCAGCTTGTTCCAAAAATCCTATTGGAAGCTATGGGAGGGTTACTAGACGAGTAAGTTCGATTGTGGACTTTAGACCACTTAACCTTCTCATTCTACTCGTTCAGTCCCAACTATTCAGATGTAGAGTTCATAATACCACGCAGGCGCGGCAAGAGTGGGACTAGGAAGATATACGCTGCAAAGAAACTATTGAAAAGAGTAGAATATTTTGATACTAGTGAGAGCACTCCCGCATACAATCATGGACATCAGTTAAACTAATGAGCATCTCTCAGTGTTTCGCGCCGGGTTTGCGGAAGGCATACAAATGGACACAGTCTCTAGTGACGTGGACAGTGGCTCGTCTGACGATACAAACACTTCGGTCACACTTTATGGGAAAGATAGCAATGAAGACGTCGGTTACGCTGTTAGATTTGAAGACTCAGATGATGAAGATGACGATGAAGACTCTGTATTGGATCCTCAAATACACTTGCGACTACCCGACGTTCATAAACGCCCCCGCCCGAGTAGACCGACTTCATGGGCATCCGTCGATCAAGCTGCCAGTATGACGAGCGACGAAGGCAGCGAGTCCGAAGGTAGGAATGTAAAGGTCAAACTATCCCATCCATCAAGCCCCCGGGCCGAGGCGAACGCAATCGAGGAAGAATTACTGGGTCCGGTGACTCCAGTCATAGAGGAGACCGTTCCGGGGCCAAAGAAAGTGAAAGTCATCATCAGAGATGTTGCCTACTCCACTTATCGCGCGGTACTAAACTATGTGGGTCTTCCACCGCGATGACTTTGCTTGCAGGCTCAAATGTTTTGCAGATCTACACAGATACAATAGCTTTTGCCCCTCTGGCCTCCACTTTTCACATCCACCACTTGCAAGCCGACACATCCGAGACCAACACCCCGACATATGGAAAGTTGCACGGCCATCTCGGTAGTAGCTTGTCCCTGTCGACACCAGCTGCTCCCGCAGCTGAGGGACAAACACTCCCTCTGACGACCCCTAAAGCCCCTCAATCTGGAGATGCGAATGCCTTGATACCTCAGTTTCCATCGCGGAAGGCATGGATAGCGGATTGGGAGAAGAAAAATCCCAATAGACCTCGTCCGTGCTCGGCAAAAGCGGTCTACCGTCTGGCAGATAGTGAGGGTCGCTTTCTTGTACGCGAACATGGTAAATTGACGTAATACAGAGCTTGATCTTCAAGAACTCAAGGAACGAGCATTTCAACACATCGTGAAGTCCCTTACGGTAGACAACGTTGCATATGAGGTCTTCTCGGACTTTTCTGCGGCGTTCGAGGATGTACGCAAGGTACGGCATCATCATTATACCCACCAACAATATCGATTCATCACCTACATCATGCAAACAGATTGAGGTGGCCTTCTTCCTCAAGCATTGGAGTGAAATTCGGGGATCTGAAGCTATGCGAAACGTATGGCAGCAGATAAGACTCGGGCGACATCCTGGGTTTGAAGAAGGTGAGTGATCGTATCCATTTGACGATTCACGTGTGACCCTGATTGATCTATCCTAGTGTGGCCACTAATAGCGTTGAACCTTGAATTCAAACCGAATTCGCCGATATCGAGGAACATAATGGAGGTAGAGGTAACTAAGTAACAAGAAATACAATGGGAGTCGGCTGACTTGTTCATTGGTCCAACTGCACGAGTTGCTAGCATACTCTGTATTAGACTGCTCTATTTCTCATTACTACAATCAGAGATCGTCTTTTGCGATAGTGCTGGTCGTTTCAATATTAACCCATGAGATGCTTGCCCCTGGCAACTACTATAGGTATTGTTGCGGACTGATAGGGTAGCTTACAATGTTACGACTCAAGGGACACTCCCTCCCTCGTCCGAGATGTTCTGACAGAAGTGATCTTGTACGTATGTCTGACCATAATACATGTGAAATAAATGTGATCGTCCGTTGTTCGTGGACTTTGGTAGGCTTCTTCATTGCTTATGACCGCAGGAAATCACATTCTCGAAGAGAGAGGAGAGTAACGCTCGACGGAAATTGAAAACGAAGGGCCCCAATGAGTGTCAAAACCTCTCAAGTTATCGTGCCAGACATTTCTTGTCATATGCTTTCAGATGCTGAGAGAGTCGAGAATGTCGCCCCGTGGCAGCGGGCCGTGGTAGAAATACTCAACCTCAACAAGACGAACACACGGGTGCACTTTTTCATCATAAGTGAGATGAAATGGGAGTATCGAAGCGTCGGTGAGACCTCAATGCCGCAGACCTCAGGATCTAGTAATGAAATTAATCAACGCTTGTCAGACTACCTTGGGATGTGCCCTCGCTGGTCACAGTCGTATCTGTGGTATCAGTTTCGGCAACACTGACAGCGGTCTCTCTGTCCTCGTCATCAGCTGTGTCAGGTGACGGTGATGTAACAGCCCTTTGGCCCATATCGAACATACGCACATCCCAAGAGGGTGTACGAGGGCGAATACCAAGGCCTAAAGAGGGTAAGCGTCACCTTAGGAAGCAGTATAATCCAGCAACTTGCCGTTCACATGGTATCCAAGAGGTCGATTCTGAGTCGGTGTGGGAGCACGAGGAGAAGCAAACGATGCATGAACAGGAGTGCTCGGACGAGAGGACTGGTTGACATGCAACATTGGTCCCGGTTGTTGTCGACCGTCTCGGGCCGTAGGAGTATGCACAAGGATACCTGCTGAGGATGCCTCAGTCAAATTCACGGCATATTGTTCAGGGTCAGTCCCATGATGTGAGGCCAATCGCACAGAATCCGACGAGGGGTCATAAGCAGAAGGAGAGGTCTGATTAACTGCAGCAGCATAATTCCTGGCGTAAATTTCACGTTCTCGAGTCTCCCATTGTAGTCTTTCCTCTGCTTGTTCTGGAGTTTCAATGCCATCTGTGATATCCGCAGGAACAAACAGTTCTTGCTCCTCGAATTCCTCTTGTTCCACAAGCTCTGCAGGCAATGCGCCCGGCTCACGGCTTTCTGGAATCGGAGGTACTCGGTGTAGTAATCCAAACCTAGGCACAGAAGGCATTAATAGAATAACAGGTAACATAACGAGAGTCATACCCGAAAACGCATCCGAGCAAGCCTTCTCCTCCCCAATGGCGGTTTGGGACCAAAACTACTTCGCGAATATTGCTGGCAAGAGTAAGCAAGAATATCCGAAGAAATGAAATTATTACTCACTCAAAGTCGTAAGAATAGACGTAAACTCGAAGTGGTTTATCTATATGCTAAATTTGAAGAGAGGTTGATATTTGTGCCTGCGCGACGGATGGAAAACGTACTGATTCAACCACGTCATAAAAATCACTCTCTGCGCTCAACACTCCCCCTGACCAACCAATTATCCAGTCACCATACGGAACCAACCCTGCACTTTCGGCTGGGCTTCCCTCGAGCACATCCAGAACGTGCCATACATTTTCGACCGTTAACTCTGGTTCGCACATCCGCATGCTCAGCCCTAGTAATGATGGTTTGCGATCTTCGTCTGGTTCCTTGGGGTCGGGGTGGGTGTGTGGCAAAGACCACTCTCGGGATGGTATTATCGGCACAACTGAACATCGAGATTAGCATAATACGGGCACTAAACAAAACCACTTGCCTCTTGTTGCCTCGCTCTTGCTATTCCATACGAGAAGATCCAATGCACGACCTTCGTGGTCTTCTACAATTTTCTCCAGCTCTGGTGCGTCGATGCCATCTGAAGTAAGGTTCTCGTCTTTAAATCCAACAATGAAGTCGAAATATGGCTCTATGGTGGTTTGAGAAGCGGGTGATGATGGTGTAACCCTTAGGACATGTAGAGCCCTTGACGGGGCCTTGGAGGGTGCAGATTGACCAGCACCCATGTTGTTGTTGTTGTTGGGTCAAGTGTAGAGCAAGCGTAAAGTTATAGACACCAACTGAAAGCTCGTAAATCGCGTTTATGACCGACGGTTGCCTGATAGTACGAAAGATGAAGTATATACTGAAGCCTGAGAGCAACATCGGCCACTCGCTGTTGTTGGCGCCTATTGGCACGCTTTCCTCACTGCACTCCTGTTTTGGCAACTCTAAAGTTGAATCATGTCGACATGCCTAATCTATAAAGCCTGTAGAGCGAGCTCAGCGAAGATCGAAAAACTGCAGAGTAGGTTGAAATAAAGATAAGGGTTGTATCAGTAAACGGCATTATGTTACTTTGCCATTGTATTACAATTTGCTACTAATTTTCAAATGTTACGGTACACTTGGAGTAAGCCTGAGTAAGACCGGTCCATGGCCAAGCTATAGTATATGCAAAGACAGAAGCCTCATTTCTGCATAATCTTCTCGCCATAATATTTTTCTCTAATAATTTCATTGCCATGGGGGACGGATACTGTTATCGTAATGATTGAATCTTTAGCAAAGCCCAACTCATCCGCAGCTCGAAGCGACCCCAAACTCAAGGCATTGGCCCAGCTTGAGCAGAACTTAGACAAAACTAATCTATGTGCCTGAAATAAGACTGCAGCTGGGCGTAAAGAAGTACTACGACAAGGAGGCTACGCGGATCTGTTTCTGCGAAAGAATTAAGGTTACCACAAGCTAGCTTGCGACAGTTCAGAGCCTCTTCATAGAAGCAGCGACAGAATTTTGGCCTTAGAAACCACGAATCCTACGCTATGCTTATAGTGGATTACTGGTCCCGTCCTACATGAGAGTCGGGGAGAAAGGGCAAGTCCGTCAGGTAACCCGAGGTTCGTGGGCTGGTGATACCACGCACCATAGCAGCAACGTTGCTAACCCTGAGTTATAGAAAATAGTAAATACACCATCTCTGTCAAAAAGTCACTCACATACATCGCGTGTACCCGTATCGGATAAACTGAGCGCTTTTCTGTGTCACAAAGTTTCACCAAGTGCCGGACGGGTGTCCGAGTCTTCTGAATGCGGAGGCGAATGCAAAGATCTCTCCTTGGATCTCAAGATTTAATCTATGTGATTGTGTGTTCCAGCGTAAGGGAAAGCTGGCAAAAGAAACTCAGCATTGTAGTTCGATAGGGACCGCGAAGCTGATGGATGAGCGGGCTGACCTCTTGAGTGAGTCTATCGGATAGATGCCGCTGTGGGCCTCCTCGCTCCGTGAAGAGCCCAAGAAGAGTCCGAGTATCACCCGGTTCCGCTCCCATAAGCCTGAAAGACTCTAGGTACAGTATAATCAGTCAATGAAAATGCTATTGGATGACATTCCAGTGATGGTGTGGGGTATTAGGTGCAAAGCTTCTTTAGCGACTTGAACATATTCCCTTTGGTCGCTATCCAATAGAGCTGCAAAAATATGTCGTTGAGCTTGATATTTGGAAACTGCTCACATACTGAAAAAAGACGGGATGATGAATTTCAACGCATCGTTATTAGTCTTTCGAACCCGGACATTTGAGGCTAAGGACTCCTGCAGGGTATAGTACGGGAAGTTCCAGAGCGCATATAAATCTAAAATCATAATAAGCATTTTCAAGGTAGCATATGCTTATCAGGATCAGTGAGATGAGAGCTTGTTATGTCGTGGCTGCAAGTACGGAGGTTGCCTTTTTGAGTCGGAGGGTGCGACGCCTCAAAGTGTCACAGTCACACAGTCACAGCCAATCACGCACGCGCCGTTTGCGGGTCACTACCTGTCACTCTTCGCTTTCGTCGGGTTTGACGCGACCTCGATCGAAAAAGTTCACTTTCTCGTTGTTGCTCTTCGCATCCAGGTGCTGGTGGAAACTTGGCTGCTATAGAGACTACTGCAAAGGAAGTAGTGAAGTTGCGGGATGCGGTGAGTGACTTCTAGCCGTAGCTTGTGGCCAAGTTCTGACGTTGCATGACCATTCCGCTTTAACTAAACAGCTAACTTATGTTCATTTGTCGGCAACAATTGCTGCGAGCCTTTGCACCAAGATACACCCGACATTATAATGCTACGCGACGCCATCTTAGCACCCTCCGACCTGCCCTCGCATATTCCACTGATGCACGACCCCCACGACTTTCGTCGGATACTCCCGCAACCAACAACAGAGCCCAAACTGCCACCACCTCTCGCCTACGGTCACAGACCGAAAACGCTCTACGGTCACCAGAGGAGTTATCGAAGTCCTCTCACACGGCCTCTAGGCAGACGAAGAGGGGGCAGGCTGAGGTGTTACCGCTGGCCGCGGCACGCGACCCTCCGCATATCACACTTGCAACGCCCGCAGACAAGGTCCTCGACAGGCTCAGGAATGCTTTGGAATCCAGGGATTGGCGGGCAGTAAGCAGGGCAATGGACGATGTCTTGCAATCGGAAAGAAGACATCCCGACCGCCAAATCGCGTTATTACAACGGGCCCTTCTCATTCTCGCCGATTCCACATACTCTCACAGGCGGGCAATATTAGACACCCTCCAAACCCTCTACTCTATAGACCCCACTCTCGAATTACCCTTCACACTGCTAGTCCGGTTGACCGACCACTTCCTGACCATGCGATCCGAGCCTTCGGTCGACGCACCAGCTCTCGCAATGCTTGCCCCTGTTATCACAGACTATGTTCTCCGTATTCACGCCGACCAACGCCTAATTCGCAAGCCGTACACGCTATCCAAGATTCTCTGGATACATTTCAAGGTGCTCATGAAGCTGGTGGAGGCTCGACAAAATAAGATCGCTCTGGCATCATTACGTCAACTGGTCCAGTATCGTGTTATTCCCCACAGCGCTTTGGAAAACGTTGATTTAGCTGGGCGCAGCTTTGCAGTCGCTTTCCTCGGTATTATTGTCCGGTGCTGCGTGTCATTTGACTGGCCCAATAGAGCAACGTTTCTTCTCAACTCCAGCCCGACCTGGGACCAGAACGCGCCTCCTGCATTTGTCAAAGCGGTCGCTTTGGTCGTTGAATCGCTCGTTCAAGACAATGTCAGTAACGGCAGTCTGAAAAACGCTGCTGGTCTCATCGCCCGCTACCATACATCTATCAGCACCCCATTCCCGCCCGACCATCTGCAGCGCTTTTACGACAGAGCTGTTCTGGATCTTCAAGACGTGCTGGCTTTAACGATATATCAAGTTCTGAGGTCGCCTAATGTGCTTGCGAAACATAATGGTCCGGCTCTCGATGGCAATACTTACTACTGGTTACTTCGTCGCTGTCAAGCCCAGGAGGACGTGGATTGTATGCGGATTCTAATGGCTCAAGTCGCGGAAGACGAGGTTGACCTCCCTGAACCTGCTCTTGCTAGCTTCATTCGGGTCGCTGCTGAACACGGCATGTTTACGTTCACCAGGAAGCTATGGGAGAAAGCAGTGGCATCCGAAAATAGTATCGTACTTCGTGAACCTGATATTCTGACGCGGCTAGTAAGCCTAACGGAAGCGCGAATTCGCAATCGCCTCCATCGCTTGCACGAGTCTCAGCGGGACCCCAATGCTACTATCAGAGCCGAGCCGAATTCTCAACATTTGACCAGCCCCGGGGCCCCAATAACTCCACAGGAGAATGTCTCAGAGGTTCCCAGCACACTATCTACTTCTATTGGTGGCCTTGTTGACCACTCCGTTGGAGGTAGCGACGAGGACGACCATGGGGCCATCTTCTACCTCGAGCAAATAGACGAATACCGAGCATTTGCCGATAGCGTCATCGAGACCTACGTCGAATACAACTATCCGCTCCGTAATGCGACACGCGGGCAGCTGAGCGCATTGGCGCGAGCGTATGTGATTCGAGGAAGACTCGAGGAAGGTATGGGGGTGCTACGGATTGTCCTGGGCCGTCGGGAGGTTCCCGACCTTAACGACATAAACATAGCGCTATCAGCTGTGTCTGCGAAAGATGCCGTTGCAGGAGTCAAAGTCATTGACCGGATGATTTCTCTGGGGCTGAAGCCTGACTCGGTCTCGTTTGGAACTGTTATCAATCACGCGGCCTACCAAGGCAACACGCCACTCATCCTGGAGCTCATTGGTCGCGCGCGGGAGGCTGGCATCTCAAAGCTCGATTACAAGACAACTGGGAAGCTTATTCGAGTTTACCTTTCGTCTCCCGCACACATCAATCTATCGTCTAAGACTCGACTGGACAAAGTGACGAAGTTGATTGACTCGCTGCTGGATGGTGGGATCCTGCCTTCTCCAAACATGGGACTGGACTGTGTGGACGTGGCGCTTCGTGCGGATGCACCTGTCGAAGCGTACAACTTCTGGGCGTTGTTGGTGAAAACGAAGGTGCAGTGGAGTGACGAGATTCAAGCGTTGTACCGGATGCGGATTGCTAGCTATCTCAAACGGTTCTGGGAGAAGGGGTTGGTTGAGCCTAACACAGCGCGTCGTATGTTTTTAGATCTCGGGTATTCGTCGTACGCTTTGCAGATCCTTCGCGCCAACTCTACCACCAAGGCCGCTGAGGAGGTGGTCCAAGAGAGCCGACGCACAACTGACTCTAATGTTCCCGAGCAGTGATGATCACCGATTTGGCTTCCATTGGAAAGAGGAAGACGGAGGCAGGATGCTATACACGTCGCACGAGACATTGTTCTCTTGATTTCTACGGTTCAGCCTCCCGGTCATGAGGTGGGCCGCGTCGTCTTTGGTCCAGCCAACAACACCATAAAGCGCGACAGGGTCGGGCATTACCCTATTGTGATCTGCTCGGACACAATAGTCGGTCGACAAAGGGTTCTGAAATGTAGAGGAAAGATGAAGCGCTTGTCGGGAGCAAGGAAATTGGTCGTTTTATTCGCGCGCACGTGGACGCCCGTTGCGATTTTCAAGGTGGGCTCGGTGACATGCGCCGAAGGAGGGAGGTGGATGAGCTTGGCATACGAGGGATCGATGACGGAGGGTCAAGTTTAGACGGACGAGGGCCGGAGTATCTCGAGGGAAAGGAAAACTAAGTTACGGTACTGTAATTGGGTGCCTCGGTGGAGAGGTAACTCTGTTAATTGAAAAGCTATCTGCCCATATTCCCAGTTCACAGCGATTTTTCTGCGGTGCGAGCGCGAGTGTGACGGTGGTGAGGGTGACGAGAAGACATGGCCACGGGTGGCCTGGGTCAACCTTCGAGAACTAAGTTGTTTCTGAACTATCTGGGCAGTTGATCTGAGTCCGAGCGAACCACGAAAGGCGTGGGCTGCCCACGAGGGTGGTAGGGAGCAATGAGAGGGGGTCCTCAGGGTAAGTCCGGCAATGTACCGCGTGGATTGGCCCGGCAGCCTTGGGGGGACACTCGTGACGGACGTGAGGGTCAGAAGCTGGCCGCTGTGCTGTGACCGACCACACGCAGGTTGTGTTTTCAAACAATGTCATAAATATTAGATGCTGTTTGCGGTAGATTGCTGGAACCTCTGAATGCGAGACTGTTTAAAGGACCCGCCTGGCAAACAACAAACAGAGCTGATCCGTCAAAAGTCAACTGCAACGCGGGCCAGCGGAGGGATATACCCCGCATTGGCTGTCTCTACCCCACAACCTCTCTGTGCTCGACTTTTGCGACTGCTTGCTCGCTGTGCTCGTTGTTGCCAGTGCTCGCGACACCGTCGACCTCGACTCCGGAGGCAAATACCACCACGCAGCGCGTCTGCCCTCTGATTTTGAATTCGCTGATCGCTGTCGACCCAAACCCGGTCGTCTTTTCCCTGTTCTCCCTCGTCGTCGACCTCCTCGAAACAAGTTCCATACTCCCACCACCGCACAGATGGCTCCCGCTCGTGCTAAAAAAGAGCCTGCTTCTCCCACACCGCCCTCTGACGACCCCGCAAGCAAGGATGGGTCCGAAAATGGCAACAAGATCAAGAGAAAGTCAGTCTCCCGACATTTCCCCGTCCGTTTCAGACCCCCTTGAGCTTGCCTCTCTCTCTCTCGTCCTGCCTCGTGCTTTCCGCACTCATCCTCCCCGCATTTTCTTCCTCATTTTCTCCTCATTTTCATCTCTGTTTCAACTTTGCGGCATCCGCATCCATGTCTTCGCGCTCCGTTCGCTCCCTGAATAACCAAGCTAACCTTGATCCTTTGCAAACCAGGCGGCAATCGCAGAGTACGCATCCTGTTTGTTCTTGCCAACTAGAACCATCGCTGACCCCCCCGTGAAGGCTGTGATGCCTGCAGAGCACGCAAAGTGAGATGTGCAAGGGAAAACCCGGACGACCCCAAACAGTCGTGCAAACACTGCATTGCCCTTGGCATCCCCTGCACCTACGAATACCAGCCCAAAAAGCGTGGCCCTCCTAATCTGTGAGCACAAATACTCTCAGCCCGCCATCAAACTCGTTAATGTTTGGACGCGTAGGTACCTGAGGCGACTCCAAGAGGCACAAGCAGCTGCACAGGCCGCAGCTCAGCATCAAGAGAATGGCAACGGTGATGTGGCACAATCGCCAGTGACTGCGACGCAGAAGAGCTCTAGTCCATCGCAGGCTGCTGTGTCGCCTAGCCCACAGGTGCAGTCGCCGTTCCTTGACACCAGCCTGGGTAGCATCCCACCGTCTTTGCACTCTACCTCTCTCCCGCCATCAAGATATCCAATCGCTGCAGATGGTTTCCACTCACAATATTCCGGTATGGCTTCTTTGTCTTCGCCTACGTTTGGACCTCACCCTAACGAGCCAACTACCCTATCTCGTTCTCCGCGTACTGAAGAGACCAATGGTTTCAGCTCAACCGCGGAGCAATTTAGCACTTATCCCTTATTTAACTGGTCCTACAAGCAACATCAGCAACTTTCGATACCCCCTCCGACCGCTATACCCCCTCTTTCTTACTATTACAGGCCACATCGACTAGAGGATATCGCTCCTCGAGACACGATGCTCCTGATTATTGCTCTCTTTTTCGATTTTGTTTATCCATTAACACCATGCGTACACAAGCCGTCATTCATGGCTGACGTTCATTCACGGCGAGAAGAACGGGATCCTCTCTTTTTCGCGCTGGTTATGTCGACAGTCGCGTCAACATTGGTGCAAGTTCCGAGGTCCTATTTGCCCATGGAGCGTCACGCAGTACGCAAGCTCGCGCAGACATGCCACGAAGCGAGCCGACATATCTCAGTCGTTTCATACGACCCTCCAACGTCAATGCACGTTGTCGTACGCTACTTGTGAGTTTTTTTAAAAAAATAATTCGATAGTCTCAATAATCTGAGTGGGGGATGATTGGCTAGTGATTGCGTCTACCACTTTTGTGAGGGCCATGACGCTACTCAACACGCTGCATTTGGTGAAGCAGCGCACATCGCCGTAACTCTTCGCATGCACGAAGAATCATCCTATGAAGGCCTTGATCTCATTGAATGCGAAGTTCGCAGGCGCACATTCTGGTTGCTCTTCGGAGGTAAGCTATTCGTTAGACACTATGCATTCTTACTCACGTCATGGGACAGCGGACAAGTCGATGTCCATACTCCTAGGGCGGCCGATTTGTTTACGGGACGAGGACACGACATGCAACTTCCCACGCGAGCTCGACGACGAATAGTAAGTGGCGGCCGAAGTTTAACCACATTATCGCCGGGTGTTTTAATAACTGTATGCTCCATAGCATCACGCCAAGTGCATATCTTCCGCAACCCCACGGCAAGACTGCAATAGTTTCCGGATTGAATTATATCTCACGGATTTTTGCTCTCCTGGGTGAGATTCTTGTGCGCATCCGAGTAGACAAGCGTTCGCCGCCTCAAGGACAATTCCTCACTGCTCGCCTGGAAGAGGTGCAGGCATTGCATTCGAGGATCATCGCTGCCCTTGCGCATGCACCGGAACCGCTCCGACTCAAGCAGCAGCACGGCCAGCAGTTCCCTCCCGAGTATGGTGGTGCAGGTTTCAGGCAGGCAACGTTCGCGGAAGTGAAAGACTTCTTCGACAACCCCAATGCTTCCAGAGCAAATGCCCTTAACCCATTCCTTGTTATGCAAGCAAACCTGTATGTCACACAGGTATGTCACACCTGCTCATACTGCGTGGACGAAGGCACTGAATTTGTCACAGCAACTCGTTCGATTCGTTATCGAGCAATACCGTGACGAATTGATGACCTCGTTGCAAGGGAGCATTGACGAGAGCCGCGTTGCTGAAGACAGGGAAGCAGTAGCGAGTGACCTGCTGAACATCTTGCACAGGTAATGAACTTCTTTCCGGTGGTTTTAGCCAGTAATTGAAATGTTTACCTTTCAGCATCCCAATCCAATCCATCGCGACGAATGGTCCCTCATTGGTGAGCACGGCGCGTCCGCCTCGGAATTTTTTTCATGTGTTGATGTGTCGCGACGTATAGGTTCACAAGGTCCGTTTCGTCGCGTCAACGTTGCTCGACGCTGTACGGAAGGCTGAGACGGCTCCTGCCTCCGCTGCACGTGCACACGCGTACCTCTGTAAGTTTTTCCGGAGTTGTTGAATCATGACATGGCACTGACAACCGACATCTTGTCAGGGGATTTCCTGTCCATCTTGTCAGAAATTGAGAGGAATTATCTGTGAGTGACCTCGGTGCCGATTGTCGAGAAGCCCTATTTGCTGACGAGGCTGCTTAGCTTGGACGACGAGCGCGATGCGGGATCAGCAGACGGTATGCCGTTGGTTGGTAGCAACTAAGTTTGAGTTACGGAACTATAGACACTGTTCTTGGACGCCTCGTATTCCCCAACGGCGATTGGGCTTAAAGTTATGTACGTATTGGTGACCTGGGCCCGATATGCCTTTAAAGTTGCTCACACCGCTCCTTCACTCTCTGTCTTTCTCTCTGATATTTTGACCGTATATTTTTATTTCTCAGGAGAGTGGTCAAGGTTTCGTCGTGGTCATTCAAGTTCAAACACCCCCTTGTATTCTACCTGTCACAGTGCTATCAGCTACCCTCCCTATGTTGCGTTATAATTGGTCTTCTAGTGTCTTTGTACCACATGTGCCCTGGAATGCAAAAGAATTACAGAACTTTATCTGCGTCAGATTCTGTGGCCGAGCTACGCTACGAGCATCTTCGACGCTATAAACCTTGGCCGAGTTACGGCATCCATCTCCGGGTTGTCCAGTCCATCCATGGCCAGCCGTGGGAAGGTTGTGGTCCTCGGCAAAGGCCGTGATTGCACTGGTGCATCCCGGATATGGGCAACATAAAGTCAAGTTCATCTTGGGCCACAAACTCCGTTCGAATCTCTGCCAGTGCGTCTTCGTTCTTCCTCAGACTTACCGTTCATGAAAAACATAGAAGGCGTAGAGATGCCACAAACGAGCACAACAGCTACCGCGACTGACCTCGGTGACAAAACACCGCAGGCAGATGAAGCGATCACGGAAGGTGAGTAGGTCGTGAGTAGTCGCTGTTTCACCAAGTTATCAGTGTGCATGTGCCACATAGAACGTATTGTACTGACCATATGACTCTACTTAGATGAGGCTGCTCTCTATGACAGACAAATTCGACTCTGGGGCCTGGAAGCGCAGCAAAGGTGAGTTGCACCCCCAGAACCTAAGCTTACGTTCACTTTACTCTGTGGGCCACATGTGAACATTAACGAGAATCTAAGAATTTGTTACGAAAATTTGCATTTCTCTTCATAAGAATGATATGAGTCATTGATGATTTTTCCTTCTTTTTTGCAATATAGGATGCGCAATGCGACGGTCCTTGTGCTGCGACTGAAGGGCGTAGCGACCGAGACCATCAAGAATATTGTGCTCGCGGGTATTGGCACTCTCATTGTGGTAGATACCGAAGATGTGTCTGCAGAAGATCTCGGCGCAGGGTTTTTCTTCAGAGACGAGGATCTAGGCCACAAGGCAAGTGCAAAATCTGTTGGCTACTCGATGATGATTGGTCGACAGAGTACTGTCAAGAGCATGAGAGCATGAGTTGCCTTGTGTGCAACATTACAGTACTTGTGTTGTTGAACCTTTTGACATTATAAATAGCCATCATGGGACTCGGGGCCATATTCCCTTCATGACAGCTCCTCTCACGAAAGGGCGAAATGAAGATTCCCAGTTTGGCCCCTTCAGTCATCTATTCTTTTTATATCCGTCCACGCTAATCTCATATTTTTTAGAGAGTTAACGCTGCCAAAGCCAGAATAGAGGCTTTAAACCCATTGGTCAAAGTAGAGACGCACTATGATCATTCTATACTACAAGACCGACCGCTTGATGACTTAATCTCAGGCGTGAACCTCGTGTGTGCTACCGACTGGGATCGTGAAGAACTGGTGAGGTCCTTACCAGTCAATAACTGTGACAAATTTCTATTGACAACACGCATGACTGTATCAGATAAGGATAAACAACGTTTGCAGACGATTCTCAAAGCCGTTCTACGCTGGCGGGTCATATGGCCTCCTGGGATACATTTTCTGTGATCTACTCAAACATGACTATATTTCTCCGTACGTTCCCCACACCCCGCTCGTATGGCTTCTAGTCAAGGTTTTAGACTAACTGTTTGACTGATTGCCGTACTATCGCCATTCAGTGACCGTGGGGGCCCTCCAAATAAAGACTCGGGACCCGCAAAGAATGTGAGATTGACAGCAAGCTATGCGCCACTTGAAAAGGCTCTGCGCGACCATCGTTGGACGGGGTTAACCCGGAAACAGACCAAGGAGCTCAACCCCGCAGCCGTGTTTTCTATCCTCGGTACGTTCGGATAATTCACGAGTGAACCTCGATGATGACACCTCGTCATTGGCACTATGCAGCATTGTGGGAATATCAGGCTCGCCATGACGGTTTACTTCCCTCTGACGTCGACAAAGCCGGCGAGATCGAGGCGATAGCAGCCGATTTAGTGACCAAGGCTCAAGTGAATAGGCAGGCCCTCCCAAATGTTCCCAAGGAGCTTGTGGAGTACGTATGGTCGTTATGACAGTATTTTTCTCCTTCTTCACATTGACGCGTATCCTCTTAGGAGTGTTGCTGTTACGGCTTCACACGAACTCTCACCTGTTTGCGCGATAGTTGGAGGAATGCTTGCTCAGGATATCCTCAAGACCCTTGGTGCTCGCGAAGCCCCCATCTCAAACTTTTTCACCTTTGACGGTAGCACTGGTGCGGGGACTGTGGTAAAGATGTGCATGGAGTGAGCGTACTGAGATTACCTTTCCTATCATATTTACATGTATCTGTGCGTTTCGTTACTACTGCGTCATCTTCATCTTTCAATCATTCAAGGCTAAACAACCGAATTTGAGACAAGAATTTATTCCGATTTACTCTACCAAGGCTAGAATTAGTCAACACTTTTCTGGCTCTGCAATAATCTGTAAAAATCTGCAACAAGATAAAGGCTACCAGCAACGACAATCAATCCCTCGCTATCTTTCAAATGTTGATCCCTCGTTACCCAGTTCAAGGCCTCCTTCAGATCCTCCTTAGGCTCGGATCCGCTATCCGCAGCTGTCCATATCTCCGCCTCAGATAGTAGCGGAGAAACGAGACCCTTGAGCTTGGATGGAGGCTCCGGGCGTACCCAAGGCATACCATCAGGGGAAGTAAATCTGAGAAATGCGACCCGTACTCGGATTTGATACAGGTGCGACTCCTGTGTGGTCGAGAGTAACGAGGCAGCTACAGCAAATAAAGGAGACAGGGTGTCCTTTGGTTTTTTGGGAGGTGAATGCGAGAGTGCGATCACATAGCTCAGAGTGATGGGGTTGGTTGCGGCTGATGGAGTGCTAATCCTACCTCCGAGGACGTTATTGATGAAGGATGCAAGTGTAGTAGACGATGCAGGGTTGTGTGCTCCGTCGGCCAGTACCAGAAATCTCGAAGTAACGGTGGCTGTATTGATAACTTCTTGCGGCGAGACCGGGTGAGCCAGCGGTAGAGGTAGAGAGATCCTGTGAAAGGATAATCTCCCCGGCCAGTGTGTGTTCCTGACGCCATTGGCAATAGTTTCCGGTGTAATATTCTTGTGGAGTTGTAACGATGTATCGGGCTGGACCAGCAGTGCGGAGACTATTGTTAAAGCAATACCGAGATTTTGCAGCTGGTGATCGCCTTTCAGAGGAAGAAGTAGGTCGATAGGAACAGAAAATGGTGGTATACTGGCAGAGACCGTTTGTGGTAGATCGACAAAGGAGGGAGTCAACCGGTTGATCAGAGGTTCCTCGCCGTCTAGCTTGGGGTCGCGTTTCCTTTTTGTCGGTACCAAAGCCTCGATAACTGTGCCACCAACTTTCGCAACAACCTCGCGAACAACTTGGTTCACCTCCGGATGCGGTTGAAACCCTAGAACGAACGGCCTCCCTTTCCGAGCAATCGCAGCCTTTTCGATGGCGATCTTCTCGACAGTGTCGCCCAAGAACAATTGATGGTCGAGATCTACTGCAGTAAGTGCTGAGACTAGGATCTGCTCATCTGAGATGACGTTCGTGGCATCCAAACGTCCTCCCATGCCGACTTCGACAACTGCGATGTCCACCGCCGCGTCTTCGAATATCATGAGCGCGGTAGCGGTGAGTAACTCAAAGCTACTCGCTCCAATGTTGTGATCCCTGTCTACTGTCTCTACGCGTTGTCGCATATCTGAGTACGTGTATTTCAAGACAGGGCTGTCATCGATGGTGATCGAGTCAAGGATGGAGACGAGATGTGGACTGTTGAACCTCCCGACGCGGTATGACGACGCCGTCAGGATTGATGAAAGCAGTGCTGTGACACTGCCCTTTCCATTCGTACCCGCGATGTGGCATGTTGGACGTGTGTATGGCGGAAGGTGGCCCAGCAACGCACGAATACGCTCGAGACCGAGGTTAATTGCCGACTTTGAGGAGGACATTTCTAAGGGGCCGACTTCCCTGGTTAACTTTGTACTGATTGGCCTTTTAGCTAGTAGTATAGGACAATTACATCAGTGTTAATCTTGCTATATTGCTGATTAGAAGTAACACATATACCTTCAGCTTCGTTAGACTTTCAAGTTCAAGTGCAAGTTCACTCAATGTGACAGTTGACTAGTAATTCAATGGATCACAATCACACCCCGCCCACGGACCGCCAGTCTCCGGAGGCTTGGCATTCTACTACAGGCTACCGGGGTTCTCAAGCTTGCTAAAGATCTCAGAGACTGACAATGGTTTGCAGGCGAACAATGATTTCTAGAGTGCAAATGATGCTTATGATAAATAACACAACATGCGCGCTATAACCACGCGTTAAATTCAACACGATGCAAGAAAACTGAACAAGGAAAAAAAAAACATGGTCCATTCGTAAAGTTCATGCAATGAAGGTAAAAAAAAAAAACAGACAGACAAGTGAAAAAAAAGTGCAGAGGAGCAATTTTCCACGGGATGATAGCGGGTTAACTAGAAGAGATGTGTGTGTACGACAACTTGTAGAGGGTGAATCAAAAAAATATTACACAAAGTTCTAGCTATATGTACTACACAAGACGATGCAGATGGTAGAAAAATTGTGAGTTCGGTTGGGGATCATGAGGACTTTCGTAACCAGTTAAAAAGAATGAGTTTGTGTGGATAGTGACGTCATGTGATATGCAGGGAAAAGATATAGCGAGGGGAGGGGTGGGGGAGGTATAGACATGAAAAGTTTAAAGAATCGTCAAATCATTAGCATCCGTCGTATTTCGAGTTTCTTGGGAAGGTGTAGCCTGCGTCAGCCCAAGTTGTGAGATTAGGGTTCGTGTAGGC
Organism: Irpex rosettiformis; assembly: GCA_022160335.1. Classification (NCBI taxonomy): domain Eukaryota; kingdom Fungi; phylum Basidiomycota; class Agaricomycetes; order Polyporales; family Irpicaceae; genus Irpex; species Irpex rosettiformis. The sequence goes on along the minus strand of MU274938.1, from coordinate 42,481 downwards.
GTTGATGTGTCTAGGGGAAAATAACGGGTAAGAAGCTATTGTAAGGCTGCAGAAAGAAAATCACGCACTGCTTGATATAGTCTGCGGTAGGGCGACTGGCTGGATCGCATGTAACGCCGTCCGTGATATCATCTCGTTGATATACGCGCACGTAGTCAATATACATGCTAACGGGGAACGTAAGGTGCTTGAAGTCCTGCTTCTGGAAGGATGCTAGTTGGTAGAAATCGTGAGTTAAACTTTCCACAGTCCAAAATAATACCACAAACTCACGCGACATTCCCAAGTTCATAACGAGATACTATAAAAAGTGTCAACGGCGACATACAACCGCCACAACAGCAAACTACTCACCATAGGCTCTTCAGAGATCAGCCGTTGGCTGACTTGCGATGTTGCGTCTGCTCCAATAGTCTTCGAGGTAATAGACCACGACTTTTGTCCTTGACTATACCAAGTAACATACCCCTCACCCCTGTTACTCGGATTCGACCACCATTCAAACCCATACGTCGTGTATGCTTTGTTATTATAATTTCCGCTGTCGATCGATGTCACAGCCGAAACAGCTTGCTGAAAGACTCCACCCTTGTAGCTATTGAACCTGCTGATGGAGCTATCATAGATTGTCGTCGCGTCAGTCGCGTTGTCGACCAGATACTGATAGTTGTACGGCGCGATCTGGGCAGACTGTGAAACCTGTCCTGTGAAGTTGCTCACGTCAACCTGTGTCTCGAATATGTCGATTTCGGGTACACCACGGCCATTCTTGACCGAGGGACCTGGATGGTCTGAACCTGAACAGGTGCATGCCGAGAGCCGTTGACCGGGCAAGAAGCTGAGCGGGTCGCCATTGACACCTCCCGTAGCATCCACGGTTGGGTTACCACTCTTGTCCGTCTGGTTTGGAAATGTGCCGAGGTCACAGGTATCGTAGCTGTATGGCCACATGCCCTCGGTGGTCGCGCCGTAACCTGCGCGACCCTAGAGCAAAGAGCAGAGTTCTCAGAAGTCTCGTTGTGAGAGAAACACCATTAATAGCACACACCAGATTGCCCATGGTCCACGCTGCGGGCCAAAGACCAGGCGCCTGCGGGGTTCCCGGCATTGAAACCGACACCTCGATGTATCCTGTCGTGAAGCAAAGTTTGTTCCACGACTGAAGCATGCCACTGCGCCAGCTCAAGTTTGCAATGGGCATCTCGTCCATGGTAATCACGAGCTTGCCATCCTTGGTGGTAATAGCCTGTAAACACCGCAATTGAGAATCAAGACTTTCCCAGGCATAGGATGCCACGCACCTGCGGGTCATACCACTCCAGATCTCCCGTAGGCCAATAGTGCAAGTTTACAGCCTCCCAGAACGGGTCATCATCTGGCCAGAACGTTCGCCCATCTTGGTTGAACTCGTCGCTGAAGACAAGGTTATAGGTCTTCCCGTCGGAACCCGTACGTGTCTTCACGTTATCGGGGGTATCATCATCAATGAGCTTGGGCATGTTTGGAAGGTCTGGAACTTGTCCTGTGCCATTGGTACCCCCAAGATTAAAGCCATGACCGATCGACTTCGGCTGCCGAGCCCATACAATGATAGGGTATCCGGCGAACAGCATAAGCAATCCAGCAACGAGGATGAATAGTGCCGAAACGTTCATCCATCCTCGTGAAGAAAAGATTGTAAAGGAACGGTCAAGTGCTGCGTCTCGAACTGGATCAGGATTATGGAGGGGGTCATCTAGGTCGGGATCCTTGGTATCCCACATGTATGGAGGGACTGTGTTGGTGTTAAGAATGGGCGCGGTGCCAGCCTTTTCGCCTGTTGTAACAACAGACACCTCTGAAGGTGCATTGCTGAACCGCGAGGAGTATTGTGAACCAGGAACGTTTGGGTTGTACTGCGGATACAATTTAAATTCCTATAAGCAATAAATATTGCAATGGAAGTACGCACCGAGTAAGGACCATAGCCATTACCAATGGCACCAGTAGCAACGCGATGTGCAGTCTCGTCCCTGTCCTCGCGCGAGATGTAACTCGACTGGCTTACTTGAGGTTGAGGCATCGCTATTGGCATGGTGGAACTGAAGGAATGGTTCTGCGACGCCTGTCGACTAGCTCTTGCGGAGCGAGATGGACTTTGTGGCACTGCATAGTATTGCTGCTGACCTGGTGGTGGTACTCGTCGGGTGTAGTTGGACATGGCAGGTTGTCGGGGATGCGTGGGCTGTTGGAGCAGACCTTGTTGTTGGGTATGCCCAGCGCCACAATTGTCGTCAGCGCAGTAAAGAGTGTGTCTGCGCCGTTTGTGGCTGCTTTAGGGCCGTCGTGGGATGTGTTGGCGTCGTTGCAGACGGCGAGGAGGAGGATGCGGGTGCCGGTCGTGGTGAAAGCTGAGAACCAGCGGCCAAGAAAGTAAGGTGGGGTTTTGGTGGCGGTACGCGCGCTTATCTATTCAAAGGGCTTCCATCGTCTTTCCGGACGCCTTGCGGCAAACGACTGCGCACCGAGGACGGGTGACTGGGAAATAAAAATTAATAAAACTCCAGTGCATGCCAGTGCATGCTGGCAATGCATGCTAGGGCGTATGTTTTCTTCTTTTTGTTTATTTTTGAAGAGAGCATGACCGCCGTTGTTACCCGGGAGTCAAATACAGATACGAAGATGCTCTTCCACGGCTTGTGGACTGTTGTAGACGACATAGAGTCACGTTACACAAACCATCCTCGTGAGCTGCAACGCATTGACTCGGGCTGTTGTGTGATCTCTCGTGTGATCCATGGTCCACACAATGTTGGCTTCCGAATCGCGTGGTTTAAGCAGAATATTTATAGGAGAATGCGGTGCTGTATGTCCAGTGGTATGTCGCCAGAAATAAGTAGTAGGACACGAGAAGTTGGCACGAGAAGTTGGAGCTTGCTGTGAATATAATCACTCGGGCTGTTGCACGCGTTTTGGTGTCACCGCGCCGCGCTCGCCTAAATAGGAAAGAGGTCACGAGACTGGCTCGCAGTTGTGCTGTAGTAGGGCGCCGCCGCCGCTGTTCAGCTCATCGCCCTCAGGCTCTGGCCCCCGCCTGCCCAGCTCACCGCAGACTGTGAGGTCGCGTGTATGCTCCAGATGTCTTCAAGCCGTCAAACCGACGTCTTACACAGTCTCTCATCTGGTGTGGGCCAAACTGCCTCCTTCCGAAACGCGTCTAATACGCAGGCGGGGCCAATGCAATCCAAAGGGTACAAGTGACTTTTTCGTGCATCCTGCTTGTAAACTCATTTATTAAATCTAGGCCATGGAAATCTGCACCGACTGTCATTCAGACACCGACCAATGTACGGACTTATGTTTTCAAGCTGATTTCCAAGACTAACTAAGAGTTATAATATCCGTAGCGCCCTGATCGCCCTCTCCGTCCAAGGGGAAGTAACCCCTTCACCGGAGGCATGACTACGACTCTGGGTACACGTGGGCGCGCAGTAGGCAATCGTACTGCAAGGCAAACCGTACTCGGCCCATTAGAAACTAGGACCACATCGGAAACTAGGACCACTTCGCCTTATTTTCCAGGTACTGATTCACCTATACAGCTTCGATCAGGGATATCTACAACGGACACTGAATCTCGCATAGGAACTGAAATGTCTAGAAAGTCCAAGGGGTTTCCTCACAGCGACGACATACTGAATGGTGCCTATGATGCCCATGATGTGGAAGACATCGGGATGCCCCTTGTTCGAAGGGCTTCATCGCCTGGCAGTCGTCGTAGCCTATCAGCTGTGACACGTCAAACCAGTCCCGACCCCATTGACACATTTGACAATACTATACAGGACATTTTTTCCATGAACAAGCCTACGAAGCGTTCAGCGTCTAGGCAACGATATATGACAGCCAAGGATGGGTCGAGTACCCGAAAGCTCCAGGCTAAGATGGGCAGAAAACCCACAAGCCCTCAGGACGGAGAAGATAGCGTCCACGAAGTCATTCAGATTGAAGATGACGAAGACGACATTGAGAGCGCTTCAAACTTCAGTGATGTGCCATTGCCGCCACAGTCCAGCTCTACTCTCCGTTCCCCTCCGCCAGTGTGTCCAGGTCAGGTCAGTCGACTCGTAGCCAACATCGAAGGTCGGAATGCCAGTCCTGCCGTTCCGACAATTAACCTCAGGAAAACAGTCAAGGAAAGGATGAAACCTAAGACCAGACCCCCAAAGGTAAGTTCATACAGACATTATTATCGGGGCATCATAGAACAAATTTCACTGAAAAGCCGTACGTCATAGTTGGAGTTCCAACTGTTGGATTCACAGGCTACAGTTTCCGCTGGATATACACGTGAACCGAAACCGTCACTAAAGGCCGCTGTTTCAGCATCATCGATTATGTTACCTCTCGAGGCGCACATGTACGGACTGTCGTTACGGAAAGGCAGTGAGAAAAAGCCCTCGGGGTGGTTATGTCTCCAAGGGCAGAGACTGTTGATCTTCAAGTCTCCTAAAGCCACCTCTGAAGCCACCTCTGAAGCCGAATTTACCGCAATTGTGCCGAGTTTCTTCAGCGAGATGCAGGTAATTATAATCTTTTCTACTGATGTCTGGTGTCTCTGTTATTCAAGGCGTTTGACAGTGTACAATTCATCCATGTAACGAAGCAAAGCCTGTGATCTTGAAGGTGAGCACGCATGGAGCAAAACACAAGCAGCCGCACGTTCAGATGCCTGGCTTCAAGCACGGTACGTTTTCTACTCAAACAGCCTAAATTGATGATTAATCAATGACCTCCACAGATCATCCGGGTCATGAGGGCTCGATGGTGTTCAAGTTCAATACTAACCACGAGGATTGGGATCATCGAGAGTACAAGAACCTCATCAATGCAATGGGGAAATTACTGCGCAAGAGTCAATACCTAGAGTAAGTCCTAAATTGTATTTTGACACCAACACGGTCGTTGATATCCTAGATAGTGAATATAGCTCCGTTACTGCTTGGAACATGTCTCAGGGATATACAGTGGAGGAAGTACTATCGGATGCCGACTCTTACACTCCCAAACGTCTCAAGCCGCAAAACGCAAATAATGCTATGCTGTCAGACAAAGCCATCGATTCCGCGACTACCAAGCAAGCAGAGCCACACACGGAAGCGAGTACTCGAACAAAGCCACGACCGTAAGACATTGATTTATATGCGCATGCTTGGATTAGCTGATACGGTGTCTCCCGATAGACGGCCTGTAACAAATACCGCTGGTACGTATGGTGTGCGACGCACGACGAGATCGTCTGCCGTTGCTACAAGTGCGCGGACATCGCCCGTACCGGACCCTGACGAACTGTGCGTGGAATAATTGGTGTCGTCACCGCAACTGATGTGCTCATAATTTGCTTAGCGTTCTGGTGTATTCTCCAAACGGTCCTGGTGCTATCAACATTACGAATGCGGACCTCAAGCGGCTAGATCCTGGTCAATACCTCAACGATACCCTGATCGAGTTTGCTTTAAAGTACGACACCCCTGATTTATTTGGGATACTTGCTAATGACTGTTGGTGCGGTTTAGGCTTTGGCTCAATGACCTGAGAGAGAAAAACGCGGAGCTTGCAGAGCAGATACACATATTCAGCTCCTTCTTCTATAAGAAGATTCAAGTGAAGAAGTATGTCTGATTTTCCGTATCATATTCTATTTTTGTCTAAACTTATGCCTAAATAGCAAGGCAGAAGGGTACTCTAGCGTCCGTAAGTGGACGTCAAAGTTTGATTTATTCAAGAAGAAGTATATCGTCGTGCCGATCAACGAACAGTAAGGGTTCATTGATTTACAAATTCTATACACTCTAACTGTAATCTCAGCCTCCATTGGTACCTCGCAATCATCTGCAATCCGGAATTCGTCCTCCAGCCGCCACCGCCTCAGCCTCCAAAGATTTTATCCGCTGTGCAGACACGAAAACGAAAACGTGACTCCGACGCTCTCGAGCAAGAAGCTTTTCCGGAACCTCCTACAACTGCGCATGACAGTCCGACAGCAACTGCCGACGACGAGACCAGCGTTGAGAATATGCTGAACGTTTGTATCATATCCCAGCCGGATGGAACTACGGAGGACTTGTCGGCCCCATTTCCGGAGATGAGAGGTGCACGAGGCTCTAGTGAGGGTCTCGACGCCGAGTTGCAATATCCTGATTCGGATGATGCACCTGCGGAAGTGCCGACAGAGAGTTCTACCGATCTTGCAGGAACGTCGAGGGGTGAGTCTGAAGCTATTGAGATTGAGGACGACCCGGCTGGGGAAGATGGTGAGACAGTGGCCATGGACGTGGACGAACCGAAAGAGGCTTCAACTTCTGCGGTACCGTGCAACACCTTCTATGGGTCGGGGTCCAAGGACACTAAGAGGAAAGAAGCTATATTACTGTCTCCTGAGATACCTTGGGATGATCCTTCGACGAGTTCAGCGAACCAAGACGTATCGAATTTGGGCTTGGACTTGGAAAATGAGGAGTATGTTGTAGGACCTGAAGCAACCGACTTTCGGCCAGACAAGTGAGTTTTATTTTACACAAGATATTGTTGGTCAGAAATTAACTCGTGGTATGCTTAGAACGTATATTTTTACATTCGATTCTCTTGGCGGAAAGCACCCTGGCGCGATCAAGAATCTTGCGCATTATTTGCAGATGGAAGCCAAAGACAAGAAGAACATCGATACGTCACAGACTACTTACCCTTCTGGAGCTACGGCTTTGGTACGTTGTTCGCTCGAGCTCGATATTTTGTGTTTACCTACAGCGACGATCGTAGGTTCCCGCACAGCCCAACTACTGTGATTGTGGGGTGTACTTGATACATTTCGTCCAAACGTTCATGTCCGATCCAGTCAAGTTCAGCGAGAAGATAATGGTACGCTCTCCTTAAATGAACTATGTAATTCGCATCCACTGATACCTTTGATAGACGAAGAAGGCAAAGGATTACGACTCGAAAGAACGAGAGTTGGATTGGGACGCCAATTGCGTGGGGTCGCTGAGAGAGACTATTCATGCTAAGGCGCTATCACTATCTGAAGAGTGGAAGAAAGAGAAGACGGCCAAGGAGGAACAGAAGAAGAAGGAAGCCACAGAGGCCATTGCTGTCGCCAGTACCTCTAAACTCAAGGCGGAAGCTGAGGTAATTCCTGACTCAGACGATGACGAGATCGTTGTCACTGAAATTCGAGCTGCTGCAAAGAAAGGTGGGAAGGGCAGGCAGTCGGTTGGCCAGGCGATGCGTATCCGTGGCTAAAGGGTTTTATCTGTTTTTAGCTAAGTGGGCGGACCAAGCTCACTGCGGTTGCTTGTTAACATTTGCTGCAGCTAGTCACAAACTATTTCGTAGACATGTTCATAACGGTCCCATAGCGTAGTAATTTCCTCATACTGTTTTCCTTCTCCCTCTTACGCAGTTGCTCTGTTGCTCTGTCACTCTTCGTATTCGCTTTCCCTCCTCCTGCATAGTAACTATCATGTTTTCACGCCGTGATTTGCATATGTAGCATTAGTAGCATTTATTTGTACCATAAATTATCGTCGTCTCTTTGCTGGAGTACAGAGTATACAATGTCGTCTAGATATCATATCTATGAGAGATCATCCACACAGGATCATATGTATTGACTTCAGGCTCTATTGCTAGTAAGTCTGGACGAATTGTACTATGGTACTATTGCTAGGCAAACTGACTAGCGCAAGGCTTGAATTCAATCCAAACCAAACACAAGGAACGCGGAGAAATGAAACTGACTACAATAAACAAGTGAATGTGAGATGGCACATACGTATACGATGAATCCGAAAATGAGAAAATGACACAGCTGAGAGAGAAAAGAAGTGTATTTTGAAACGTAAACTGGTATACACAAGGCAAAGAACATTAAAAGTGGTGAGCGTGAGGGGCTGTCAATGGAAGGCGGACTGCGGGTGGGGGTATAAGGGTAGTGTCCCGACATGATGAAGCATTAGTAGATCAGTGAGTCGTTCGTATTGGGTGAGCACAAAATTGTCATCCGAATGAACCAAGGAATTAAGTAGGATGAGGGGAGATGAACCAAAGTCCTATATAGGTTATGAGGATCAGACGAGAACGAAACTACTTGCGGGAGCATGTGAGGAGTGTGGGGCGGAGTTTGAAAAGAGTGGACGGATTTGCAGCTATGTGAATACATAGCGCATCCCAAAGTAGAATTCGTAACCTCTACAGGTAGAACAGGTTACGCCTCACTACGGTTGTGGTAAGCGCGTCGATGTCTTGATGGAGGGATGGCTCGGACAACATTCGTGTCTTCGAAAGACGACCGCTCGTGGATCAGAACGGGTGACGGTGGAAGAGCTGTCACTTCGGGCATATTGTCGTCCCCACGACGAGCAACTGTCGCAGTTGGTGATACGTGTCGGGAGCTCGAGTGTTCGATAGCACCGCCGTTTGTGACAGATGCGTGCACAGTGTCGGTGCCAGTGGATAGACCTTCGTTTGCGCTGCCGCCAAAAGCAGTTGGGGCATTGTGAGTCTGGTTCTTACTGCTCACATATACGCCTAATGCGATGGCAGCGATAATGACCTGATCGCGCAAATTGAGAACTAATGCATCGGTCTGGTGCGATGTACTTACAATCAGCAATGCAAGACCGATAATCCACACCCAACGAGAAAGCCGTGTACTACCATTCTTTGTCTTCCTCAACCAAGCACTTCGTGGAGAATGAATACACATGGCAGACGAGTCACAATACGAAGTACTCACCTCTCCTTCTGAGTCTGCGGCAACATTCGTTCCTGCTTTACGACCATACTGAAACGCCTCCAAAAGTCATCTCCTCTCTCACCACGCCGGGGCAAAAGTGTTTCTTCTTTTTCCCCTCGTAAAATCGGTGTAGTTGGCGCGAACTTGATATCTCGGTCATCGGCTTTGTTGGGTCTGACGAAGGCGGGCTGAATGGGAGTGATGGTGGGAGGTAGGGGGTGGGGGGTGTTAGGAACACTGATTCCAGGAGAAGGCATACGAGGCGAGTTGGGTACAGAGCCACCGCCGTTCATGTTATTCACGAGCATGAGGGGACGAGGGCCTTGTGAAGGAGATGGTTGTCGTCCAACTGGAGATGCTGAAGGGCTTGGGGTTGTTGGAGACGTCAAATTGAGGGCAGCAACCGGTGCAGCATATCCTGGCTTGGGAGCAGCCAGAGGAATAGGTTGCTGGCGTTGGGTAGGGGTACGGTGGCCATCGGCAAACGGGTCCTCGTCGTCGTCGTCATCATCGCTCAGGTCACCAATCAACATGGCGTTGCCCAAGGCGCCATGGTCGCTAGTGCTATTCGTCAGCTTGTTGTCCCGTTATTAGCATAGCATCCACATACGCGTTGGGATTGCCACTGTGCTGCTCAGCGCGCATATTGTCCCCAAATGGTGGTCGCCCGTGGGCTGGAGAGGTCTGATATATGGTGTTGTTGGACATTTTGTTTATAAAAACCTTTATCTTTATGTAAGGTTTCTATCAAAGCAAACGGCCTTGTAAAAGAGTGTGTTAGAGAACGGACGTCTCGACGAACAAGACAAAAAAGAGGGAGGGGAGGAGGAGGAAGGGAGTTGGTGGGAGACAACAATCGAGCGGGCGCTTCACAATCGTCGTCAGCCGAGGGTTTCCCCTTTAGGATTACAGATCAGATGCGCGTCGCAGTCTAAAAGACACAGCGCTACAAATCAACCCGACTAAAAGAAATTGGAGATTAAATATAGCGTAGCAACACGAATATTATAGGGCGTAAATAAATATTCTGGTTCTGCCAGTTTCTGGATTTGCATAAACAGCGCAGGGCTAATACGATTGGGCAGGCCGCCGTATTTGTTTGGTCGTATTTGGTATGCGCGACTCATCGACGCGTCCAAGTCGCGTCGCGTTCTTTAACTCTTTACACAACCACGTTCCATCCTATCGACAATGGCCATCAAACGGCGCGTCGTTGAGGAGAGCGACTCGGAAGTGGGTGGCTCTCAGGTTGCAAAACGACCTCGTGTTCGAGAAAGCAATAATGTCGAAGTCAATGGCCTCCCGGTAGCCAGTGGCAGTCATACCGTGCAGGACAAACAGAAGCCCAGCGAGGTTATAGATGTCGAAGAAGAAGACGAGGATATCCAGCAGATGGCTCCTGATGCAGACGAGGAGAAGCGATTCGAGCAAGAGCACGAAGATGCCATTCGCGAGAGGGTTTTTAGCGGACAAAAAGGGCAAGGCGTGAGTGGCCGTCCAGCTTTTAACACCCAGTGTGTTTCCCTTGTAATTTTGAACTCGCGTTACAGAATATTGCAGAGATGGGCATTATTGAGAAGCTTGAGATGTACAACTTCATGTGCCATAAATGCCTTGTCTTCAATTTCGGTCCTCAAATTAACTTTATTATTGGTATGCCCCGTCCCAAGAATAGGTATAAATATTACTGACATCCTCTGTAGGTCATAACGGCAGTACGCTTTAGTTTCGTTAACCAATGACAACACGTCCTAATCATTTTATAGGTGGAAAGAGCGCGGTGCTTACGGCCTTGACTATAGCCTTGGGTGGTAAGGCTACAATCACAGGACGTGGTTCCGGTTTACGGTCATTTATCAAAGAAGGCGAGGAGTCAGTATAATTCTGCATTTATTTTCGATCATCTGGCTAAATTACGATTATAGCGTTGCTGAGATTACTGTTTCGATCAAGAATCAGGGAGAAGATGCTTACAAGCCTAAGATTTACGGCGAGAGCATTCTGGTCCGACGTCAGTTTAGCAAGACTGGCAGCTCGTCTTACAAGATCATGGCTAAGAACGAGAAGGTTATCTCAACCAAGCGAGAGGAGTTATCGAACATCTGCGATCATATGAATATTCAAGTCGACAATCCGATGAACATTCTCACTCAAGATTCCGCCAGGTGTGCGATCTTTGTGCTTGTTGCTTATACTATATGCTCACGCTGTCATGAAGGCAATTCTTATCAGCCTCTGCTCCAGGAGACAAGTATAAGGTATGTTCTTGACCCTCTTCTCGAGATGATAAGCTCCATTAACGAGAATATGCAGTTTTTCTTGAAGGGCACACAGCTCAGCCAATTGAGTGAGGAATACTCAACATGCATGGAGAACATTGTACAGACTCAGAAAGTTCTGAAGAACAAGTCTGAGATTCTCCCTGATCTTGAAGATGCTCTTCGCGACGCAACTCAACGATTCAAAGAAGCCGACAAGGCTCGTCAGCAAAAGCACAAGGCGGACGAGCTCAAGAAGGAGCTTGCGTGGGCTCACGTTGCTGCGAAACAAGAAGTCAGTCTGATTCGGTCATCATCGGGAGCTGCGTTTTGAAGCTAACTTCTTCTTACAGGAGTACATGGAAAAACTCGGAGAAGTAGAGAAGCAGAAGAAGCGCGTCAAGAAGGTCAAATCTAGCCTTGAGTCTGCTGAGGTGCGGACGATATGACGAGTTATTCGCCGATGATGTATCTAAAGTCTTTTTGTCTCTAGATCGACCAGACTAAAGCAGAAGAAGCTGTCGCTGAGCTTGAGCAAGAGAACGAGCAGTTAGGCAACTTCGAGCACATGGAACAACGAAAGAAAGAGGTCCAGGAGGAGCTGAAGAAGAATACGAAGCAGCTCAATGCATTCAAGGTTAGTCTCGCCTTGCTTGAAAGAGTATGTAGATGCCTTAACAGAGGTTTTGCAGAGCGAGGAGCGACAGATGAACGATGAAATAAATGAACAAAACGACTACATCGTGAGACTGAAAGGGCAGATGAATGAAGAGACCGAGAAGATAGCGCGCTTCACCCAGGGAAAGCAGGAAGAGGCGTTGCGAAAGCTTGAGGAAGCTAATCAGTCGATCACTGCTACGGAGGCAGAGATCTCAGGCATGGTCGATGAGCAGCAGAGACTTATGAGGGAGCAGGACGGAACGAGGGCCAAGGGACTGGCTTTGGAACAAGAACTTGGGGGCATCAAGCAACAGATTGAAGCCACTACCTCCCAGCTTAACCTGATAGATCAGCGAGAACGAACGAAACTTGCTCCCTTTGGCACAAATTTGGATAGAGTCCTCGCTGACATTCCACAGATGCGATGGCATGGCCAGAAGCCTGTTGGTCCGCTTGGTCAATTTGTCAAGGCTCGGAATCCTAGGTGGGCGCCTCTTCTCCGTGCTCGTCTTGGGGGTGCTATGAGTACCTTCGCCATCACGGACCCGAGAGATCGCGCTCAGTTAGATGCTTTACTGAAGCGTCACGGAAAGTAAGTTATCTCTGGCATAGTGTAATCTTCCTTGTACTCATTTTTTCTCAAAGTCACAAATCAAATATCGTCATCTCCGAAGTTGACTTGTTCGACTACTCTACCGGCGAGCCTCCAGCTGAATACACTACTGTTCTCCGTATTCTTGACGTATGTTAAATAATTTTCGCGCAAACTGAAATTGTGGACTCATACCTCGTTAAGATTTCGGACGAATATGTTCTGCGTATCCTCATCAACAGTGCCAACATTGAAGGGATCCTGGTCGCAGAGACTCGTGCCGACGCCGATCGACAGCTGCAGAGACTTGGTCGAGGTATTGCTTGGACCATGGACTTCTACACAGTCCATCGTTTCCCGTACGTAGTTCGTTACTATGCGATATTATTTACTGACTGCTCCTTTAGGGAAGGTGGTGGACAGTCTAGCTTGGCACAGCAGCTCCGACCCAGTGACCCCAGGCAACAGCTTTTCACTAGCGACGATTTGGCTGGTCAGAGACAGTATGAAATCTCTTCGCGTCTGCTTGTTGGTTTTGGCTAATTTCCTAACCACGTAGACGCTTTCAGGAGCAGCTCAAAGATGCTGAAGCGAGGCACCAAAACTTGAGCATGCAAATAGCAGAGCTCCAGAAAACCTACAGAGCTTCTGGCCCGTTGATTGGTACACTTAAAGCAAGCATGGGTTTATCTCTTCCGGCTATTTTATGCTGATATCATATCCCGCTCACAGACCCGAATTGCGGAGGCTCAACGACGTCTCAGAGCCCTCCAGAATACGAGAGATGGCCTTCAGGAAGAGGTAAACCAAGAGCTACCGGCTAGTATGCAGACATTCCAAGAAGAACTCAAGGTAAGTCGAAATCCTACCTGAGTGACTAATGTCCTTACAGCGTCTTTTGTAGGCTGCAGAAGAGAAGAAAATGGCTGTCATAGCTCAATTCAAGGAACTTGCAGACAAGAAGGCTAGATTAGACAGAGCGCAACATCCGCTAATGGAAGAACGCGATAATCTTAGATCTCAGATTAATAGATTCGACCAGGAGCGCGCTGCCCTCAAGGTAAATTTATTGGGTTGTCAAATGCATGCAATCCTGAGAATGATTTAGGATAAAGTGGAAAAGGCGTCAGTGCAGCGCATCTCGGCTCAGTCAGCCGTCGCTCACTGGGGAAAAAAGATTGCAGAAGAGAACGGCAAGCTGGCTGGTCTTCAAGAAACAGCGGATCAGCTCGAGCAAGAATTCCAGGTATGCTGAACCACTGCAAATTCAAATCGGCGCTCCTAAATATCTTCAGACGTGGACGGGCAAAGCCGAAGAGTATTGCGAGCAGTGGCCTGAACCGCGCAAAGTTGCCGAAGTTCAGAAGAACCTCGAATCTATTCAGCGGGCGTTGCAAGATCGCGAGAGACGGTGTGTCAAGGAGGTAGAGTGTAGACGATAATTTTGAACTAACTTGCTATTAGACAAGGTGCATCTGTCGAACAAATGGCTGCCGAGGTCAACAAGAGGCAAGCCGCACTCGACGCCGCGAAGAAAGATCTTAAGCTGATGATGCAACTCAACAAGGTATGCTGTTTGCTATATGCCTTACTCCGTCTGAGCTGATGTATCGTCCCTCTAGTCGTTGAGAAAATCTATCAACGTGCGACTCACTCGATGGCATGAATTCCGTCGTCACATTGCGCTGCGTTGCAAGCTCTACTTCGGCTATCACTTATCCAATCGCGGATACAATGGCAAGGTGCTCTTCGATCATATACTGGGCACACTTCAGCTGAAGGTACGAGAAATACTTGCGCCATGATAACTGATAATCTGACAATCGTTACCCTAGGTGCAAACCGACGATCAAGTTGCCACTCAGGCCGGTAACCGAGAGAAGGACCCGAACGCCCTCAGTGGTGGCGAGAAGTCCTTCTCCACTATCTGCCTTTTGCTGTCCCTGTGGGAGTCCATTGGCTGTCCCATCCGTTGTCTTGGTATGCTAGTCTCGAATACAATGGACTTTGCAAGTGCTGAAGCGTTTTTATAGATGAGTTCGATGTCTTCATGGACGCTGTTAACCGGCGCATCAGTATGAAGATGATGGTAAGCTTAGCTTGTATTTAGACCCTAGAGCTTATCTCTGACCGCGCCTTTTCAGATCGATACTGCCAATGCTTCCGACAGAAAGCAATATATCCTTATCACGCCGCAGGACATGAACAACATTCACATTGGTGCTACGGTCCGAGTGCATCGTATGACCGACCCCGAGCGAGGACAGAATACTTTGGCATTCAACTGAAGCTTGGACCGTTGACCTTATCGTGACTTACCTTAGATTGTACATATGCTGGCATACCTTATAGATGTGATTAATTATCCTCTGAGTCAGGTCAAAAGTTTGAGGCCGTGTCCCTTTCACGGTCAGCGTGGTATCGTGATCGCGTCTATTTGAGATCCTTTGCTGGCAAGAGCCAAGCGGCCATCCTCGTCCCCTCTTTCTTCAACTTTCACGTCCCGACTGTGCTGACTACCTCAATCGGCTTGCTGATCATGGGACAAACTCCGGGCTTACTACTGTCTATAATAGTCAGCGGTTTACGTGTCCAATATCGTGGCAGTGACCATACTATTGCGGTTGGATTCCGACTGATAACTCGGCGGCTTCGCTACCGTCCTTTACCAAAGATATAAGGATCGTGTAGACATGCAGAACCTCAAGCTTCAAGCCCCGGGCCAGATCTCACCATGGCTACTTCTTTTTCACTCGATAGTATATTCGACCTCAAGGACCGCATCGCTGTCGTGACCGGCGGCGGCACCGGGATAGGATGGATGATCGCACAAGGCCTTGCAACCAATGGTGCAAAAGGTGTGTTTGCTCTTCGATATATGTTAGCAGCAGCAGCTGATGTGCACGTACAGTGTATATCACTGGGCGTCGTAGAGATGTGTTAGAGAAGTCTATAGCATCCTTCGAGAGGAAAGACGGGTTTGGTGAGATCTTCCCGTAAGTGTTCATCGATAGCGGGTTTCATTTGAAAATACCTGATCTCTGGAATTGTGTGATAGGATACAGATGGATGTGACCAGTCGCGAGAGCATTTCGGCGGTCAAACAAGAACTTCAGGCCAAGGAGGGGAAACTACACATTCTCATAAACAAGTGCGTTTACCTTCTGTGTATATTATTCAGAGCAGAATTGACAAGTGCTGCCGTTCAGTGCAGGTCAAGTCGGTCCAGTGTCACGTTTTTTCAACAATCTGAGTTCGCCCGAACACGAATCCCCCGAGAAGCTTGGTGATGCGCTATTCAACAACGAATCGTTTGAACAATGGGCACAACTTTACACCATCAACTCTTCCTCTATCTTCTTCGTGACCACAGCTCTTTTGGGGCTACTTGCGAAGGGAAGCGAAGATAACAAGCAGTACCCTTCATCCGTCGTCAACATCTCGAGTATCAGTGGGTACATGAAACTCGCTCAGAACCACGTATGTCCATTTCAGACAAGCAAATTTCGCATCCATAATGTCAAAAATGCATGATGATATTTCTCTTAGTTTGCTTACAACAGCTCAAAAGCTGCAGTCTCGCATTTGACAAAGATGATGGCCACCGAGTTCGTGCTCAAGAAAATTCCAGTGCGCGTATCTGGAATTGCACCAGGAGTGTACGAATCAGAGCTCACCGCAGAACGGCTATCGAAGGGACCCAACTCGACGAACATAGTAGGCCAAGGTATTCAGCCTGTCCCCGCAGACAGACCCGGAACGTGAGTGTCTCAGATAAGGAGTGTGGGTCTAATAATATTGACCTTGACATGCAGAGCTCAAGAAATGGTTGGTGCAGTCATTTTCTTAGTTTCCCCTGCGGGTGGGTATACCAATGGCCAAGAAATCATCGTCGATGGAAGTTACCTTGCTGTCAATCCATCGAGGATATGAAACAACATTGTTTTGATATGTTTAAACTGTAGGAGGATGGATCTACCCTTCGTATGTCATACTAGTATATGGCATGTATGCGTCAATATAACCCTCCCTGCTTGTCTCGTTATACTACCTGCTGGTCTGCAAGCCCATATGTGGGAACGGCGCTTTACCCGAGCATGACGAATTCGAGGCGATCATAACTGCGCGAACTGTCAGTACTGTAGTACTTCCACTTATGGCAGTTTACGACTACTCACAACGAGTCCAACTCCTTGAACTCGAACGACAGCCGGCCCCATTCTTTGTGATTACAGGGTCGTATATTCGTCAACACAAGTACGCCAAATATTTGTCTGCTTACCGCATATTCCTAAATAACACAGCTGTATGTATAGTACACACCGGTACGCAGGGTACCGTCGTGCTGGCTTACCTTCTTCGGTCGTAGCTATTGCCGGGCCATGGATAGCGGTCTCTGGGGTTGTTTTTGCTGGTCGGCCGATCTGCGAACCTCTTGTTCGACTTTGCATTTACGTTGACCAGTCTTCAGCGTGCTAACTCTACCAGAGACTCGAGGATTGATGCTGGCAACGGGAGAATCGCACAACTAGTGGATGCATTGGAAGAATGTACGAGTGAGCTGGAAGACTACTATCGGAACTTGCCTTTGAGCGACGGCAAAGGTCACTCGCAGGTGAGCACGTATCCATCTGTCGTGATCAGTTTCACCACTATGTCACTACTACCCAGGTGCACCGTGACATGCATTACTCGCAATTGTAGATCTATCCCCGCTTTTGCCGAGGGGTAGACGGTGTTGGCGGGTTATTCGTCATCATTATGAACCATCGGCTCACGTCGGAGAGAAACAATCTGGGACCATCCAAAGGCAGTTCAATCTTTGCGCCAAGCAGTCAAAATTTTGCACCAAAATGACCTATTCTTTGGAGGTCTACGCAAACCGGGTCTGGTGCTATGATAGAGTAATGACTGGGTGGTCTGCAGATTAGCCTTTTGACGTCAGTCTTTTGTTTTCGCCTTTGAGTTCGACATTTTGATGTGATGCACAGCATACGACTCTTGCCGTGAGTCCGTTTCTACGAATGTGATATGTTTCCCTATACATTGCACATGGCACGGTGATACACAAGACACATAAAAGTATGTAGTATGGTACGTAAGGTTGTAAAATACATGTGATACTGTTCGTTATAATACACCAGGCAGCGAGAAAGTCGTTACAGGATTACACTGCTCAAGTGCAGTACTAGTACTACAGCGTATATGTTGGGGGTATAAGTAGCAAGTCGTTCATCGTTAATGCATCGTTAATCAACCCAACCTCCTCCTAGTCCACGTCAAAGCGTTCGTCCCTACCGTCGCCAACGTACTCCCACCGAGTCCCTTGTGCAGCTTTGTCTCAACAGCCGAGGGCTCCCAAAACATCCTCACAGTAACACCGAACCGCAAAGCGCGCTGTACCACCTCCTCATTGACGCCGACACAGTCCCGGACCCATATTTCCTTTACCCACACAACCCCTCCGCCCAACATCCGCCTAATCGTATCGATCACACCATTCCCGTGGAGGTACCCACTGCCCACTACTTCTAATACCCGCAGTGGCATGTACACGACCCGAGGCATCCCGTTGTTGTAATTACCTTGATGTTCGACACGGTATCGTCCCCGACAGACTTCACCGAGGTCCCAGAGGAACCCGTTGTCGAGGAACGTAGAGTGCAGCGTGAGCTTGTCAAGTCGGGGGACTTGTTGCATGAGGACTTCACGTAGGAAGGACAGCCGACACCACGCGTGTTTGAGTTCGAGACGGGTGAGGCTGGGAAGACGGGGCAGTGCCTTTTGGAATTTGCGGATGCGGGAGAAGAAGGGGAAGACGTTGCGCGTTGGGTGGTGGTGGATATGGGTGCTATTCTGGTTTGGTATGGTCAGTGCCGAGGAGGAGAGTGTGAGCTTGCGGAGACGGCGAAGGTCGAACCGTGCTACGAGGGCTATCAAGGCGGAGGGTATGTCTGCACCTTCGACGTGGATGGTGAGTGTCCGTAAGTCATTGAAAGGGATACGCTCTCGCGCGGGAAGCGGGCTGTCGTATAACCTCATCGTCTTGCGAGTATGTGTGGGAAACGCGAGACGCAACTCTCGTAAACGAGAGCATACTTTCAACATCTTGAAAATCTCGATCTCGGCGTCCTCCCCGCGAGTAAATCCATGGTGAGTGTAGTCCAGGGACGTGATGTTGGCGAAAAGCGATGGGAGCCAGGTAAGACGGATGCCGTTGAGTGTCACAGATCGAAGCAGTGGTGCGTAACCATTAAATAATGTGAATTCCTTCGTATCGTCGTTATTGGGGTGTACCAGTGATAGATGCTCTAGGCGAAGTGCTTGTACGCCCGGTCCGAAGCCGCAGCAGACCGAGAGAGATGCGTTCCATAAGTAGGGCGCGTAATGTTGGAAGTCAATCGTGAGAGACCTCCAACGATTGATATAGGGGGATATCATATGCATATATAATTGCACTGTCTGTGCGTCGAGGTAATGCCGACCAGGTCGTGGGGGTAGAAGCTGGGCTTGGGGGAGAATTTCGACGTCGAGGGCACACGCGCGAGCTCGGGCCAGTCGTTCAGACCACATGCGCAGTCGGGAGTCAAGACTGATTCGCCGCCAAAGTGCTGGAGTGCGGAGGGCTAGATATCGCCAGTGTCGACAGACGTGCGAGGCAACCATGGGAAGCATCGAGTCGTCTTCAGCACCCATGATAAGCACCTGGGCAAGTAACTCGACTGGGAGACGGGTGATGGGGTGCGGGAGTCTATAATATTCTTCATTACGACGACGGTCTACGCGAAAAAGTGAGCCGAGGACGCCCAAGTTTGGTGCACTGACAGTTGGCGACTTACAGATCATCTGAGGCCGTCTATATGCGTCGTCTTCGTCATCAAGTCTAGTATCCAAGCCCGCTCAGCTGCAGACTGAAAGTTGAAGAGACAAGCCACTCACAGAACATCACAGGAATATATCGACTTCACCACATCGACCAACGATCGCGACGGGGCCAATTCCTTCCGCCGCGACCTCCTGAATGCGAAGGGCATAGTTGTAGAGAGCAGAGGGGGGAAAAACAAGTCAGAACAACATCTGCGCAGCTCTTATAAGAAGATTACCCCTAAGCTGGGCCCAATTGACCCTCCACCCGGCGGACCCGCTCCCAGAGAGCCTTTTATTTCTTGTCACTGAAGACAGGTGATGCATGTGATGCTATGCCGCCACTGGAAACATAAATGAAACGACCGGAGCTATTGTGAACTATCTCTCCGGGGACAATGTCGCAAATTTTGAGAACGGATCTAGACGCCTTCGGAGGCTCGGAGGGGCAAGCGTCTCTCAGATCCCTCTGGACAAGTTACAAATCGACTGGAGGCTGCGATCTCGTCTGGGAAACAAGCCGGGGATCCCGGTGATGGCCAGCAACTCCCAGGACCCTCTGGATGAGCGTTTGACTCCGGACATACACACCAGCCCGGATGCCATCAAGGCTCATCTGGAGAGTAAATATTCAACTAGATAATAATTGATCATCCTGCCGTGTACCAGAGGCTTGGATCTTATCTTATCTTTGGTTATTTGTATGTAGTACTTACTTACTTCACCCACTTGTTACTATTCTTTTCATGACTTTTATTCTATTCTATCTATATGTATAGAAGATTTACTACACTATATATATAGCTGTTATATTTATACGTCTGTATGTTTACTTCAACCGTGTATAGTTCTTGCTCCTAGGAGCAAGTTTACACTTTGGATTCTGATACGCGTCTAATGCTCCCCCTAAATGCTGTTCCCAAAAGAGTACATACCTGACAAATATGCTGAATAAGCAGCTACCGGCGTTAGCCTGTATATGACGTGTTGCGTCGATAATCGGCCGTTACTTATTTACCTTTTCTTACCTTTCTTACTTTTCTTACTGTTTCTTACCATTGTTTATTTGACGGCACGGGCGCTCCGAGCGAATGTAAGAAGCATACTTTACACCCTTTTGATTTTCTTACCGTCTTTGGTGGCACCTATTTCTCACTTACTTACCTTGTGACACCCCGCAGGTAATTTCTTGCGCAACACTGGATAGCTAGGAAACGTTAACTCGAACACTGAGTGAACACAGCCTCAGTATACTATTTCATTTTGTTTTCCTACAATACATTGTGACGTGAAAGTGCGCAACGGATTTTGTTCTGTGAATTGGTCCTGGTTCAATTGGAAGGCAAACCGCTGACCGTCCTCTCTGCGTTTAGAAAGCTTTCGTTTGACCTTAGCGCTTGCGAGCTCGCTGTAGGTTAAACTTCACTAACTTCACTATTGTCCTCACCGGTTAATACTGCTGAACGTCAGGGCTTTTGACATTTGTTACATTTAAAACTGAGTTCGAAAGGAGTTGGCAATGTGAACGTTGCTATATATGTTTCCAGTGGGCTCCAAGTTTTTCGATCTTCACCATGAACTGTGACACACACACACACCCGCACAGCGTTGGTCTGAGAGTCTGAGTTGAAAGTTCTGCCGGTGAACTGAACAGTCCACTCGACACCGGGAGCAAGCCCTGCCGGCGCCCCGCGCCGCACTTTCGAGTGAGAAGAATGCAGTACTTACAGTGAGCGCTTCAAGGTGCAGCCGGACTAGACGGCCCGTTAGAATAATTTACTAACTAGTAAGAGTGTATCGTCGGCATGTCAAGCAGCAAGGTAGTTCGTTGAAGTCGTCCATTGACACTCTATCTGCTTGAGTGCATCGCCCGAGGGCACGACGGTCAACGGTATCTCGCCGATAAGTTTCAGGAAGAACGCAGAACTCACCGTGTTTTGATAAGATTCAGAAGAGTAGCTTCTTGGATCGCACGAGGTTCGCGGTGCACCCTTTGAATATTAAAACTGCCGAATGGCAATCAACCGTGGTAGCTATACAAGTATTCGCAAATGCGAAGAGGCAGTGATACAAATACCTCCTCTTTGCACAAACCAATACTGGAAGCCATTCTGTCCGCAGCCTATCTCATGCCCGAGATCGGTACGAGGGCTGTAACCCTAGTACGGACTTTTCCTGAAAGAACACGGGAGAGGCAGAATTCAACGACATTTTACGCGATAGAAGGGCAACCTGCTTACCGCCTCTTCATATATCGCCATACCAGCAGTGCAGCCAGTATCGGCTTGCACTTTAAGAGATCACCGGCTGGCCTGTTTGGAAGATATGAAGAGCTAGACGAAAGGCGTGTTTCTGTCGGGAGTGAAGGCGTGGGAGGTTTGCTCACCAAAGCAGGAGGTTGTAAATAGATTTGGCTAGAGTGTCCGAAGAACGACAAGTTGGGTGGGGTCATGAGGCGAGTTTGGCGAAATACATGAAGGTTCTTCCCTCGTGCGGGCGATTCAAATGCTTGGGTGAGTAACAACGTCGCAGCCATCGCACAGGCGAGATGACTTGTGCGTGTCGTCTATCTCCGCGTCGATTGGGACGTACGACGACGAGAAAGGCAGATAGTCGAGCTCATCTGTAGTATAATAGGTTTTGGTGGAGTCATCGTAGCAGGTAGCTATCAGCGGTGAAGCAAAGAGAGCCATTCCCCTATAATTAGTCTAGAGTGTTGAAAAGACTTATTCAAGACCAGCAAATAAACATGCACTGGCCAGTGGTGGCAACTCTAAAGGGGATGAGAGAGAGAGTCGAGCTTGGAGGCTGGGGCTACCGCTGCTGGCAGACGAGGACTGTGGTCGTGGTTCGCCATCAAGGGGCGCGGTTCGTAATCGCGGCTGCTTCCGAGCTTGCATAATGAAGTGAACCATTCTCGTCGACCGTCGACTAACCCCCACCATCCTCGGAGGTGGACGACAAAAGAGGAGACGTTCTTAACCCCCGGAAGATAAATAACAGGCTAGACGATGTCGACGCTATCACACTCGGCATGCCGTACGACAGCCAGTAGCGCAGAGGGCGACTGGAAGGGTGCGGTGGGAACCAGAAGAGACCTGGATCACGTCTTACTGGTCCCTTGTGGTCCCTGCCTCACCTCTTCCACGTTGCCCTTCAGAGCCTATAATCTCTGACTGGATTGGGGGAAAGGTGGTCCGTGGTGGACCCAGGTCAGAGCTATCTCCTCTGATTTGTTTTTTTAACAGGACAAGAGCGAGTGATGACCTCAGCAACTGCATAGGAACCGACCTCCCCCCCGCCAATTCAGATTCGGCCCTCCTGCTATAAAGACACAACGTCCATCTTGTCTTGGTTCTCTTTCGCTCGGTGATCTCTGTAGCCGCTCTTAGGTCTCCTCTTCTCGGCCTTCAACTCGTCTCTCTCTTCAAAGCAGTCTTTAACATGACAGAGTACACCACGTCTTCCGAAGCTATACGAGACTACCTCTCTGCCCGCCAAAGGACCGCCATGTGGGTACATAAATACGGTGGTCATGGCTCGGACGACCAGATGCTCTCGCCCTCTGTTCCGCCCTCTATCATCAGCGACTCCGAAGCCCCAAGCTATGGACCAACAGATTCGGACGTCGAGAGCGACCATTCGTTACCTCCTCGCATGGTACTCAGGTACGGTGATGGTCGACCAGACATACCTATCCCCACAGAGTCGAATCAGCAGTCTCGTGCACGAGCGTACTCTAATCCAGTCAGACGGCACCAAGACTCGCGAGGGTCAACTGTGCATCGTCATCATGGCTTAGGAGGAAACGGCCTGGTCGACCCTGCCTTCTCCCAGGGCCAACCGCAGCCTCGCTATGCACAGACTCTTTCGTACGCGTCAGGACATCCGCTAGCAGCTGATATTCAAGGAAACGATTTTGCTCCTCCTTCTCCAGAGCACATTGTCATCCTTCCTTCACCCCAGGGTGAGGAGCCACCTTCAATTCCTTCTGCTCATCCTATTCCACGCGCGGCTACGATCCGCTCTGCACATCCCGAGCAGATTATACCAACAGGAGTAGCGCCTTCGCATCAACCTTCACAACATACGATTCATGCCCCCAGCCCTCGACGCGCCTACGACCCATCGCATTCCTCGCAACACAATACCGATTCACCAGCGGTCGCTTACTCACATTCACACCCCCCTTCTTCCAATGCTCATGGGAACACACGGCCTATCCCAAATCCCAACTCTGCGCGTCCGGGTACCACACTTCCGTACGCCTATTCTCCTCCTCAAATCATATACGCGTCTTCCTCGCGTAACACCGGTTCTCACTACGCTCCTCCTCAAATTGTCTACTCTCCTCCCTCGCGCAGCCACCACTCTCATACTCGTGGCCCCGCTCCGTCGATCACCTACAGCCACTCTGACCCTCTGCCAGACCACCACAACAACCCGTACTACCACAACGTTTCGCATCCGTCAGATAGGCGCGGTGGATTCGTCGAAGAAGCATCCAGCGGCTCAGACAATGCTAGAAGTCACTATAGATCAGTGAGCTCCCGCGGTCGCCCAAGAACGCGGATACCCATTGAACGTTCACCCCCTCGCTCTCGTTCTGAAACTCCACCATTGAGCGATGCCGGCAGCAGGACGTCTGGTAGTACGTACTACATCTTGCCCACACCGGGTCAAAAAGTCCAGATCATCGTAAGTCCATTCATCCTCTCCCTTGTCTTTTTTTTGTGTTTTCGTCACCTGAGCGTCCGCGAGAGCGGGCTTTCGGGTTGATGGAAAAGCACCACGTTCATTATCGACTGGATTGACTGATTAAAACTTCTTTCGTTGCTTTATACAGCCTCCTGGCGCTCCGTCTCTTCACACGGCCACAACCTCGACCAAGGGGTCCCACCACTCACCTATCTCGCCGCACGCACCTCATCCGCCTCCTCATCACAAAAACATCTTCCAGAAGATATTCAGTATCCCCAGGTTCGCAGGGTCAATTGACTCGAGGGCATCGTCGGGGTCGTCGTCGAGGAGATTACACAGACGGCATACACTCGGCGGTGCTCACATTCAACCCCAGCACTAGCCAAAAAAAAGAAGAAGAGCGAATGAAGAAGAATAGTATAACGTAAACTCTGACGCTGTCCGAACACGGAGAAACTTGTCTTGTGGCCAGGTCAGGCGTGAGAGCTCAAGCTGGGGGTGCGGAGACCGGAACGTAGTAGGCAACTCTATCACTGGTCGTCAGACTTGGATTGGGTTTTGATTCGCATTCGGTTCTCTCTTCTCCTCCACCGCCCTTTTTCTCTCTCTTGGGCAATGGACATTAACAAGGTGCCATTTCTGTGTCTTCATCCCTCCACTAATCGCCCTCTTATCTTTCCACTTCAAGTTTCCTCCATCAGTCTCGATCGCTTTTTTCTTTCTCAACAACAAGATACCAATAGTCAGTAGCTCGGAATTATCAAAAGATCTGTGATGTGGAAATGTAGTCTCTGCAGCACGGAATCAACCAACCCTGTAGAGATCAAGGTCTTATGTCAACTTCCAAGTAGTGTACGAACCCGTGGTTAAACCCCGTGAGCCGAAAACTTACGAGGGGCCATGTAATTCTGCCGTGTAGCCTATACTTTCCAATTCTACTCGCCCCTCGAACACGGACGACGTTTGACAACCCGTAACTATCGACCTGCGCAAATTAAACACTGCCACGACTACACACATCCCACTGTAAATTTGAGATCATATTACAGAGAACCAATAAGAGTCATACAGCACGCTAGAGTACTCACGCACGGTCATTATCCACATATCATGAACATGAAAAATCTCCAACACGAGGGGTTCATTTCCACTGCAGAGGACCTTCAACCTTGATTGGAAGACGATCACAGTCGGTAACTCGACATTCTCCTGAGAAGACTCTGATCAAACGATAATCGACAGTCGTCAAGGATGTCTGTGGATTTATTTATGCCGGAATTGCAACACACCCAGACTCTAGGACCCCGTGGCCAGAGCTCATTTTCGTAGAGGGGCTTTGCGTCAGCCGACTGATCTTCAAAGAGAAGAGACGTATCGTGCTGCGTCGTGGACTGCATGCGGATAGACTGAGGTCTCCCGCAGTGATCTGTGAGACTATAGCCTAAGGTCCTGGGGGTGCCGTCGCTTGGGGTGTGGGCGTGAGAGAGGAGATGGTGTGTGCGGGAGTGGCCGTACTGTTACGAGACTTTGTCGCATGCAAGAGAGATAGAGAGAGAGATTAATGCCGGTGTATTGGTCCGGGTGTTCTAGAGAGCGAGGAATATGGTATAAGTAGCGTCTGGCGGCTCCAGTGCTTCAATCGCATAGAACTTCCGGCATAGACTATGCATGCCAAACGCTGGGAAGTGGCTTCGCTCGATGACGACAGAATAGTGCTTTTTGAGGATCGTCGGAGGAGATATAAGGATTATCTCCATCGCGAGTTGTGTTAGAAGCTACATGCAAAAACGAAATCAGAACTCGATCATACCTTGAGTATATATTCGTGGCACTTACCACCACCATACAATGATTCGGATATCACTCATCCCAATGCATTGCTGAAGGGATCCAATATGCGACACCATTAGCCTCGTCTTGGGCATCCAGCCACGCGAGGCCGTCACGCAGCAGCATATTCTCCAGCGCGGCCTTTGCTCTCTCAGGAGTCCAACCCTTCCTCGCCATCAGCATCTCCTCAGACACCCGCCCACTTTCCTCCTGAGCTATCGCAAGAACCACCGCTTGGTCGGCGTCCAGCTCTTTCACGACACTCCGTACCATCTTCTTCCCTCCACCGACATCTATTACTTCGTATCCCGCTCCGAGCGGTCGGAGAGTCTTGATACTCCTCACGACATCTTCCTCTGTTATCGTCCCCTCGTCTACCGCCCTCAGCTTGCTGACAAGTCGGACAAGTTCACCCATCTCGATCAATCCTCCGTTTCTTTCCCGGGTACTGACGCAGACGTCTACAATCTGTACACCCAGCTCGTATTGCCAGTCTCCGAGGTTGAGCACCTCCGCCCACCAACCACCCTTCCGCGGACCAGCGAGAGGGTCGACGCCGATGGTGCTGCACATTCGTTGGAACGCCAGACGAAAGGCAGGGTCTTTACGTATCGACTCGCGGTGGGTTGAGGCAAACCCGAGAAGGGCGGTACGAAATTGGTCCAGCTGAGAATGGAGATGTTGGACTTGAGCTTGTGAGATTTCGTTGGAGAGCTCGTTGAAGGAGCGTTGGGATTGCTGCTGCCTCTCGAACGCGGCCAGGCCAACACCGCCTAGACGATGCATGATGCCTGCAAGGAGAGTCTTGAGGTTCCTTTGTGAACTTTTTCTAACTGGTTAAGAGGTTAAAGGATCGAGATAGGATTAGAGAAAGCTGAAGATTACCGTGACGCTGGTCGGCGCTCGATTAGCGCTCGAATGATCAGGATTCTTTCTAGAAAAGGCAGTTGGCGCATCAAACCTCCTAATCAATGTTGCTGTTTGATCGTTCTACTTTTCAAGTCTACCAAGCTGCTGTCATATACTCCAAGTCATGCATTAACGAACTGGTAAAATGTTTTATCTACCTTCCTGCATGGGTCTTCAGTGTGCTTGGATAAACATTGTAGTGGCAGTTATAAAAAATATGAAAGATTTTATTCCATTTCACTAGGCGCAAGGCATAATCAACATCCTTGGTATTTCTCGTACTTCCTAGAAGTTGAACATAATGTATTAATTTTTACTAAAGAAATATGAAAGGGAGCCACTTGGCCCACTTGGCACTGACGACTCAAGCGCTCGTAGCGGCCCTACCGGCCGTCGCAATTGAAGCGTCCAATGTACATTGAGCGTCTACAGGAAGAACAGTACGTACTTAGTGAAAATCACGACCATCAAGGCATCACCGGCACTTCTCCACCAAAGTGCATGTACACTGTTAATTTACTGGCATGCTGCAGTGGTCAGTAATACTACTAGTTTGTGGCAGGTGAATCACCCATTCTTACGCTACTGTCGTTGTTTGACATCTCCAAACACCTCGCCATCGCCGCTGTGACAATATTCTCTGCATTTTTGGCAAAGAGTATCACCGCAGCTAGAACAGGCGATGTAAGCTCAACAAACCTAGCTAGACATTTGATGGTACGTCCTCCTTTGTGATGACCCGCTGACACTGATTTTCTCCCTATCCTAGCCAAAGTTCCTCTGCTAGGTGGCTGTATGTGTTCGACATATACTCGTATGCATGGACAAACAAAACAGTCTTACCAAGCATGACAAACATCGATATCAGGTAGACCCAGTGTTCTCCGACATGTATCGGATATCGTCATGCATATAACAGTCTATAGTACTAGAGGCCGGAGGTACATATGGACGATGGTTCGCCTGCCTACCCCGCTCCTTCCTCCTATCTGGATCGCTCCCAGCTTTTCGTACGTCCTCACTTCCTGCATATTTCGGAAATTAGATTTTTATGCTGAAGCCTGCTCCTCTGGTGTGCTCCCAAGCTTTCTCTATCTGGTGACGGCGGAGCATGAGCGGGGATCCTATGCAACTTTAGGACTGGTACGCTCCACGCTGTGTCCGTCGTGATACGCGATATCATATCGACCACGAGAGGAGTGGATACCGGCGAGGTAATGTAGCTGATTTTGGCTCTCCGTGGAGATATGGTGCTTTGCTACATTCTAAGTGCGACTATCCGCCGTGACCGAAGGCAAGTGCGTCTCCTATCGTGTGCCGTTTGTAATGAGCTCGACATCCAGGTACGCGAACCGACGTCGGGCAGCACTTTTGCCTACTTTATCGCAATATTGACACACTACTCTTGCCCGCACGCACGGCATCATCACTGCTGGCTGGTGCGGCGGTCTAATCGCCGGTACATAAGAGCTGGTATGTAGTTTTGTTTACATTCAAGAACAAGTGTTGAGATTGATATTTCTCTTAGGCTCAAGTTAGACAGAGTTTTATTATATCTAAGTTTCAGTCACAAGTATATTGCATGGATGCAAGTTCAATGACCCCCACGGCCCGCTCTTAAACATTTCGCAAAATGCGCGTTACACTGTGCTTCGCGTGTGGCGGCAGACGCAGCAGAAAGTTCCACTCGTCCATCTCGAGGATGATGATCATGTCCCAGCTGTCTTTCTCGTGCACTGCATCTTGCTCAGTCAGCCAATCGCATCGAAGCGACGATAGGAACCATTTGGGCGTTCTGCTATCATTGACACGCTCTCCCAGCACTGAATTCTAGCAGCTGCCAGAGACGCTGTGTAGCGTCGCCGTTTGTGCGTCGGGGTGGGAATAGAACATAACCATAAATGGTAACAGAGCAATCTCAGGAGGCATATATATTCACTCGCGCCCCGCACGCTTGCGAGGGACACCCATGCCACTTTGTACGACCGGAACCACCACCTACCCTCAATATCCACCCAACGCCTGCCTGTCCCTTCAACCTCCCCCAACGACTTCAGCAATGTCTCCGACCTCCCTCAGACTAGGCAGCATCGCGCCGAACTTTCACGCGGACACCACCGATGGGCCGATAGACTTCCACGACTGGATAGGAAGCTCATGGGTAAGTTGTCATCTTAGTCGAGAACATTTCGCCTCACCAATTTCATCCATTATCCCCTTAATATTCTAGGTCATGTTCTTCTCTCACCCCGGAGACTTTACTCCCGTGTGCACAACAGAGCTTGCAGACATCTCTCATCGGTGAGTCCTCGGTGTAGGCTTTACACTCGTCACCTTGTTCTGAAATCGTCCCTACAGTCAACCTCAATTCCTAGAGAGAAACATCAAAGTCATTGGTATATCCGCCGATGCCCTCCAGGAACACTACGATTGGATCGACGACATCATTGAGATTGGAAACAAGACTGCTCCAACTTGCGTCGAGTATCCCATCGTACGTTCTGCTATCGCTTACCCACGATCTCTCCGGCTCAAATCACGTTATCACAGATTGCCGATCCTCGAAGAGAAATATCAAGACTATATGAGATGCTGGATGAAGGAGATGTGTCGAACGTTAGTGATGACGGCGAAATGTGCCTTGTACGTTTGAACGATTGATCGTAGCTTATACCCCATCCTCCTTACTTTTCGTGCAGATACGGACCGTCTTCATCATTGACCCCAAGAAAACTATTCGTGCGATGCTGCTATATCCCGCGTCGGTCGGACGAAACTTTGACGAGATCATCAGGTGTGTTACACTCCTCAGATTCAGAGAGACAGTCTTGCTAATCTTTTAAACTTCGTTTGTTAGGGTATTTGACTGTAAGCAATCCCTTCCCACGTTGTTGTCTCTATATCTCCTCTAATTATACATCTTTAGCGCTGCAACTTGGAGATAAGCACAAAGTGACCACGCCTGTAAACTGGAACAAGGGTGACGACGTCATCATACACCCCTCAGTCTCAAATGAAGAGGCTAATAAACTCTTTCCAGGATACACCACTCACAAGGTCAGTGCTCCATGGCATTCTGGATGCTGTAATATAACTTAATCTCCGTCCAGCCATACCTTCGCACGACGCCATTACCCGTGTCATAGCTCTCAGATCGGTGATTTGGGCTCGTTAGGACTTTTCTTGTAGACTGTATATTACCTGTTATTTACTGCCTCTATACCTACACCATGTATCAATCAGCTTCAGTAGTGCGATACCATTATTAGTCGATCAATTCTCCCTGAGTAGTGTGAAGATACACGGCCCGTCTCTACAACCAGCATCGTCAGCAGACCCATCCTATTTCCACCGTTCGGTCTAAGCTACCTCTCGAAGGGGGGATGGGGGCGAGAAGTTCGCCCGGCCGGCATGTTATGTATAGTATGCATAGTTGCCGTCTGGTGAGATAGCCCTTTCGCCGCATACATAACCCGGTCTGTGGAAGCATCCTCGAACGCCCGCTATCTGTTGGGTCTATAGCTCCCTTATCACAGGATGACGCTGGCCGTCATGCGATAACCATTCTCTTCGATAGTCGAAGACAAAAAAGAAGAGGGAGAGGGGGGAGGATGCCCCAACGAAGGGGGAAGCACTGAGTAGAACCGTGAATCCTCCTCCTCCCCCTCTCTACTCCCCGGCATTCCTCTTCTTCATTTCCCGGTAAGCCTTGATCACTCGTTCTCGTTCTTCCTCCAACATGGCCTTTTGCGCCATTGAAAGGACACCTTCTCGTAGACTCTTTGTGCCTGTACCTGACGCGGTCTGAGTCTGAGCTTGCCGTGGTTTGGCTCCGCGAGGAAGTTTCTTGAGCTCGGGGGGAGCCTGGACGATGTCGTTTAGGCGTCGCGGCGCCGATGTGGAATAGGACGTAAAGTCCGTAGGGCGGGCTGTTTTGGGTTTTTGAGTTTGGGCAGGTCGTTCGTCGGTTGAGTCTGTGTTGTCGTCTGCGGTGCGAGAGGTCTTGGGCTTGGACGAGCGAGTCGGTTTCGTGGGTTCGTCGTCGTTGTCAGAATCATCCTTGGAGGTCTTCTTTTGGGATGAAGCAGCCTTCTTGGCGGCCTTCTCTTGTTCCTCTTCCTTCCTGGCCTTTCGCTCAGTAGCTGCAGAGAGTTGCATTGCATCACGGACTAGAGGCCGTAGAGAATCTTCAACCCGTCTACAAAGAATAAGTCAAAACCCTAGCTAGAATAAAACTATCACGCACCTGTTGAAATGCGCTAGAGACTCCCCAGGTTGTATCTTCATATCAGCTTTCTTCTTTCCACCACTCTTCTTCCCATCGCCCCCCGGAGACGCCTTCTGTCGTTTCCTCCTCGAAGCACCGTCGTCGTCTCCATTATCACCAAGCTTTCTCTTTTTCCTGAACTCTTCTTGGACCTTCCATGCGTTCAAGACTCTGGCAGCGCCCTTCGGGATAGCTTCTTTGCTCAGAGCAGATTTTGCGGGGACATTATCATGACCACTGCAGTAAGATTTTTATAGCAATATGAGATAAATTTGGGGAAATGATAGCATGACACTAACTCTTGGGAGCGTTTTTGCTCACGTGTAGAGCGTTTTGCGCGTTTATGAGGCATTTTGAGATGTGGAGGGAAAGAAAGCCTTCAAGGTGGTACTAATGATCTCGATCATCAAGGAGGTTTGATGCGCCAGTTGCCTTTCTAGGACAATTGAACCAGCGCTATATCTGTGGAAACCCGCGGGCGCGGGAAACACTCAGACGGGTGACGGAAGCTAGCACGGGTTGTCTATTACTGAACGTCGAGGGGAAAGACTCAATACAAGGGCTATATCGTAAGGAAAGGGAAAGCATACCTGAACGTCGAGGGGAAAGACTAAAGGAGTCGACGTCAGGAAGGGGAAGGTATATAAGGAAAAGGCGAAAGCAAGGGGGACGAATAGGAACGTGAGATAGTATGGAGTAAGCGGTCATGTGTCTAAGTGCTACGGTAGGGTTACACTCTCCCCCCTTATGAAGGAAGGGCTGCCGTTTCGGAAAGTCCGGGGAGGTAGTTTTCGCGGAGGTAGACATCTAGAGCTTCTAAGTCGTTTATGTCCGATCCTTTTCTCCAACAGTCGTGTGAGCTGTCGAAACCACACCAGTGTACGAGGAAGCGCCAACCACGACCAACTCGACGATGGTCGACAATTTTGTCGACAACATGTTCTGGTCCGTCAGGCGTTGCTATTGGTCCGGGTTCGGCATGGGCACACGTGGGAAATTGAGTGTTGTCGTTTTCGATAAACGGGCGAAGGAGGGAGGAGTGGAAGGTTTTGTGGATGTGGGTGTCAGGCAAGTCAAGGGTGTAGTTAGAGGTTTCTGGGTGCGCCGAGGTTATAGTCCAGGGTCCGTCGAACCTGACCATGAATTTGGCAACGCGGTTGTCACCACGGCGGACATAATCGCGACGACGATGGAATGTCGAGAGTAGAACACGGTCGCCGGCCTTATAGACAATTTCTTCAGTACGATGCTTGTTGGCCTGATAGGCTTGCGACAACTTGGCAAGAAGCATGTTATCTTGAGCTTCGAGCAGATCACATTCAAGGGTAGCGAGCATGGCATTAGCTTGTGCAACTTCTTTGCCGATTGTGTTACGAAGATGCTTGACGTTACGGTTAAGGAGAGGAGGAATGACTTGAGGCGAGCGACCGAAACGGAGATGGAAAGGAGTGAAGCCGGTGGAAGCATTGACGGTGTTCATGTAGTTGAAGCGAACGATAGGGAGGGCACGGACCCAACCTTGTTGCGTACGACCGACATGGAAACGAATGGCTTGTATGATAGTTTTGTTGGTCCGTTCGCTGGTGCCATCGGTTTCAGGGTGATAACTTGTGGACAGTTTGTGTTGAACGCCAGTGAGAGCCACGAGAGCACGCCAGAAACGCGAAACAAATAACTTGTCACGATCGGAGTAAATATCCAAGGGTAGACCATTTTCGCAGTACCAGGAGTCGAAAAAGAGTTGGGCAAAGTCTTCTGCGGTTACGTTGGTCCGAGTTGGGATGAGACGAATTTCAGAGTTTAGGCGGTCGGTGACTGTGGCGATGCAATTGAACCCGTCGTCTTCAGGGAGAGGACCGATGAAGTCAATCGCGATGCTTTCGCAGCGACTGTCAGGTACTGGCAGGGGATGCAAGGGACCAGCAGGACGACGGGTGAGATTCTTGTTCCGTTGGCAGTGTTCGCAACCAGGCACATATAGTTCTTCAATGTCGCGACGCATGTTGGGCCAGAAATAGCTAGAGCGAAGTGCAGCGTAGGACTTATCACCTCCGAAATGACCAAGGTTGTCATGAGCGAGGCGAAAGAGTTGTTCACGGACATGACGAACACGGGGAATGACAAGTCGATCGTTGTGGTATAAGAGGTTGTCGCGGACTGAGATACCATTAACGGTGCGCCCGTTGAGTAGGCCACGGCTGAATGCAGTAGAGGCATCGAGAGTGTGGTGTTTCGGGTCGACGGCAGATTTGGCGACGTTGTCCCACAAGGACTGGATTGTACGGTTGCACCAAGGGTCGTTGGTATAACCATGTAAGATGTCGGCGAGCCACGATTCATCAGTAGAAAGATGGAGACGCTCGACAGCAGCAATGCAGGTAGAGGGAATAGGACAAGGTGGGCATGC
The DNA here is from genome assembly GCA_022160335.1 of Irpex rosettiformis. Lineage (NCBI taxonomy): Eukaryota > Fungi > Basidiomycota > Agaricomycetes > Polyporales > Irpicaceae > Irpex > Irpex rosettiformis. Next base: position 9,220 of record MU274938.1, on the reverse strand, counting down.
GAGTCTCACAGTAGCAACCCAGAGAGTGCCAATTTCAGAGGCTTCCATCCAAGTGACAGGGTGACATGACATGCTATCAGGAGGGGTGTTGTTCTCGCCTTTGATATAGGTGATATTGTAGTCATATTGTGCAAGGAATTCCTGCCAGCGTGCTTGACGTCGTGAAAGGTTCTTCTGTTTCTTGAAATTCTCGAGGGTCTTGTGATCAGTGTAGACTTCAAAGGGAGCTCCAAGTAGGTCAGAGTGCCATTTTTGGAGGGCACGGACGATAGCAAGCAATTCTTTCTCATGCACGGGATAGTTGAGTTCAGCACCTTTGAATGATTGGCTATCGAAGGCGACAGGACAAGCGGTCTGTAAAGTCGGACCAAAAGAGAGGACGGCACCAGAGCACAGATCAGAGGCGTCGCAGGAGACAAAAATCTTGTTGTTTCCCATGTTCTGATGGTCAATGACAGTGAGGCATTCGCGAGAGACTACGAGATCTTTGATTGCTTGAAAGGCAGTGGAATGTTGTTCTTCCCAGAGGAAAGGGTGGTCGGCTGGACCATGGGTGAGTTCAGAGAGAACAAGAGTGAGCTCGGCAAGTTGAGGCAGAAAGGAGGCAATGTAGCGAATGATTCCGAGGAAGGATTGGACGTCATGGACAGATTTGGGAACAGGCCAGTTGAGAATCTTTTCGACCTTACGGTTGTCGGCTTCAACACCGCGTCGAGAAATATGGTGACCCAAGAAGTCTAGTTCGACACAGAAGAGGTCCGTTTTGGTAGGAGAGCAGAAGAGGGAGTGAGCTCGAAGGGCAGACAAGACAGTTTCAACATTTGTGCGATGTTCTTCAAGAGTTTGGGACCAAATGATGATGTTGTCAAGGTAGACATGGCAGATGGTGCCAATATGATCACGTAGGGCAGCGAACATACGACGTTGATGTGTGGCGGGAGCATTCCGGCAACCTTGAGGCATAACTGTCCATTCATACAGGCCGAAAGGAGTGTTAACTGCAGTGAAAGGAATGTCGTCGGGGTGTATGCGAGTCTGGAAGAAGCTGTTGGTCATGTCGATTTTGGCCCAGAAGCGGCCTTTACCACAGTCGGACAAGATGTCAGATATGAGAGGTAGAGGGTGTACATCGGGAATGGTATTGTCGTTGAGAGCCCGATAGTCATTGACCCAGCGAGGCATAGCGGAAGGATCAGCCTTCGGAATCAAGAAGCAGGGGGAAGCGTAAGGGCTTGAAGAAGGACGGATACGGCCTGCTGCGAGATGTTGATTGAGCAGGGCACGCCAGGCGTCACAGTATTTCTTGGGACAGTCGTAGTGGCGGCGTGCTATAATAGCATTCGGATCCTTAAGACGAAAGCGATGGTATACATTGGTAGGAAGGTTATCAATGTGAGGAATATCGTCAGGAAATAGATCCGCAAAACGTCGACGCATGCATTCGTTTTCACGAGCCAATGACACTTGTTCTCCAATGGAGGCGATTCGGTCGCGAATTGAGTTGAGCGTGACTGAGGTAGGATCGTCGTTACCGAGAGAGGAGGTAGAAGGGGCAGCAACTGGACGCTCCATCAAGAACTCACGCATGGTATCACGAAAGGCAGTGCGATGCAGACGATCACTGAGAACGAGGTGTTCTTCTTCGAGTTGAGACTTCCGGTTACTTTGGGCACGGCGAGCCGAGGGTGACATTGGTGGAGAGGTAGGTGGCAAGGCGGGCAAGTTGATGAGGTCAGCCTGATCAGACTGGCGAGCAACAGTATTTCGAACAGGATCAATATAACATTGATTGAATGTGTAGAAGGGGAGTCCGAGTATGACAGGAACGAAGAGGTCCTTCACTACAATGGCTCTACAAGTACGAAACGACCAAGAAAGATGCGAGTTGGATATGCGAAACTTGACCCACTCCGTTGCAACCTGCGTAGCACCACCCCACGCTGTCCCAAAAGCCTTCTGTTCTGGTAGTGGTCTGCGACGAAGGCCAAGTTGTGTTACGAGAGCGTCATCAACTAAGATGGCCGGAGCCCCAGAGTCAATCAGCATGCGGACAGGACTAGGCGATTGGGAAGAAGAGTGGACAAGAGCGTCCCAGGTGATATGACGAGAGGTGAGGGGTGCAACGTACTTAGAGTCCTCATCGGTTGTGTCACCAGCATCGAGGACGGAACAGAATCGGGCTGGTGGCGAAGAGCTAGTCTCGCGGAAAGCGCCGACTGGGAGAATGTTGTCGATGTGGTCAAAGTCATCGATGGCGGCAACAGCAATAGGCTGTTGGGTAGCTACACGAGGAGGGGACCAGTTGTCCGGCACGAGAGTCTTGTAGGTTTGTGCATCTGGAAAATCTGCGGTGCAGGTGCGAGCATTGCAAGAAACATTGACACGGCGACACTTAAAACAGCCGTTAAAGTGCACAAGGTAGCGGCGTTCTGCGTCGGTCAAGCGAGGCAAGAAGGTGCGAGAAGATGCAGAGGCAGTACCAGGCAGAACAGAAGAATCCGAGATGCGAGACGAGAGCGGCACAGAACTAGATCCAGAGAGACGCGAGACAAGTGGAGGCTTAGGGTCAGAGAGACGAGAGGCAAGAGGCTGCTTGGTAGAGGTGTTGGTTG
>MU274937.1:15617-247364 GCA_022160335.1 Irpex rosettiformis | reverse complement strand
GCGTGTGATCTTTACGACTTCCGCATTCGGACTCTCGCTTAGTAAGCATTTGTTTTACTAGCTGCTCGTTCCTCGCTCACTAGTAAAACATCACGGGGCTTAAGGTCTTAGGCCTTGAAGCTTGAAGCTTGAAGCTTTGAAGCTTTGAATGGAGATGAGGGTACTACGCATTGCGTACGAAATCAAAATAGTATACGTATACTTAGTTAAAACAACAGCAAAAAATATTCTCAGGGAAGCTTATAGAAAGTCCAAACCCAATAACACTACAGAAGACAAAGTTCGAAACGACGCTCGAATGTAGAAAGATAAATTTACATCTTGTCGTAGTAAGGATCAGAGTACTTTGACGAGGCTGCCTCATCATGTCCGTACAGCCCCTTTGAAGAATCCATGTTCTCGCTGACATGGATATTCCTGTATGCGGATTCCTTTCGAGAGCCAGACCGACGACGGCGCACGAGGGCAAATATGACTCCCCCAATGGCAATCAGGCCGACTAGGATAGCGACAACGATGATAGCGGGTAAGCAGTGCCTTAGCTGATCAGCAACGCTGCCATTAGGGAGGTTGTGGGAATTGTTGCTGTTATCATTGTTGGGAGTATCTTCGAGTAATCCAGCAGCCTTCACACCAGAGGCTGAGGAGGAAGATGGGGACGAAGGTGTGCTACCGGGGTAGGAGGTATACTGAGGCCAAGATGACTGAGAGCCTAGGCGAGTAGAGACGAAGTACTGGTGGGCTTCAGCAGGATCCGTGAGAGGAAGTAACTTGTAAATAGGCTGTTTGAGGTTAGAATCAACGTAACCGGTCAGTAGATAGGCATTTGGAACTGAAGAATGATATTAATCAGATCAAATGATAAAAGTGATGAGCAATAACTATGAACATACGGAAGCTCAAGCCCAGGGCGAAGGACGTGGGTGCCACTGCAGCCTTCTGTGCCATGAACTGTAGGGTAGATCACATCCGTCAGTTCCTTGAGAAGCAACAGCGTCGTTATAACGTACCGAACCAACGCATTCCGAGCTGTTAGCGGGATTACGAATGATAAGTGTAGAAGGATCCAACGGTATCGCAGAGGTCATGGGATCAATCGTGATGGTTGCATTCACTTCAACGGTACAAGGCAGATAGTAGGTGCCAGAACCCTGATTTAGGAAACCGCCAGGAATATTCGAATACAGTGCCTGGACAACGTCAAGAGGGGCAACGGTGAACACATTGGTGGTGTCGATGAGTCCAGTGGCAGAGCTGGGAAGGGTAGTATCAGCCCCGTTGACCGTGAACTTTGATATCTTGAACTCGTTGCTCCCGCCGAGGGTGATCGCGGGCTGCTTGGTGATCTGTTTGAAATCAGGTCCCTGAGCATCGGAGCCTGGGAAGAATTTCTGAAGATCAATTGGCTCTCCGACAGTGAACAGGCCACTGAATTCGACGGTGGTAGGGGTAGATTCGTCGAAACCAGTGAAAAGAATGGTGGAGAATGCATTGGTACTGGTCGCGAGATGAGAGTACACTTCATCCATAGGACTTCGGCCATGTTTCAAACCGTTTGCTACAGCTGATATGGGCGAGGCTCTGAATCCGAGAACACCAACGGCTGAGTTATCTGGAAAGGCCTGTTGAAAGCCCTTATTGGCGTTGGGATCAAGGACTGTGAAAAGTGTTCACATAAGCTTTACAGATAGAGGAGCCCGCTCTTGACGTACTAATAGGTTGTTCAATCTTTCTGCCACCTATACTGACTGGTACTCCGAGCTTAATTGGGAAATTTCCTGTCACTCTGGGTTGCAGGAAGTCAAAATCGACTTCGGCTTCCGTGCTTGTTGCAGCAAGCTCATCATCGCCTATTACATGACCTGCGACGTACAAGTCACCACTTGAAGAAACAGTTCAGTCAACACTGTGACATCGCTGGAACAGCCCAGAGTACGTTGCGTACCTTCCAAGGTCAACCTGAACGGGAACGTCCTGCCCATTGACATTGATGAGGACAAAGATGCCATGCGAGTTCGCTGGTGTGAAAAGTGTGTTTTGCGTGAGGTCTGATAGAGCGCGATTTTGCAAGTCAGCGCGGGTCAGTTTGAGCCCAGCGGTGCTCATAACAAGAGAAAGTAATAAAACAGCCCGAGCAAAGAAACCGGCAGACATTAACGAAAAGAATGAAGGAGAAAGAGAAAGAGTCGGCGTGAAAGACTGGCAGATGTAGTTGGGAACTTTTATATAGCACACCTTGCAAAGCGGGACAGCAAGGGTGCGCCCGAACTGATGGAGAGTCTCATTTTTGCGGGATGTACCGCCTCGATTGTGTTTCAATCTCACAACAGTGCTCCTGTCGGCCAATGAAGACAGTGCAGCTTTCACTGGCAGCCACAATTGCAATCTCGCGCTCAGAGACCTGTACGCTGTTTAGTACATTTCTTTTGTGTCTATTGACAACAAGGCCGGAGACACATACCTATCATTCCCAACAGCACCGGTTCGATCGTTGTATGCATGTATGCCTTTTCATGAGACATTGTTACGAGCACGAATGCATTCACATTGACTTGGTGTCCTGTTATACCATCAGCATGTTGTCGGTAAGTACACCCCAGTTTACGCCGATGTGGGAGACTAATCCGACGAGTGAAGAAGAGTTGGTCGAAAGTAAAGTGACGGTGGTTTGCCACAAGATCATGCGCCGACCGGAATGCGCTTGCCCGCCCAACTTCGGGTATTGCGGCCTTCCACGTGCCATCCCGACCCGAAGCTATACCCCAAGTACTGACGCTCTTGAAGCTTGAGCCTTGACTGGTACCGACCTTTAGAAGCTGTGTTGTTCTCTCGTGCTAAAGAACGTCAACTCGGTTGCTACAAATATCGATGCTGTGTCTCTGACCAGGATGAGGTGAGACATGTAGAGTAAGCTGATGATTTCGGAATGCAGTGCCGCAAAAGCTTCGAAGCAAGCATAGCCTGTGCTATAACCAAGCATGCAACACCGCCTGGCTGGTCTATCCGGTCTTGTAGATACTACAGTATCCTGGAAATAAGCACATATCCATCGCTGGTTATCGCAAAGTCGGCGTTTCCGGTGGACGGCTGTGCAGCCTCTGTTGGCCACTGTGAGCGTTCTCTCGTATCTTTATTTCCCAGGTAGCCGACACAGAGATCTAGGCCGACGCCGACTCCTTACAAACGCGATATATCATGCAAGGCACGTGAACTGATGCTATGCCGTGTTTTTCCCTTTCTTGCATCGCTACAACATCTGCATACTTACTGATCATCTAACTTCTCACAGTAACATGCCTTTCCTCCATCTCGGGGGAACTATCTGCGGGATAAAGGTGCTCGACAAGTTAATAGACGTGTTCGCGACAGAAACCGACGTGTGTAACACCGTATCACTGATAGTTTTAGAGCTCCTTGATTCCGACCACCGCCCGCCGTCTCTACAAGGCGTCAACAAACACCAGGCGCTTTTCGGGACCAATACCTGGGTCTCCCTCCGACCTTACTCGTCACCACAGCAAGTGAATTCTGTACTGCGCTGGTTATAAAGCGAGCGCGGAAACGACCATTTCTATCGTTCCGATGGTTTACTGCACAAAGTTGATATCAAGACGTCCCACTTCTCGCGGCTACCGTTGTCGCGCGCCAACCTGAACGGTAGGCGACCTCTTGCGCCTGTAGCTGCAGATCACATCCTTGTTCCTGCCAGATCTTATATCGCTCTCCCAACTCGTTCCAACTGCAGTCTCTACCCCTCAGTGTTATATACCCACTCTTCTTCTTGCTTACTTGCTGCATGACAAGAGCAATGCAGCCAGCCACTTGCAACAGCGTTCGCGTTCGATCGACTGCGGACTGCAACGTTATCTTTCATGCCGTTTCGTTGGGGATCCTGCCCTTGGTCTCAAGGCGACTCAGCATCGACGAACGGCGGGCCATACAGTCTGGGTGCGTGTTTGTATGGGAGGAACGAAGTCCAACTATTGAAGCTGTCGGGGTACGTTCCACTTGGCATCTTGGTCTCTTCATGTCCTTTGCTCACACGTATTGATCCGTCATAGGATGGCTTAGAACGCTGGACGGACTCCAGACGGTGGGGTGCAAGCAGGTTGGCAAAGGTGAGCAGTTATTTGCTGGTTGTCAGATGGAATGGCCCTCCTTATTTTTGATCCATGTTCGCCTCAGGACTTCTTGCTGTATCAGGAAAAACTCCCTGAAGTCCGTGATCCCCATTTACGCGCTGCAATGTGCGTTGAACTCCCCTTATAAATGTCATTCAAAGCCTACGCTACTCAAAGGCTGACCGACTTCCTTGTTTGCTGCACGACTAGGCACTACAACCGTCTCGTCAAGCAAACGTATTCCGTGTGGGTTGACAAGCCCGACGGGCGTCGGAAATGGCACCTAGGCAAGCCGCCCATCAAAACGGTCAAATGTCAATATTCACCCTGATCATTTCTTAGTTGCCTATTCTTCTCCAGAAACAGGTCACCACATGGCAACGGTGGACGACATTCCACAGCTTGCCCGACTTCGCCATCAGGTGCCTGAAGGGAGATATCAGCCCGCACGCAGCTCTAAAACGCGTCCTCGCCAAGATGAGGAAGCACTACAGACCCACCGTCAGCCTCAGCCACCACCAGGTGGTTCAATACTTGAATTCCAGACACACACCTCACTCTCACTCGTTGGTGCGAATGGCAATGGCCCTGGCAGCAACAACAGCAGCCCAGAGATTGGCACACCAGCAATATCGACATATATACGGCCACCTCCACGCGCCGCGCCTCATGGCAACATCGTAGCACCATCCCCTATTTCTTCCTCCTCTGTGCCAGGTTCAATACTGGAAGCTCGCTCGCCGGTCCCGGTTCTGTCCCTAGTGACATGTTTGCCCAAGATTACCCCACCACCACCTACCCGACCCGATCCCGAATGGGTGCTGCAAAACTACGTCGCTGTTTCGCCCGTCATAAGTCACATGCCGAACAGAAGACTTCTAGACGAAAGGTCTTCAACAAAGAAAGACATGGCGCCTCTCGTGTACATGCGTCGCAATCCATATCGGCAGCGCCATCCTCTCGACAATGACGCTCTCCGTGCGCTTGACGCAATGCGATGATTGTCTCAATGGCCCGATCGGTTTCGTCTTTTGTCTTTTGTGCGCTCTCGCCTTGCTGTCTACTTAACTCCGTCTTTGTCGTCCTTTATTCCCGTATCAAGTTTTATATCAAAGTTCTAAACCCTTGGAATCGTTTTCGTCTCATGTCTCGTGTCTCATGTCTCAAATTTTGGAAAGAGCTGCGATCTTGCTATGACTTCTTAGTTTTGAGGTATAGGTTCTGTTCGTTGTTGTTGCTTTATACCCGGGGGCTGGTTTTTTTGAGGTCGATGAGTTGTAACTTAGGTCCTGTTTTACAATTAGTGTAATGTTACAGCCCTGAATGTCAATTTGCAACGAAGAATCAACCCCCTACGAATATATGAATAATGTGTGCGTTTTGATTGAGACTGTCTGTATTTCTATCTGCACACATGTAACGTCAATAACCAATGCGCAATAGATACTTGAAGACTACTATTTCTAAAGGTCGCGATCATCATTGTGCGTCCGAGAGGCAGTTCTCAGCGATCGACTTCTTCGAATTCACTCTGCGAGCGGATTGACGATGACATCAACGTTTGACAATGCCGCAAGACGTTCTTTATCGCCTCGGACTTCAGTCGGGCTTCAATAAAAGTCAGTCGAGAATCTGGCTCAGTGCACCAAGTACTGGAAGTTAGACGACCTTTGCAACATATGGGTTATCATTGCACGCACTCCTTAATTAAATCATAGCTGGTATGTTATGATCATAACCATAGAGAACATGATATATTATATCATAAGCTGGCGAATGCATATGTGTACTATGATGATATTGCCATGTACTATCATTGCATGATAATAGTGCATCGTGATCAACTTTGCTGGCATTCTAGTACGATGCAGATCAGGCTTTATAGCAGACACAGCTGTACGGTACTGTAGCAGTACGTACCTGAGATAATAGAGGGGTGTGCTCTACATCCTCTGAAAAGTTCGGCATGGCCATGGTATGCGCTTGCGGTTGACCGCCAGGCCAATAAGGCGATCTCGTACCGGAAGTAGTTGGCGGGTCACCAGCCCACGGTCGTCTTTTGAGTGGCAAATGCTTATAATGCGTATCAAACAACATTGGATATGAGGTCGTGTGAATAACGAGGAGGGAGTTTGGACGGCGTTGTGCAATGTGGAGACACACTTTCACGGAGTCCAAGATCCTCTTCGCCTCCGACTCTCCATCAACAGGTTTCAAACTGAAAGAAGAATAGAATATGCAAAACACGCGACAAAAACGTTCACTACCGTGAATAATTAGCTTGAAGAGCACTGATTATGGTAGGTGAGCGCACCAGGCAAGTTACCGCTAGCAAGAGATTGACGTCCAGTTCGATCAACATGCATACTGAGCATGGTAGATCTGTCTCCGCCAATTTATCTTCAGTAATAGCAAATGCACTGCGCGCTGAGCTCAGGGCTTCAAGGGGATTCCCCCTACTGATCAATCTGAGGCCTTCGGAGTTCGACCAACTAGTACGGGTTTCACCTAGAAGACGAAACGAATCAGCGACTGCTCGTGAGTCTTCCAACCATAAAGTCGGAGTCTGTGACATACTAGACATTTATTGCTGCTTCATGGGCATTACTATACTTACCATACGTTGTATTCCGTTGGCGAGCTCCACCTGCGATGAAACTGAGATCTGGGAGGTTGAAATATTGCAAATAACTACTACGGTGACCAACAGTGGACACGGCAAAGACCGAAGGGCGGTCGGGCTGGCTCGGACTAACTTGTATACGTCTTCGACTGCTACTTGCACTGTTTGAGGAATGGGTACGGTTGAAGAATGGATTCGCAGAGCAGGCGTGGTGAGTCGTTAAACCTCTGAGATCATTTAAACCCGTAAAATTGACCTGTACAACTGCTTCTCTCTTGGCAGATTGCATCGTTGCGGGTTTATTGAACGCTGTTCAACGACCCTTACCATGGAAATATCTCTTTCGAATCCGAGAGACTTTGCTAGACAATGAAACAGTTGCGAGGAATCGGACAAGATGCTGGATACCTGATTTCTGGTTCTAGTAGTCTCGGTCCGCCCGCAGTAATTCAAGTTGGAACCACGGACACAGGTACGAGTATCGAGTTGCTCGAAACTGCACGCAAGTCGCTACCATGACAGGTACTACTCTGAGACAAAGCAGCGTAAGGCAAGGCGAGTCCAAATGGTCAACAGATTTGTCCCCTCTTCCTTTAACTCGGGTCTGATACTGAATCTTCTTATGCATCTGGAAGATCTACGACACACAGGGAGCGGTCAGAAGGGCTCTTGTGATAATGGGCTTCTCTTTCGTCCGACATCTACGACGAGTTCGAGGCGTCTTTACCGCACACGAAGTGGATACCGTGAGTTACACATGAACTCTACGTAGCACATTACTAAAGTCACCCCAAATTCTGGGACGTATCACAAGGTGCCGAAAGGTGAACTGCTTCTGCATTTGCGGCAGCGACCTTGGCTTGGGTAACTTCCATCCGAGCGGAGGAACTACGACGATGTGCCGTATACGAAGGTCATGAACGATGGAGAATCAGTGGGCATCCGCACAATACTTGTTCTGTCAGTTGCGCGTAACGCCTGTCGATCGTCGTGGGCGGTACGAACAGCCGAGATTTTTACCTTCAGCCTTTACACACCGACCTGGTGTTGCTTCTGCACGTCCCCACTCATTACGGCAACATCTTGACTCAATCGCAACGTCACCTACGCAAAAGATGATTAGCGCAAATCGCGCCGTCCTATCGTTATCAGCTCCGAGTTTTATACTATGACATGTCTCTCCTACAAATGGGCCTGCGGCCCCCTGTGCGCCCCCCCGCCCCCTCGGGAGGCCCGTGTGAGGCCGTGGGCAAGGCAAGATCGGCACTGTTAGACGACACATCTCGCATGCAGGTGTATGCCATTGACGCACGGCATGCGATGGGTATACCAATGCAAACTCAATTTTCTTTACCCCAGCAGGACCAGATCAGGCTCACGCTGACGCTGGGTATTCTGTATTGCATCGATAGGATGGCTGCCACTCATGAGGGCACCCATTCAATTGCCATCGGGTCAAGCACGACATCGTATTCACCGGAGCCCCAAATTTTCACTGCGTGGTAAGTCAAGTATCTCATCTGAGCATGCGCTCATACTGTTCTTCCCTCAGGTGATCGACGCGCTTTTATCTTCAGGGTCCGCACACAAGCCTAGCTCGCTGTCTAGCCTCAGGGTTACCGCTGGCATGTATTTGTGGCACACTTATGTCGCCGTTCCTGAATGGCTGACATACTATGCGGCGTCATCCAGGTTCCACTCTTGCGCGGTTCAAAAGCATCCTGTGGCAAGCGTCGTTGCATTGATTGACACAGTTGTCTAAGTCTTGACAGAAATCTATGGTCAAGGAGGCTTCCATGTCTACTATTAATTCAAACCTACCACGCGTTGAGGTACACACTCATATCTTGGCAGGATGATCACGAAAATAATCGACATAACAGAGGCACTCCACTCTTTTGTGAGGTCTAGGGCTGAATGGGTGTATTAGTCTATGTCCGTACAGCCGTTGACGACGGACCCTCTCTAGCAATTGGTTATTGGTAAGCCTAGAAACTTAAAAACCATCTGCTATTATGTTCAATGTTGCACCTGACACAGTTCCCGAAGATACCTGAAGCATCCTCGTGCCCTCTGCCGTTTCCAGACGGAGATTCAGCGCAGAAGTGGATCGCTCATTTGAGCGTTCAGCACCAGCACGGTTCGCAGCGTGCATGCCAATGCCACCCACTCGCATGACCTCTGACAGCCCTAAGGAAACCGCGATAACATTATGACGGTTTGAAACACGTTTTCGTTTCCTGTTCGCTGCCGGAGTAATATCAAGCTGTACCATTGCATCATCACAGAGATAACCCAGAGCGCGGTGAAACCGGGTACTATTAAAACCACCTATACCAGCGCATTGGGCGCGGTCGGATACAGGGATGGAGATCCGAATGCAAACGTTCCTGTGCTCCTCGGTCCAGCGCCGCTCTTATGGCGCAACTGGATGACACTGGACGATCGCAGCCCGGAGGCCAATAAACCAGGCACAATCCTACGTATCTCCGACCTATAGGTCGACTATCTGTGGCAGGAGCCTCAAGCAGTACGTTCTAGGTAATGTATACGCTATATAGAATCTTCACCGGTGCAACACGACGCTCGTACTGGGAAAGGAGTCGCCTGACACTTGACTTATCTTCTGTAGATCCCCAGAACGAAATGCGGCTGGGATGTACCTTGTTAGGAAGGCGTTGAGGACCCATTTCTCGACTCATTCATAACTCCAACTACCTCACGTCCTAGGCGTGATAACGGCTTCCCAGAATAACAAGCAAATAAGCTTTTAAGGACCGACGGCAATAAGGAAAACTCGTTTTCTGTGCACACAGATAAGCCAGGAAAGACGTACCGGTGGCCGAAACGGTGTTGATGCGCTGCAAATGCACGCGTTATCTTCCTGATCAACGTTTTCTCGAACAAGAGTGTGGGCTGCTGGCGGCTACTAGTAACTTCGTGGCAGTGGCGGAGTCGGGACGGCAGGGTATCAAGTATACCTAACATTGCACCCCGACACGTTATACTCCATATTTGGGGGATGAATATTGAATCCGTCAAGTCGCCGCGGCCCCTACTGTAATGTATTACACTGTAACAAGACTGAAACCTTGTTGCAGAATACAAGACCCTGACGCTGAGCTAGAATGTCCTGATCGCGCTGAAGTGTAGCATGCAGGGGTGAGTCAGTCAAGTTCAGTCGGACAGTAGGTTCACTCACAACATCTGCTGACCACTTCCAAGCGAATCCGGTCTATGGACGGCAGAGACGTCCGTTCGGTAATATTACACCCCGAGTTTCTTGAATATTTTACTTTCTGTTTCATCGGTTGAAATACCCAATCCCTTGTCAATACATTTATGGACTTAAGTTTGTCTCATGTACTCGCACGAAGTAACTGCACTCTTTAATGTGTTGCGGATGAGACTATAGATGATGAGCATGCTCACCACTGCCTGTCAAGCCGGTGACTATGGACGTCGTAATATAGAAAATCGAGTACAAATGGGTTTACCGCACGTAGTACACATACAGTAAAGGGTTCTTCTTTCTGAATTACACTCAGCCGCTACCAAGCCACAAACACACAGAATGATTTATTATCATTTGTTGGCAACCGGTCTCATTTGCTGAGGGTCTTGTGTCTGTTCAATGGCTACCAACCTCATGTTTACATTTCGTATATCGTTTAAGGTAAGGTGTACTGGCTAATTACATATTCGCCACCCGAGTAGAAGTCAGCCTGAGGTCGCCGGGGGCTGACGAATACACACTGCAGGAAGAAGAATTCTGTTGGAAAGAAGAAAGTCGGATCCATCACGAGAAGCTGTAGTGCGCAGCTGTGGGCGTGGCCATTAAATCATATTCTCGAGGTACCACCGACAAAGTCGGGATATCTGCATGAGATGAACATCAAAATCATAAAGACTAGCTAGTAGTTTATCAAAGCCAGCGTGGAGTCCGTCCCTCCTCAAGTTGGCCAATTCTACGATTCGGATTGCTCCGAGTCGGTGTAGCGTCCGAGACCAGCCTTAGTAGTTACCCCTTCTGATATCTGTGTAATCTGTAATACCAGAATTTATAACGCAGAGAATGCGTACCAGTAGTATTACATCATCGCGACCAGGCTATACCTCACTTGGGCCTCGGACGTATTGACCTCTACTACATCTTTACTCGTGCGAAGACCCTGTCTTGTAGTAGGACAATAGTAGTAGTATCAGAAAATATCCAGAAAGGTGTAGACGCTAATTTTAAAACGAACCCACCGCATTGAGCCATAAACTTGAGGCAATAGGCCTTCCGGAGCTAACGACCAACACGTCTTGTCCAGATCTGCCAGTCGAACGGCACGTATTTCTACGTCCTGCTTCAACATGCTTGTCGTGCGCAACATGTAGTGGCATCGCCTCCTCGGATGATTCCGAGCCTCCCGCGAATGCGGACATAATCATCAACCCTCAGGGCTGAAACATACCTACGCGCGCATCGAGATAGCTTGCAAATATTGGGGTCGTCCTACTTCGACTATTGAACTAATGAGTAAGCGGCACGTAACGGCTAGCACCATTCCGCCGCTTAGCGTGATATCGACCGTGACAGATCAGGTAATACGAGCTGGATGAAGCGTCGAGTTGACTTCTCAGCCTGGGACGTATTTGATTCGGAGTTGCGAACGGTAGTCTTGGAACAGGATTGTTGAGATTCAGTTCGATGATTGGGTAGGAATGCATTGTCAGCCACATACCACAACTTCCGGTGGGTTTGAATAGTGAGCATTCGTCCTGGACGGATATTAATCATTGTTACTCAGAATCTAGAAGACACGGCTTGAAATGCCAAACACATATGAACGGAGAGTTGCGGTATGGTAGAAGCCGCGATATGTTTTGAAGAACGGCAGAGTGATTGTTGTACGATTTTTGAAGATACGCACAGTGCTAGCGTACTAGAGCGCAGTATGTTTTGCCCTACGTCAAATCCCGAACGCCACAAAGCCGCAGAGTGAGTATACGCACTGATAAATGCACGGCACTAACATTTTGTCCATGATTCCGTCAGTGCGCAGATGCACATTCAATCAATTTCCGTAGAGGTTCCGTATCAGGTTTACTAGAGATGGCGGGTTATATTGAGTACAATGAGACGCGGGATTGCATTTCCCGGCTTGGGATGCTAAAATGCGGTAGGTAAACAGTACGTTGCGAATGCTCCTCCGCCGAGTTCGAAGCGCTGTCAAGTTTCAACGCAACCGCCTAATAGTACGAGAAGGTCCAGTGTACACCACATCAAAGCATAAGAAATTAAAGATCAGTCCCCTGATCAACCCGAAAAATGGGGAAAAACGTACGATTTTAATGCATTAAATAAGATAGGTAGATGTTCCTATTCCGGGAGTAAGTATCTCACCGACCGGTTCACCGATGGGGAAGCTCATTTTCTATGTTTGGAAACGGAGAAGGAATGGATGGTCGTTGTAGGGTTTTGCTCACCGAAGTGAATCTTCGAGGAGACAGAGAGACAGAGAGCTTTGTGGCTGTTGACTGCGAGAGCTCCCTTCTGAGGGAATCAGATACAGCAGTAAACGCGTCCGCTTGAGATATCGCATAGTTACATCTGTGTAAGCAGCTTGAGCGATGCAGCGACGTGTGAGTCACTTGGGACCTAGGTAATACCCGGTAGATAGAGTTCGCTAAACACAGAAAGGCCAATCCTAGCAGCTACAAAACAATGACGATCAGTATTTCAAACAAACCCAGTAAAGTACGTCTGAGTGGTCTTGACAGTTCGTGTCTCGCCTTACCAGCCTTGGGGAAATTATCACGTATTTTGTTCGAATTCGCGTAAAGGGAAGAATATGCTCACTGTACGTGCCGCACCGGCCATCCAAACCAACAATCGTATAAAGGGCTTCTTTCCGATATCATACGCCCCGCCATGAATGTGCTAATGAATCTTGGGACCCGACACGAACATGAGCTCTGACGATGGCTCAGACGTCGAGTGATATCTGTAACTTAGAACCCATGGAGCAAGTATCATATCAAGGTAGCTTTCGACATGACTGAGCCGAAAAGGCAGGACTTGCGGCGCATACAATCTATCGTAGCTCAGGTTATGGGCATTAGTGACGAAGTTCGTACGTGCTACTGACCTTTGTATGAGTTGCGAGTCTTCTGGGAAGCTACAGTCGTGTATTTATCTACAAAAAAAATGTCAGCGTGACTTCGAATTGATGTTCGCTCGACAGCAAAACGAGTAAACGAGATCAAAAAGACGATTTCACCTGCCACAGGCTTCGGGCAAGACATTCTGAGCCCACCCCAATGCCGCATAAGATATCACTCCTTTGGCTCTAAAGGCTAGCACAACGATATCCTTACCACAAGGGTGCATACTGCTCAAGCACATTGATAAAGCACATTGATACTCCATAGTGCAGACCTAGTACTGATTTCTGAAAGTTTCATTGGGATCAGCTGGCGTTGAAGCTGATTAGCCACTGTGAAGGCAAAGCGAGCCCGTCATCAATAACCGAGACAGATATTTTAGCTATGCAGCGATGATGGCCTCACTTCACCCTGCGCTGCCGATGGAGTAGTGTCCACGTCGGGATTGAGAAACTCGGGATGACGGCTTGAGGGAGGAAGTTTCAGAATTTTCCGGAAAAGGCAGGTTTCGATTGCAGACTCCCGGGCCGAAGATCCCGCCTGGTCACACTTGAATTTGGGATCTTGAGTCTTGATTGAAGTTGAACAGCCTCAGTTCCGTTCACGACAGACCTCAAAATTTCCCACGAAAATCCTCGTGCTGTATATCTTTTTATGTTTATACCCGTGTGGACGGAAGAGCCAGCAAACATTCTCAACGTCGATTGTACCTAGCAACAAAATCGCCGAAGCTAAGTGGTGATTAGAGTGATAGTGTACTTGTACTAACGCCGCCTCTCGGATTAATATTACAATGCATAGCGAGAAAAAAACGTCTTTGACTAACTCCTGCTGCCCTGATCCAACGATCAGGTTCGTGGACTAGCTTGAACTTGAATAATCATCAACAAATAATAACCGGCCTGGTCTGATGGAGGTGTTAAGCATTGGACTCGAAAGAATACGTCAGTCTGTCAGCTGATACGAGTAGCATGTACCTGGATATCACTACCGTGGCGATGCACACGCTGTAGCGATCAGAACCAGAGAATTCATTCGCCCTCACGGTTAGTCGTCAGCTTCAAGCTCTTTTGTTCGTAACTTCGTTCACAACATGGTAAAAAATTTTAATTTGTCTCTTCTAACGTTTAGGCCTTATGCCTTGGATGATTCTCGCCTTCGACGTCCCTGGAAAGCGAGTGTGTAGCCTCGCCCTGGTATGTAGTATTTATCAAAAGCTTCCGAATAAAAGTTGTTCTCGTACAGCACCGCTACTTATCATTGTAGTGATGTTAGCCAGCTAGTAACGCGGATGCAAAAGGAGCTTCGCGGGCTCACTAGTCACTTCCCGCTGGCAGCAGCCGACTCGAATTCTAATCGACGTCGTAAGATGATTCAGCGAACAAATCATTCGGTTGATCAGAGTGTACTTAAGTTGGAACCTAACTCCTAGTTGTCTTGAACGTACTTGCCAGCTACCTGCATACGACATACGATATCACTCCCCCTCGGCAAGCCTCCCCCTCCGCTACTTAGACTACCCAAACGACGGAGTCGTTGACAAGTTGAGCCCGAGTAAGTACTAGCAAACGGGTCTCAGGCTTCACCCGAACATATATTTCGCCACCAAGGTCCTGACCTACCTAATATATCCTAGTAGCCTATGTACAAGAATTATCTTCCGTCGTCAACTTCAAATTTACGGCAGTATGAAACTTATACATATACCAACCAGCACACCAGTCCGTAGTTTTTTTCTTTTTCTTTCTTTCTGATTCTGCGTACACGGCCGGCTGGTCCGCAGTATGTAAGTACCATATGGGTTATTGAAGATGGAGAGGAGTACGGCCCTATGAGAGGATGTCGTGCTCGACTACAGTGTGCATCCTCGCAGCGTTCAGAATTCAATATTCAGCGTAGTGTGTTGTGATAAGTAATGAACGTTTGGCATGATGATGAGTCGTCCGGAACGTCACGGTTGCGAACCGTGTTTACTACTTAGCACTGATACGTCACGGCAGCCGTCGTCGTCGCTGTCGAACGAAGTTGATCTCGGGAGGTTGCGAGCCTTGAGGCACATCGATGCGTCTTCTCGACTACTTTCTAGCAATCCTTTCGATTTCGAAAACTCGTTTGAAAGTTTCACGTCCTTTGTCGTACCTGGCCGGTTTGGTTGCTTCATCGGATCAATGTTTTAGTGAATTCCACTCGGATCAACCCGAATCGTACCACCGTCATGCGACTCGGATGAACGAACGACGTCGATGCCAGCTTGTTACGAATCTCGAGAGTAAGCGTGAAGACCATCGTCGGTAACTGGCTGGTGGGCTCGTGTATTGTGACGTCCATATGCATGCTGTAATACAGTACTGTCAATTACATGATGTGTCGGTTCTGCGCCGTATAGCACAGAGCTGACACGACATGTACTCCGAGTCGGTGCTTCCGGCAGGGATGGCGTAAAGTAAGACGATATGAGTACTAATAATCACTCAAGTGCGTATGAGATGTAGCTTCTAGATCAACATAACGGGGTGCGAGTGAGTATGAGCATCGAGCAGGGAAGATGACAGATAGTGTACATACACATACTGCATATGTTGTGCCCTCTTCGTAATCAAAGGCCAGTAGACGAAGGTGCACGTTCACTGGGTCGAGCGGAAGAAGCGGTGTCACCACCTCGCCTTGACAGGTTTGACTGACAAGTTCGAAACTGTAATAGTCATCCGATTCAGAGATCGACATTCCCGTAAAGAATGCCAAAGTCATCCGACGTTGCTAGCTGCCGACGGGTATTTGGTAAGACTATACCGTAAAGTTCTACATAGACGTCCGAGACTCACCAAGTAGGTTTTTTTTTTGGTATCTGAGTCGCTTGACAGGCTCATTTGTGGGGCGGATATCCGACGATGACATGTAGCCACAAGTTCTAGAGTCTAGACTTGAGCTAGGGATCTTGAGAGTTGACAAGCTCCCTGACATTGGCCTAGTGACAGATACGGTCGAAGAACACGCTGATAGTCGACGTCACGCAGAATATTATGGTTGCTGGCAGGGGTGTCCTGAGCCTGACACTCGTCTTCTCGGGTGCGGGAAGCGACGCACGTTCTTGTGTCCTCTAGAGACATGCATTTTTAATCGTTTGGGTGCCCATGAAGTCGACCACCGCTGCGCCGTCGGTTCGATTTCGTGGATGCCTGCCATCACGGATATGAGGTGAGGGTTAGTGTCCTGCGCATTAATGAGTACTGGGTAACAAGATCAGCACTCATCGCATCGATCCTCTCCCCTGTATCGACCCCAGGCGTCATTGGATTCGTCGTTCATTTGGCGTGTCGTGTGAGAGGCGAACGGGAGAAGCGTTGGGTGTCAGTGGGCTTCTATACTGTGCCTGCAATGTCTGATTGAAGTTTGTGGAATGAATAAGCAGAAAACAAGGTCGGGGCGTGTACACAGGGAAGGATGGCGACGTTTGAAACAAGAGCACAGGGAGGGGATCTCGTGACACTCGTCGAGGTCGCCATGCGCGGCGGAGGGCGAGGCGCGAGGAGAGATGGGGACCCTCGTCGACCCTCGTCGACCCTCGTCGTCAGAGCACATGTGAGTTGAGGCGAGGGTCATACGTACGGCCATGGGACGTGTCGGTGGTCGGTTCGGTTGGTAGCGAGAGGGCGTGAACTGGTTTGAATACGGTTAGAGCGGAGATAGAAAATAGTATTGATGGAACTGAGCCGGGAATTAGGATTCAGGTGTGGGTATCCGGGGATTTGGGTCACAGCTGCAGTTGTCATGAGATGACTAGAGCTCGCCGCCAGTGGGAGTGAGGGAGAAAACCAGTCGACGATCATCCTCGTTGTCACTTGCTTTGTCGCTGGACTCTGTGCACTCTCTGGCAGAGGGTGCGATGGACTCGCGATCTAGAGCTCCCCGCTACTGAGCAGTGCTGAAGTACTACTGTACTCACTGATCATTTCATTTCAGTGATTACACACACATATTCCCACGGTTAGTTGAGATCTACTCTTCCTTATGTCGCCCTTCATCATGTTTATTGGTTTACAGATTATTCTATCACAATGTTCGTATTGCATCCCGACTCCCCGCAGCGCTTCTTCCTCAATATCAGCTCCTCTCAGACCTGGTCTTCTCAGTCTCTACGGCCACAAGCACCACATACATATACCCCCCCGCACCCATTCCCTTCCCGCCTTTCCCTCTCCCCTCCCCCAAACTCTCCCCTCCTCATCGCCCTCCCATCCCTCCTCATCGCCCTCCCTCATCCCTCTCTATGACAGTCACCCCACCCGCCGTCCCCTCCTCATCTACCCTTACCCCTCCTGGCTCCTACCAAAATACCGCCGCAGGCCAACAACGTCCCACCCTCACAAACATCCACATCCGCTCCGTCGACGATGCCAAGAAGCTCTTCTACGCCGTCCAATTGGGCATGTTACCCAAAATCGAGAGACGCTTGGACGCACAAGAGAGGAGAATGCTGAGACCCGGAAATGTCTACGTCTGGGAGGAGAAGGGTCCTAGCGCGGGAGAGAATGGATATCAGGTGTGCATCGAACGCTGGACGGAGGGGTTAAGCTGGAGTGCGAGTAGGATAAGAGAGTGAGTACGATTCCTTCGCTGCTCTTTTCCCCCTCGCCTTCGCTTTACACCTTCCTTGCGCGAAGCCGTGTGCTTACCGGTCTCTTGTCTTTTTCTTTGCTTCCCTCGTCCCTCGTCCCTTGCATATCCTCTTCTAAATCCCTCACACGACTTATACTCCCGACGCGATCGAAAATCCCTTCGGATGTATTCTCCACGTTCTTCGTCTTCTTCCCCCCCCCCCCTTTTTATCCTTCCGTCACCACATCGCCTCTTCTTCACCTCGATCGGATTTTCGTCAAATTCCTTCAACGTGCGCCCACATTACACAACAACGATCACAACAACGTACCGGATTCGTCTCTGTGCTATATCTGGCTTTTTTTGCTCATCCTGTCGCTTACTGTTGGTCTCAACCCTTCCAATGAATTATCGACTCTCTTGTCACTATTACCACTCGATCTATCCCTCTTCACTATTCACTGCTCCCCCCCTCCTTGCTTTACCAATGACGAACCCGAAATCTAACCCTCTTGGGAGAACAGCGACTTCTTAATGTACTACGAAAACCGCAAGAAGAAATCGGACAAGGATTCTGACGGAGGTGGAGGTGGGACGAGTGGACGAGCGAGGTGCGTTGTATCGACTTTTATTCTTTCCCCTTTTGTTCATTTTCTTTACCCTTCTTCGTTGCTCTCTACCCCTTACCAGATCCCTCGAGAACGAAGTCCTCCGAGAAGGCGAACGAGACCTCTACGTCAAACAAACCTACTCTGTCCATCGGAACGATGTTCAATCTGATGATGCGTTGAGTTCCGTAGCGGAGAAAGATGATGTGAAAGGTGGGGTGATTTCTGGTGTTACAGCAGTCACGGGAGCTCAGGAGAAGAAGGAAAAGGAGAAGAGGAAACCGAGGAAGTGGCATTTGAGTGAGTGTCATTTGTTTCTTATTTTTCAGTCTTGGTTTCGTTCTGGTTCTGGTTGCCGTCTCCTACCCCCTTTCTCCCAACCCAAGGTGCATTGCGCAGTGAACTTTGGGTTTTGGGTGGGTTACACACCCGCACCAGCGATTACCCCGCCCGCACATCCACAGCTTCTACCGAGCGCGCAAGCGGCTTCGATAGAGATCCAATAACCCCATTGTGGATGATGGGAACGAGCTTAAAAGCTTGATGGCTAACGAAGATGGGGAGCTTAGACGTCAAGTCAAGGCTATTTTAACAGACAAAGGGGTTAACGTAAGAGAAAACGTAAACTGCCCCTGTCTCGTTTTCTCATCTCATATCTCCTTGCGCATCGGAGTGTTGGGAGAGGGGAGGGTTTCTTTTTTTCTCAGGTTCATTATTGGGAATTTCAATTTCTGTTGAAGCTTTCTTCTTCCGATACTCCTTCTCCCCTTTGTCTGCCTTCTTGGACTAGACGATGTGGACGGGAGGGGAGGATGTCTGGCTCGGCATGGGGGTTTTGATTTCATTTTATCGCACTGGATCGCAACGTGCGTGCGTAGAGGAAATTCGGGTTGATTGGGAAATAGGCTTTTGGATTTTGGCTTTTTGCTTTTGGGAGGGATGAGAATTTGTATTTTGGCTTTTACCTTTATTCTTTCCCTCCCTTGTTATCCTGATCCTTTGGAGCGATGATACTTCTAGAAGGGTGTACTGACGACGTGTTTATTTATGTAGATGCGTACTTCACCAAGTCGACCGAAGGCAACTTGAACTCCATCGACTCGATACCATTCCTTCGAGACCTTGTCGTGCCTGAAGGGATATTCTCCTCCGCCCGTCAGACGAAGAAGTCTACTTCATCTGGCTCTTCGTCCAACCCCAAGTCTGACCCTTCATCGTCAACGCCTACATCTGGGTCTGGGACAACAACGGTGAATGGTGACGTTAATGGTGGTGACAATCCCAATGGAAGTGGGGGTGGTGCCGCACGAAAGAGAGGTAGAGAAGGGGTGAGCGTACAACGGACGTATGCGCCTTTCCCTGTTGGTGAGAGAGGGCTAAAACCTGCTCCACCTCCACCTTCTGCACTTGCACCTGTACCATCACAGTCCAACGTACCAACACTAAGGAACCAACCTCCTCCGCCTCCTCCCCCAGGCCCTCAATGGCATTCAAATGCGTATGCACAACAGGATACCATAGTGTTTGATCAACACAGGGCGTCAGGGTCGTTTGGAGGATTCGTCCCTCCCCCACCACCTCAATACGCCCAGCCTCAACCACACCCACAATCCCCACATCCCTCACAATCATTGTACGGCACGAACAGCTTTGTATCCAGTCCTATCTCGCCATACGCCCCTTCGTCTGCATCTCAGTCATCTTTCGACTTTGTGGGAGCGGCGTATGGGTACGCTGGTCCTGCGCAGACGTTTGGCGGGGGTATGCATCCCAACTCCAACTCACAACAGCAGCAGCAGCATGTCCATCATCAGCAACAACAACAGCAGAGTCAATTCACGACGGGCAGACATCACGAGACTAGCCCGTTGGGGAGTGACTCACCTGTGTTGAGCGAGTTTGGGAGTGGAGGAAGTGGAAGTGGGGGAAGTGGTGCGAGTGGTGCGAGTACGAGTTGGCACACCCCGAGTCCGAGGCCGGATATAGGGTTGGGCGGAGGGATGAGTTTGTTAGGTGGTGGGGTAGGGATGGGAGGGATAGATGGAGGAGGAGGAGAAGAAGATCTGAGCGGGTACATGCCTATGCCGCCTCTCCGCTATTCTCCCGATGCTAACCTTGACTTATCTTCTTCTTCTCCATCTCATAACTCATCCTCTACGTCGCTTGCCCATGCCAATGACGATATGCGGATGATGTCGTTGGGGGATACGTCGATGGGTCGGTATTCGCATGGGCATTCGCGCTCGCGCTCACATAATGGGAACAACTTGACGTTTGTGGCTACGACGATCAACCCTGATTTCCTCACTGGTGGTGGGTCGTTAATACCTTCTTTGGCGCATCACGAAACGACAACGACGGCCACGATGGCGACGACGACACGTCGGGACCGATCTCGTTCGACTTCGTCAAACCCGCCTTTCAGACGCAGACCGATCCAGCTGCCTCAGTTGAACGCGCCTACGACGGACCTCTCTACCGGCGGAGCGTACGTGTATACTGAGAGCGACCCGTCTGGAAATGGGAGTGCGTATGATTGGGAGTTGGAGGAGTGTGGTGGGGATGGCGGTTCTACGAGTGGGAATGGAAGTGGCAGCGGCGGAGGTGCGCAGAGGGTTGCGCTTGCGCCGTTGCATTCATTGCAGAGGAACCATCCGTATAGGAGGAACCCGCTTGATGATAGGCAGTTGAGGATGCTTGGACCTGGGGCGAGATAATTTGTAGGTTGAAGTCGGGCTGTGCCCTGTCTGTTTCTTTTCGTTTTCTTCGTTGGACTCTTTTTTGGATTTAGGATCTTCGCATCTATGCCAGTGCTTACTATCATCCCTACTACCCCTTCTCTTTCACGCACTCGTTCAGACCACCGATACAGCACGCTACCCACCACACTCACAGCGAATGTTCTTCACATTTTTACAAGTAGTTTATACCATCATCGTATATCCCCCTCATCTTCAACGATTTTTATCACCAACTAAGTTCACGTTTCTCCCTTTAAAAAAACTACCGCTGTTTCCCTATCTTGTTTGTTGGATTTCGAGATCTGCTTTTTTTTATATGTCCCGTGCTCTCGCGAAAGTTTCTTAACAGTATACTGTTGTACAACAGGAATATCATGTGTCGATTTTGTTTATGGTCTTTGGCCAGCCAAGCATTTCTGTGATGCTTTTCTGTCGTAGGTGAGTGGCTTCTCATAGACTTTTGATACTGATAGTTATTTCTACCTCTCGTTACAGGCACAACATATCCCTGTCGGAGGTGCGTGAATCATTGACAGTTGTTCCAGGCTACGAGTGGTTATAGTTGAGCCACGACTGACTTAACTCGTTTTGATAGGTCTTATGACCCGTCATTCTCAACTTTATGCAGTAGGGTTTGCATCTTGCAGATTTCTCACTAGAATGGTGTAACCCCGCACGATTGCGAACCGACGCATCATCGTGGTAGCTCACTTGCGGTCATCGTGCACCGCAAGTCCCAAATACAAGTATCGTGCATCTGGATGGAAAAGGTCCCGAACAACGACGTCACAGCCCACTCAGCGTTGAGGGTTTTCCAAAACAGCTCTCAGGGAAGCCAGGAAGTTCGTTTGGAGAACTCGTGGTTCGGGGACTTTTCTGGTGAGTGGTTGTCGTTCGCCAGATTTCTGCGACTGAAGTTCGAGCGATCAGGTCGGTATCAGATGACTTTTTTTTGCTTACTAGCGCAGATGAACCTGGAGTCTCGACTGTCGACCGGTGCACAGTTGATGTATGGTGTAATCTTACTTATTCGTCAAAGGCTGAAGTGCTCGAGAATAGACCCGATGTTGCCTCTCGGCGTTCGAAGGTTTGAGGTTTCTCCGCTGGAAGTTTTACGCGGAAAGCAAGTGGGCTTCCCTGTACGTCCCCGAGAGCTTATGCATGCGTCTCACGCGACGCATGTACAATTGACCAACTACCGAGAATGCTGTAGACGCAGAGGTGAGCTCTCCCATGAGTATGCTAGATCTCTCTCTTTTCTTAAACTCCCGACAGACCCTTATTCCACAATGCGACAGCATTAGCGGATATACTGTAGCAACAGATTATCTCCAACACGTTCACGTCCCTCGAGCTAAAACATCCTCATAGGACAAGAAGCATGATTGGTCAGGGTCTTCTGTCACTCCTTCCTTCCCAGCGCATCAGGACAATGCTTTCTTCTCGAAGCACCTGCGGCGTTCCATGCGGGAGAAAGACTGGCTGGCCACCCTGTCATTCACTCTACACAGTCTAGGCTCTAGTCTCGGCCTCTGAGTGCTTCCTTGTGCCAGTGTGGCCTTGCTTGGTATGAAGCAGACCTATGACGATGGCGCAGTACTCGTCCGCATGTGCAGACTAAACTGCGGTCGAGACTTGTTCAGATTGCGGACGTCGAATTGGCTCACGGAATCGTGCTTGCTGCACAGCTTTGCGGGGAATGCGACATGTCCTCATGGGTTTCATTTCCAGCCCAACGATTGACGTGCGTCTTTACTTATTGCTACACAGATGCTCCACTACGGATCGATTGCAAGATGGAGCTTGTTCGACGTTTATAGGGTCAAGCGAATCGCTCAAGCTTCGTGGATCGGGGTGGTCGGACTCGCCACTGTCTCGTCCAGCCCATTCCGCGATAGTTCTAGGGTATGTTCTCCTTCCCGATGATCCCACGTGTTTATACCAGTAAAAGCTTCGTCTACCGCGACCTCGGAACAAGAGTGGAATCGACGAGACCCAGTTGCTTCGAGCTGCAGTGATCACCGAAAATATATTCTACCAGCAGCTGTTTCCCATACTAGACGTCAATGAGAAGGATGGTCGCGATTTCGAAGACCCCCATCGATACTGGGCTGCCACGGACAGTGCGTTGAATGAATGCCAGGATGCTCGCGGACTTCTAGCCCAGGAACACCAATCTTCATCGTATCCTCTCTTGGATGGCTTTGTTCTCGCGCTGCCGTGCCGAGAAGGGTCCCTCGCGCGAACAGAGTCTATTCACCTTCTCTTTCCAACATCAGCTCGTGGCGCAAAGTCCCTCCCCCCTTCCCAATGGTGGGTCCACCGAGCGGAGGACATGCTACTGTCTGTAACGGGTCACACACTCCCATTCTGTCCTTCGGAGTGTGTTCAATCGCATATTACCGTGTATCAGCAGTGACGACGAGGGTACACCCCCGTGTACCGGCACACGTTAAACTGTTGTGCCGAGTCTCTCCCGTTTCAATGGCCCCTTCCAAAGACCCATTCGGCACGTATATTCAATTCCAACTTGAAGGCAGCCACCACCACCAGTGAAATTTTGGGATCATGTTCTGACCAGTGACCAGCCAGGCGTACCCGGTTCCTTCATGTGCTGAACTGGTTCTAGAATATCACCTCGCCCTGAACTTGGGGAGTCGAACAGTCCGGTTCGTATGAGTCTGCCGAAGGGTTGGCCGTTTCAGCGTCTACCAAACCTTAAGGATCAGCTCAAAGAGACTTTTACCGTTTGTCTTTTGGCGGTCTGAGAAAACTGGTGAGTCTCTTCTCCCTCCTCGTGGGCTTCTATTACGTGACTATTATTTAAGTACTGGTTTCATACTGAAGACGTCCCTTCAGGTTTGTTCCTGGTTTTGCCTAAATGGCTGTCAATCCTGCATACTTGCCTGATAAGGCAACGCGTCGGGTCGGCAACGTGGTTGGTTTGGTCGTAGCCCGAGGCCGATGTTCTAAGCTGCTAGAACTCTCTGTGCTGTGCACGTACAATACCCGAGTCCAATCCTTTTGGGTAGATTCTGATGTCTACTTACTGGAAGATTGCTCGTAGACCGCTCAGCCAGCCTGAGCGCTATGCTCGGCACGACGGACATATACGGATGAACGGTGAAATATACCACTAGAAGGTCTCAACAGCAATCCCGACACCATCGTGTAGCAGGAGAGTAGTGCCGTCGGCATGATAGGGTGCCTCTGGGAATGTAGGGTGACGGCGGCGGTCACACAGTGGCTACAATCAACCGCCTTTTAGGAATTCTCATCTCCCAGCTCGAACTGGTCCAGTTCTATCCTTTCGTAAAGTGCTGTAAGTCAACTCGCCGTTCGCCTGTATAGTTTTAGTACTCTTCAAATAATGTCGTATTTTCTTGTTTACTGCTCTTCTAGCGTGCAAGGGTACTAGTAGGCCATATCACGATTCCTTGAGATCGGGACGATCGGCTTGTCTCAGGCGAACACGGACAGAGGCCACGACGTCTGTTAAGCTTCATTGACTTCCATCCTCCGTCTGGGGTAGCCGCTTGCCGCGAAATCAATGCATCTTGCCCAAGGCCTTTGTTACCGCCAATGACCATTGTCAGCATGGGTCTTTCATGATTCAGCTCGACCGTGCCCACGATGCCAATGCGGCCCTCAATGTGAGTGTCAACTTCAAAGGCTCCATGGATCCTGCACTTATAATCATGGTCATTGTCGTGTGAATAGGTTAAATACAGGTGAGTTCGCTACTGCGCCCGACCTTTCTCTACTGTCATTTTCACTTTGTCTCAAAGCATGTTCGTCATAATCCCAGATTTAACTCAAGACGTTCGTCACAGCAACTTCCCTGACTACTCAGCAGCCACTCACAACAAGCTCAAATACCACAAAGTTCCGGGGGTTTTGCAACTTACGGCAGTATACTGTCCAGATCACCCTGCAGCTAGTCATGATGCGATTGGCTGGGGAGTGCCTCTACAAGACCTCGATCAGGACCGAGTCGTCGGTATCCATTTCACAGGAGACAAGCGTCAAGGCCTACCACCCAGGAGTTGGAAATCCTCGGCACTCTTCGCTGCGCTTGTGGAGCCATTTCCACTTCTTCGAGATCTTCAACTCGAACACATCCAAATCGAATTAGAGTACCCCCAAGTCTCCGGGCGTGTAGTTGCACACGCTCCTGCTACCCCGCGGAGGTCACTCAGGACGCTTGTACTCGAGGAAGCACATCATAGTGGCAGAGTCAGCCCATTCCATTTTCTTAGGTATTTCGACGCCATCGACACCCTTTTTGTCCTTTGGCCCGCATCCTGGCCCAGGGATGCTCATCAAGTCCAAATGGAAGTCAACGATCGCCGTGTATTGGAGTGGATTGGGCAGAATATGGAATCGGATGTTCCGAAGATACAGAATGTGGTGTTAGATAATACGCCATATGCGCGGACGTACTTTGCGATGCTCGCGTCCCCAGAAACCGTGCTCGCGATTACCTTCCTCCAGCTAAGGATCTATGCTCCATCGGATATATCGATGCTCAAGGTTTTACTCTCGCACGCCAATAATCTCGAAGAAGTGCGCTTAGACTTTGCTGGTCTAGCTCTTGGCAGGCAAAGCACAGTATATGATGAAGACAGTTTAATGTTTGCAGCCGTTGGTAAGCGATGAGCCGTGTTTGTACGAGGTGTAGAGACTTACTTCAGCGTCACCAATAGATGCAGAGTCTCAACTACGACGGTTAAGCCTTTTGGAGGCCTTGAAAACTCAGCCTCGCTTGAAGAAGCTTAAAGTCTTCGTACCAGCTTGTGGAACCTGTCCCGCAGAAGGGGAACCACTTAGTCGAACCTCCTGGGCACTACCCACGGGACTGCTCATGTACCTAAGCCGTTCTGTGGAAGAAGTCACGATCGGGTGGGTGCTAACCTGCAGAGGGGGGTGTATGATCTCGTATATGGACCACGTCAACGAGCTTTGCGCGGTGGCTAACCCGATGAGACAGGGGTTTTGCTGTGCCTTGTATACTGCTCTGGGGCTTGTCGTTGCACCTTATGGGGTCAAGAAGGTTCGGTTTGAGATAATACCCGCCAGCGGATGGATATCGTGTACTCTGAGTGCGCAGGAAAAAGTCGGTGTGCTCAAGAGAATGGTATCGGGGGTGGTTCCACGTGATATTAGTAAGACCTTAGAAGAGCACATTGATTGTGGTCGGATTTGTTGGGCTGACGAGCCGCGATATTAGCAAAAGCTCGGTGCATTAAGTGTAGATACTTATCATGATAGTTGTCGATAACTGCAAGTAAGAAACAGTACTTAGATCTAACGACATTGTTGTACAATGTACTATGTGACCTAGTTTCAACTTTCTTGTCCAGTACAAGGTACGAAGATAGAGGCAGTGGTTTACGAGCCTACTTTCTTTTTTCTCGAGCTATTCCGGGACCGAGATAATAAATTCGTGATTATCATGGCGGGCCGAGACGCGCTAGCTCATTGACAAGATGGGTCAGCACAAGTCAATGACTACTGACGGGACCACCAGGTCCACAAGTCCCCAACAACTTGTTCAGATTTCAGCTCTTTCCGCTGTCTGCTTGAAGACGACCTGACATAGTCTGACACATATACGTTGGCTTGTTCCCACTGTTCTGCGCCGCATCTACTACGCGTCGCTCTGCTTAGCAAGCAAATGGCGGCAGATACTTGCTTTGTCAGCCAGCGACAGCTACTACGAGAACGGCCATGACGCATCGACACGATAGCAGTGAGTCCCGATACCATATAAAATAGCTGATGTCACTGCTGAGGGTCATGCTATCTTCAAGCTTGCGAGTCGCCTCTCGATCCTTCTTCTCCTCACTCTCATCAAGAACGCGACTTTTCTCGACCTCGACGTTGAACGCAATGGCTCACCAATCCGACAAACCTATCGTTCTCTACACCGGTGCTACACCCAACGGCCATGCTCCTGCTATCCTTCTCGAGGAGCTCAAGGCAGCGTACGGTATTCCGGACTACGAGTGCGTCCCAACCCTTTTATCCTTTACTGTCGCTGACCGTTTCTGTCGATAGAGCCGTGAAAATGTCCATGAGCGACGCCGACATCGGCAAAGTGCACAATCAAGTCAAGTCTCCCTGGTTCACCGAAAATATCAACCCCAACGGACGCATTCCCGCTATCACGCACAAAGGCCAACGCGTCTTCGAAACGTCCGCCATTCTTGTCTATCTCGCGCAGATTTACGACAAGGACAGAAAGTTCTCAAAGGATCCTGTGAAGGAGCCAGGTGCATGGGCAGAGGAGCAGAGTTGGTTGTTCTTTGCGGTATGAATATCTCATTTCATGCGTGCCGTTCCGTAATGACTATATGCTCATTTTACCTCTTTAGCATGGCGGAATTGGCCCCATGGAAGGTCAAGCCGGACATTTCGCACTATTTGCCAAGGATAAGATGTGAATCTGTGCCTCTTTGTTTTTTTGCGCCTTTGCTGACATGCAAACTTTTTCCAAGTCCCTACGCCATCGACCGCTACATCAACGAAGTCAAGCGGCTCTTCTCCGTCCTTGACAAGAACCTTTCCACCAGAGAGTACATCGCTGGGCCTGACTATGGCATCGCCGATATCAAGACCTTCCCTTGGGTCCGTATGGCTCCACGCGTTGGTATCGAGCTTGTCGGAGAATATCCCCACATCCAAAAGTGGATAGAGAAGATTGAGGCCCGTCCAGCAGTCAAGGAGGGGTTGACTATCCCAAAGGACACAGCTGCATGATCAAAGGTCTCACTAAATGGAAATCTGTGTTGTAGGAATAGAATGTTTATCGAACGCAATTTCTTAAGGAGGGTTCGTGGCCACATTACGTAATCACCAAAAGTGGTATGTGGTCACTTTGTGGCGTAGTCTTTCCGCTCCTACTCGTAGTGCTGGCAGTGTGGCCAGTACTCACGAGCTTAAATGAGACAGTCTTGAATGCAGTTTTCCCAACCTATCATTATCTACTGATCTCTAGCTTGGCAGTCACTTTTACGTCTCGCAATAACAACCTCTGCTACAACCACTCAACGCTTTACGTACGGCGGTCGCTTGCAGCTCACCTCATTAACCGCTCCTTCAACCGGTTGTATATTCCGACGGTCGCAAATATCGTTAAGCTGGTGAGCCTACCTTCTATTGTTATTCAAAGCGGTCCTTGTTCTCAATATAGTCTACCTTATTGTTATTTTTCAACGAGACACACCACGTGGCACGTCGTTAGTGTTATATCCATCTACCTTGTTGTCTTTCCCCGTCAAGAAAGTCACTGATCTGCGTTGCTGGAGGCTACGTCTACAGTTTCTATGACTGTTACTTGCACGCCATATAGACGCCTTCTGCACGTCAAGTTACTGTAGCGTCTACACCATGGTAAACTAGACGGTCAGGGTTGCGTGTCTTTCAAGAAGACCTATCAACAAGGCTCGCCATCGACCAGGTCTCTAGGATACGTACTCCGTTGCGAACGGACACAAAGCAGACTGTATATATAAATGCTATGCCGAGGTGTGAGGTAAGTTTCGCTACTCGCCACTTCACCGCCACTCGCATTTGCAGTGCCTCTAAACTCTACATAGCCTCTACCTTTGCCAGCAGCGATCCCACCAACGTCATCACACCTCGAACCCTCGTCCGTCCTTATATTTGACTACTACAGGCGCATTGGATTCGACACGTCCGAAGATCCCTGCCATGCTAGACCTTCAAAAGTCTGTGTGGCGGGTCTTTGAAAGGAGGCAGGATCACCCTTCGGCGGAATTTAGCAAGTTCAAGGAGCCCCGCATCTCTAAAATGCTTCCTCATTGGCTCGCTAAGCGGGACATCGCTGCTGGAGACGAGTACAGGAGGCAGGGCTTCTCGGATTTGTATGGTAGGAAGCATGGATTGAGGAAGAATACTTTTTTGGGTTTTGATTTGATCCATGAGAGGTACGTCCCCTTCATGTTATTCTGTAGAAGTTGGAGGATGCTCATGTAGCGTGGTCGTTTGACGTAGTTTGGGCAAACAAAGGAGGGAGCTTTATGGTATTACTACGGAAATGGACCATTCTCAGGAAGAGCTTACTTTGAAGTCTAAGACTTACAAGTACAAGGCTAAGGAGTTTTGCAGTATGGTCAAGGTAAGAGCTCCTCAGGTGTTGGATTGACGTTATTCTGACTCCTGAGTCGGGACGAACAGGCTCGCACGAAAGGCATCGAATCACGCCCAATCGACTTCAATAACCCTTACTCCTTCCTCACCCCGCCCTATTCAGCCGCCTCTGACCGGTCCTTCAGTCCTCCCCCATCGAACGTCACCGTGAACGTCGCCTGCGGCTCCGTAAGCTCATATACAGGATGTACAAGTCCGACCACCTCAGATGGCCATTTCGACCAGGGTGACGACACCAAGTCTACTACCAAACCCGCCGGCACCGGTACAGGCCATACACGCACCACTTCGTACACTTACAAGCGCGGCCAACCGTTCTTGACCGTAAATGTCACCTCGCCCCCACCAGGCCTCAGCCCTTCGTTGAGTGTGTCGTCAATCTCGGATGTCACTTCTGAAGGAGGATGTCAGTCTTGTCCCCCTACGCCCATCACCACCACCTTTGATAAAGAGGAGATCCGGCCTATTGTTGCTAGTGGGCATGATGGAGTGCAAGCCGAACACGCCGACATTTGGGCAGGAGCAAAGGACGAATGTAAGAAGGGGAATACGCAGTCGTTTGTCATTGAGGAAGGGTTTGAGCCGAATGGATATTTGCCACCCGGATTTATTCCTTTCAGTAAGTGGTGTCTATAGAATGCTTTTCTATCTAGCTGGGCGGTCGCTAACTATTATTGCTACATCAGGCTCTCACCAATTTGAGACTCGTCAAACTTCTGCACCCTCGCCTCCCCCCGCAAGTACCAGCCCGGTGTTGCTCTACGAAACTCCCGTGTTGCCCTGGCCACCTGTACCCCCCACTCCCCCTCCTAAGCAGCAGTTCAATGCGCTTGGGTTGATCAACCCCGCTCCCTCCTTGGAGTCGCCTGTAGCCTCTCGAGATGCCCTGCGTCAACTTCCTCCCCTTCCACCTATGTCGCCTGCAGAACGTCTCCACCGCGTGAACCTGATCAACTGGGTCAGGGGGCTGATTCCTGGTGTCATTCATGAATCTCGTCAGGAAATGCTGGACGGCCTCTCTACGGAAGCTCTCACGCGCATCATGACGGTGTTCTACGAAGACGGTGTAGAGGCAGGGATACGACTTATCGAGCAGGAGTGGTTTGTTTTGGCAGAGCGGCACTTTGGAAAGCTCTCAGAAGCGATGAACCGTACTCAGAACGAGTCTCCGTGTGTTCGTTGTGCGGAGCCTGAGGATGAAGAAGTGCTTACTTGGCCCCCTGCACCCATGCTCAGGGACAGGTCGTTGGAGTCTGAGCAGGCCATCCAGCCCTTTAGGAGACTCAGCACATGTGCGGAAGCAGATTCGGACACGTTCAGGTTCAATGCGAACAATTCGCCTATTCCTAGGGGTAGACTTGGCCCGCAGACCTCTTGGGAAGAGTCGGTAAGGATTATCAATACCCATCTCAACTCTGTCCAAGGTACGTCTGATCAAAGATTCTTGGTGTGAAATAACGTTGACTGATTACCTGTTTCACAGAGGAGTTAGCTCAGTCGATGCTTGGTTCTATGGACGCCAAAGCTGTCTCCCAGATTGCCGAGGTCTTCCGCGATGAAGGTACCGACAATGGTATCGCTTATCTGGACCAACTTTGGAACCGATGGATGAGTGGATGGAGGAGTCCTGTTCACAGCGTTTTGGATGCACCCATTAGTGATCAGTCCACCGCGCAACTCAGCTCTCTTCCACTGTTTGGTCTCCCTCTGACTTCATCACCAGAGTACATCAACGCTACCCTGCCTATCGAGCATATGCAGACTCCGGCTCAAGCAGTTGAGACTCGTCCGTTGTACGATCAGCAAGGAGGAGATGCCTTCTACGCACCGGTCAATCCCACCAACCCGGATTACGTCCACTACCTTGCCATGCGCTCCAGAGCAGAATCAATAGCTCGCTGGGTAGCTTCGAGTGGTCGACCAGATTGGGCGAGAAACGGCTATGCAAATCCTGACCACACTTCTGACGACTGTCCTGGATCATGGACGCTTGACTTTATCGAGAGAGGCCGTGAACGTGGGTTGGACGCTATCTCGGAGGCGTTCTCCACAGCCACGGCCGGACACGAACCTCAGAATGCACCGGTGTGGAGTCTTCCAGGTATTCAAGGGTTACCGCCGCATTTGTCTACTCAAGGTCGAATCTGGGGCATGTAAGCCTTTGGTCTTAGCTGGCGATGCGTCTGGTCAGTTTCTCGTCAGTTATCTCTCGGACTATGCCTTTCCTCTCTCAATTGGACAATTCTGTATCATTATATCGTCTTGTTTTCTCCCTCTTCTCTCTCTTGATCCGGCCTTAAATGACCTTCAGCTCCGATAGTGTGCGCTGTGCACAAGACACGCCGTCGGAGCTTAAGGTCAGGAAATCTTAGATACGACTTCTCCTCTCCTCTCTCCTGTCTGCCTGTTTCTCTCCTCTCTCCTCTCTCTCTCTCTATACGACTCGTCCCGACTCCCGAATAATTTCTCTCGTCTCCCTCTTACTCCTAACGGACCTGCAGTTAGTGCATACCGTACGTCTGCTTACGCCTTACTTGTACTATAGACATCTCTACTCGACATGTATCCACTGTAACCAGTTGGGACTCGTTAGTGCCTGTTCATAGCTTCATACGATATAACGAATTGTTTTACACCACAAGACCGTACAGAAGTGACTATGGACATCAAGTGGTGTCCTGCACAACGATGCCTAGATACAGAAGAGAACTGATACTGACACCAAAATACACTAAGCAGCTACACAGGTAAAACAACATAGAGGAGGAAAAGGAGGGTGGGTATAAACGTACATGATACGGAGAGTACAACCTAGAGCGGGGACTTGCCCTGAGAATAACAGCGTAAACAGTGGACGAGAGGTTGATACACCACTCCAGCGGCGATGAGATGACCATCCGCAGCTGCAGGGACGTTCTACACGTGTGCCATAGTGCTCAGTTACAACGTACAGAAATCGGACAAACTGACACATACTATGACGGTATTCGCAAGCTCAACGTTCTGCAACAAGTTGCTACTTGCTAGATGGATCAAATGCCATGCGTCTTCAAAGCCAACGAGCTTGTCGCCGATTTCTTTGGCATCTTGTTTTACCGCTTGTATTGTCGAGTTCTTCGATGGTGGGTCGAGGAGTGGTCGGACTGATCAGAAGATGTCAGTATGGATCAATCGCTGCAAGAGTAGGTCCATGCATCGCTTACTTTCGCTTGCCATCTCAATGTCTATGCGGACGAATGGGCCTGTGATATGTATTAGGTAAACGTATGAGATGTGGACAATGTTATCGAATACCGCAGGAGAACCGGATGCTTGCTACTTGGGATAACATCTTATGGAAGACGGATATGATTGCGTTGAGTAGCTTCTGTAGAGCCTACGTAAAATGTTAGACCCTTTGAAAATTGTCATGTCTACCCTCGTCTTACATTCCAAATTGACATGCACAACCTTGCATATCCCATATTATTGAATTGTCCGCTTCAGCCCAAACCACGTGCAACTCACCCTTCCACACCAGTCCAGAAGCTTTCCCAAAAACCGCCCTTTTCTGCTTGCTGCCTGAGATAGCTTGCAACTTTGATGGGGAACACCTCGACCTGCTTGGCGAGTTCATGGAAACGAGTGGAAGTCTTGCGGGCGGCTTGTTGATGAATGGGGATGGTCTATCGTAAATCAGCATAACGTTCAAGCGAGCCTGTTGCTCTCAAATACCTCGATAAATTTGTTAATCATGAGTTGCTTCTCGTTCACGGGCATCGAACCTTCCGATAGAGGTACTAGAACCGTGCCGTAGTCTAAGGGATAGCACGTGAGGAGCATGGTTAAATGTGCGACACAGAGCAAGCAACATACTACTCAGGAAGCTGGCACACTGGCTAGCATTAAGTTGGGAGTCTCTGTACAACTTCTTGTGTTTCTGTGTTACGTTTGGTTGATAAGGTTGCGTACAGAGGATACAACAATGCGCAACCTACCTTGGTCAATAGATGCCATTCCCTACTCAGATCATGGTCATCGCCAATCTTTGGCGTCGTATCTAGTTGCGCAGAGACGAACTTGAACAGCCTCTGAATCTCTTCATGGTCCTTGAGCAGCTGCGCAAATGATTCCTTCAAGTCCCTCTCGGCTTGGAGGTCTTCGTAAGATGGTGGTTGGTTTGATGAACCCGTAGACCCTTCAGCCGGCATACTGAGCAATTTACGGAGACGAGTTGAGAGTTGGCTCGCGAATCGTCCGCGTCTTTGGCCAGAATAGCGAATGAAGATCTCAACAAGCAAGACTGAGCGGTGTGGAAGGCAAGGACGACACGAGGCCAGTTTATCCTCAAATGGCAATCCGCTTATGTCAGCTTCAGGAATTTCGAGTGTTTATCACTGCCATGATATCTTGAGCAGCAACATCGACGGTCACAGTTTGTGCAACTGTACTACAATCTACTGCATGGGTGCAAGAGAAATACCCTGTGGAAAACAAACGAAAACTTTACAGGAATATAGTAACACAACACAGAACAATTGTCTGTGCATGCTAGTGTCTGCATAAAGCTGATAATACTTGCAGCTGACTCTCTCGGACAGAGTACATGGAACAGCATAATGATATCGGATCGAAATACTCCCAATTAGAGTCGCTTGAGAGCCTTCCAGAGGCCTTGACATAACTTTTGGTGAGTCAGGAATCTATTGCCGTCACCAACAGCTTACCGCCAATCTTCTTGATATCCTCGACGGAACTTGTTCCGAATCCAAGCGCACCGCCCTCGCGCCATGGATTCCTGCAAACAGCCGTTATACGCACACCTCGGCACACAAGTCGGCCATTAAGGCCCTCCTTTAGTCGCTAGAATGCCGTCAGATTCTGCGTGAGAACTGTCAGCCATTTCCTCACTATAAAGACGAACGTTGCTCGTAAGGAGTCAGCCAACTCGTTTCCTCTCCTTCTCTCTCCTGCTTCCGATGAAGTTGAGCTTGCTATTTACTACAGCAGCTGTCCTCGCGAGCCCCCTGCTGGCAGGGGCAAAGGCCACGATTGACGATGTCATCACCAAAGCTAGAAAACTCACAGTCGCCTCTCTTGCAGTATCCAACTCAGCTGACCCAGGATATAGTTCCCAAGCAGATTCATTCGCACAATGATTGTGAGTGTACAGTGTTAATGACGAAGGTCTGTGACTAACAAATAATCACGTTTTGTAGATTGGCGTGATGTGCCCTTGCTAACGGCGCTGAGCTTTGGCGTCATGAGCGTCGAGGCCGACGTTTGGCTGATCAACGGTACTCTCTTCGTGAGTTTCTCCCGAAATGCTTTATGAGCAGTCATTAAGAATCACATACTAGGTTGGACACGAACAGCAAGCACTGACCGAGGACAGGACGTTCGATGCGCTGTATATCCAACCTCTCTTGAAGATCTTGGAGGCACAAAACCCCAAGACCGAGTTCACTTTCGGCCTTACGTCGACAAAGTGAGTAGAGCACTCGCTCCGCATTTTCAATATACTCATCTGACCCCATCTTTTCAGCGGCCCTTTCGATACCGCTGGAGATGTACCTCTCCAGTTGCTTGTCGAAATCAAGACGAACGGAACCGAGTAAGTCGTAAACCTATAACTTATCGCGAGTCAAGTATTTACTAGAAATGCAGAGCACTTCCCTTCGTCATCAAGGCACTTCAACCCCTTCGTTCCTCAGGTTACCTCACCACAGCCACGAACGGAACTCTCGTTAAATCCGCTGTGACCGTAGTTGGTACTGGCAACACCCCACTAGACCTAGTGAAAACACTCAACCCAAGAGATCTGTTCTACGATGCTCCTCTGGCCCAGCTGATCAACCCATCGCTGAACACAACCTGGGATCCAACCTTGTCTCCTCTCGCTTCAGACGACTATGAGGCGTACGTCGGTTGGAATGGGATCGGAAACATCTCTGATGACCAGAGGGCAAACATCACAAAGTTCGTCGGCGATGCACACTCTCGTGGTATAATGACTAGATTCTGGGGTGCGCCCGCCTGGCCTGTCAGCGCTAGAGACAATATATGGCGCGTACTCCTGGAAAATGGTGTCGATTGGGTGAATGCAGATGATCTGGAGGCTGCAGCGAACCTCTAGGAGCTCTGGTCGCTCAGCAACGGGAGTACTTTGGTAAGTCAAGATCTAATTGTAGGATATGGAGTAATACAAGTAGATACAAAAATCTTGAAACATATTATGCTACGATGCCTATGAGTGCCATAAATAATGAAGAGTTCCAGAAGCCAAATATCCCAATCCATGTAATCCGAGTCACCGAGTCAATGCAAGATCTAGAAAAATAAAACTAAAAACCTCCTCCACAAGCCATAAGTTACAGTCCGAGTCCGATCCGTACGAGAGAAATAGGGCAAATCCAAGAGTACAGTTTCCGGGAAAGAGAGATAAAAGAGAATGAGAGAAATCCGAAGGCATATAATCCGAGAGAGAGAGAGATGAAATGAGCGAGATGAGAGAAAAAGACACATCCGAGAGTGTACAATCCGAGAAAAAAGGGAAGAGAGAAAGGAAGAAGAGAGAGAGAGAGAGAGAGAGACAAGTCTGTGATGGTTCCGTCTTAGCCAGCCAAGTGTCCTGTACCAGATTGTGCCCATTGCAGCGACCCAAGATTGCGACGAGAAGACTCAAGATGCCTAGAAGCCAATAGCGAGGACGCAAGAGGATGAGAGGACCAGAAGAGCGCAAAGAGACAAGAGGACGAGGATCGAGAATGGCAGTGGCAACGAAGAGCATGTGAGACGGTTGAATAGAAAAGAAGAGGGACGAGTTCAAAGGTAGCAGCGACTAACTCGCTAGTATCCTAGGAACCCACAAATGTCCAACTAGTTATCCTTCTTCCCGCTCGTTCTAATCGAAGCCCGTTGGTAAGATCCGTCGTCCGAAATGTCCAGCGCAGGGTCCTTGTAGCGTCAGCTGTGTGGTGGCTTGAGCTCCTGTTGGGCTTGAGTCGTGGTCTCGTAGGCGTCGCTGCTTGAGGCGGTCCCAAGACATTACAGTGCGGGTACAAGTGTCTGCTGCTATAGTACCTCACACATGCTGACTGAAGGCGATCGGCTGGCGGCGGCGACGGTGGCGTCTCCGTGATCGAGGAACCTCTGGTTGAGCTTCAGCTTCAGGTTGCTTGCCTTGAACAGCCGGAGGAAACAAGTCGAGAAGGCTACGTCTGAGAGCTAGCCAGCCAGCCACAATCCTGCCGAATATGTAGACGTAGCCAGCTAGGATAAAGAGATACAGTATCCATTCTACAATGACCTGGCCGGGGCTCAAAGCGACCTGGTTGAGGTTCAAGATTTGACTCGAAGGCTCCGAAGACCGGCGGACTGGTGGAGACTCTTGAGACCTTGTGGCAGAAGGTATCGAGATTGAGAGTTCGAACTTCGGTGCGACGATAAGATCACTGAAAGGTGAGTAGATCGGACCGAAGTAGACCAGTACAGGTTCGTCGAGAAGCGTGCCATTGACGGGGTAACCAGATAGAAATGGGTCATAGACAGAAGAATTCGAGAGGAAAAGGTTATAGACATCCGAGCCTGAGAGTAATACTGACGGTACTGCGGAAGTGTGCATGATGTTGAGTGCCCCGCAAACAAACTGGAGGTACGGAGAGAGCGCCGTGGCCTGGGGGCCGCAGAGAGCCGTGTTAACGTGCGAGAGGGCGTGGTACACGGCGGGGATGACAAGGGGTAGGTTGGTGACGTTCACCATCATCGATATGACTAGGAAGAGCAAGCCGAAGACCGCCATGGTTGGATACTGCAGTTGGGGTTACTTGAGGGCTGTTCTGAGTAGAGACGATGTGTTAAGACGTGTAATGAGAGGCGACAGTGATGATGAAGAGGAGCGTTTGACTCGAGGGACTGGAGAGTGTTGACTGGGGATGGATGAGGCCCACTCGACGGGTATATATACTGCTCGAGGTTGTTGAATTGTTTGTATGAATTTGTCTAGTCACATGTTCAATACGACTGCCAAATATAGTAAGCATATTACCACTTTAAGACACATCACACAACTCACTTGAAGCGCCCGTAGGTAGTAGTCCACCACGACCCGCGAGCGAGACATTTGATGCGAACACCGCAGCGGGACTCGAAACAACGAGCAGTGCACTCACTATCTGCGAGACAGACTGGATGCAAGGTGCTTGGAGTTGGGAGTTAGCGAGAAAGCGTATACATCTTTTGTATACGAGTTTACCCAAATTCATCCAAACTCCATTACGCCTGCTGAATACAGAGATAAACAATACCCATACTCAAGTGTATCATCCTAGAAAATGACTACCTTGTGCGGCTTTTGCACTGTACGACCAAAAGCCTTTACAACTCCGGAACGCGCACCAACTTTCACGGCTTGCTGCTTCTTCCGTCTCTCGTCCGCCTTCTCTTCCTTCGAGATCTCCAAATTTTTCCGCCTGAACGTATGGAAGTCATCCTCGTCAGCGCCAGCTTCCATGCCAGTTCCAACTAGGGTTGTTGTTGCGACGACTTCTGTATGGGAGCGCATTAGCGGGTGCGGGGACGCGGATAACAAGTACTTACCAGGCTTCCTCATGGGACAATCTTTTGCTAGATGGGTAGTCTCCTGACACAGCTTGCAACAGCCGCCATTTGGATATACACCTTTCGACTGATTTTCAGGACATTTCGATGCCAGATGACCCTGTTTCGAACAAACGAAACACGACGAGTACGGCAGAGGGTTCTCTGGATCGACAGGCTTCTTGCATTTCGATAGATTGTGCCTTCGTGAGCCGCATCTATAGGCACAGTCGATGAGCAGCTAGACAACGTAGGCAGAACACGGAGGGATCATACCTATAACATATACCTACTGCTTGTTTCCCCAACTTTTTCTGTCCGCCTGCCCCCTCGAGCGCATCAGATGCAATAGCCTTTGGGCAACTTCTCGCGGCATGACCTATCTCTCTACACGCAAAGCAAGTAACATCTGCCATACGTTCATCCTGCCTGCGTAATCTGCGCTGCTCTGAGGCAGCTTTACGAGCATCTTTGCCTGTCAAAAGATCAATGACCAGCTAAACAGAAGAATATGTAGAAGTTCGTACTTTTCATCCCCTTCTGCTTCAACTTCTTCTTCCCCTTAGAAGCTTTCGTACCGGTTGCTTTAGCTTTGGTAGTACCATTGGAAGGCTTGGTACAGTCGTCTTCGGCGCCAACCGTTGGACCATCCTGGCCGACAGACTCTGAGGGTCCTGCTTCTCCAGTAGCGTCAAGACTCTTATGGGCCTTCTTCCTGCTGCGCTTGCGCTTAGATTTTGGCGGTGCATCGTCACCTTCCGTCGTTATACCGACTTTGTTGGTGTCCTCATGCGAATTTGACGGTCCAGCTTGATTTGCAACTTCCTCAGGCTCTCGGTAGTTGAACCCAGCTTCAACGTAGGAACGCTTCAACGCGACATTAGTATACCGTGTCATCTCAAACTTTAAGCTATCTTGTAAAGGATGATAATGTCGGCTGAAGCGAGGGATATGCTTCGGGCAAGTGAAGGTGAGGACTCAAAGAGCGAATTGATCGCTGAGCTCAAGAAATTAGAAAATTATGATCAAGGCACGGGCCGGCGTAGCCGGAAATATTGAGAACGTACTTACCAAGAAATCCTTTTGCTTCCTTCATCTTGTTCATGTTCCATCTTGCCATTCGGCCGCCAGCTTCAAGACTCCTGCAGAGTACCTACAGCTCTTCGATATTTCATTTTAATAAATATTTGGTGAGTTCTCCATTGTGTCGTGCGTCATCTCGATCTGACTAAGATACTTTCCATAGGTCTCTGGGCAGACCGTATCCCGTGTCGCGTCCCCTAGGCTTTGCCCAAGTCAAAGTCGAGAAGGCTCTTTAAAGAGAAGATCTCACTTTAAGTCGCAACTGAGGACTCACCATCACCATTGCCGTACCACTCACGTCTCTCCAAACGGCAGGATGTCGGAAGGGTTTTTACGGTAAGTTTTGTGGTTTATAGTCAGCCAATATTGACACGCATTAGAGTCGCACCATTAAAGTCTCTCCTATCGCACTTTCGATTCCTTCTTACTCTCCGGTCACAAGAAGGCAAATACCACCAACTTATTATCTTCCGTCTCGAGCCTGCACAAGCCGAGTTCATCCAGTCCAACAGCTCTGACAATGCAGGAGCCGACTTGACAGAGATTAAGCGACAGATGTACGCCATGGAAGCTCAATGCCCACATCTCGGTGCAGAACTATCTCACGCGGATATAGAGGAGTGCGAATCTAGCTTGGTTTTAGTGTGTCCGTGGCACAGGTGAGTTTGTTGCGGCTTCTGAAGTCTTGTGAGAGCATCGTAGAGCTGGACTCGAATAGATACGATTTTGACTTGAAAACAGGACATAGTGATACGGGTTTGAAAGCATGCACGTATGAACTTGACATTCGTTCTGAAGACGAGGGCAATGTTGTGTATGTGGATGCTCCAGAGGGAGGAACGAACTGGAGGCTTGTAGAGCTTAGACCAGTATCAGAAGGTATCGTCAAGGTATTTTTTGTGGTGCTGGAATTCGACTCACATTATTATAATAGCATTCGCAGATC
Organism: Irpex rosettiformis; assembly: GCA_022160335.1. Taxonomy (NCBI): domain Eukaryota; kingdom Fungi; phylum Basidiomycota; class Agaricomycetes; order Polyporales; family Irpicaceae; genus Irpex; species Irpex rosettiformis. The sequence continues at coordinate 207,741 of MU274937.1, read as the reverse complement.
CACCACCACCGCCTCTGGATCTGTCTCACCTTTCACTGTCATCAGAAAAGCGTGTTGATTCCCCTCCCGAACCAATTGTTCCTCTCGAGAACCCACCGGATACACTTATTGAATGGGCAGTCTTGATATTAAATACAGCTGATCCCACGCTGAAAGTTGGTCTTGTCAAACTAATTCATTTTCTGCATCTAACATCAGAAAATAGGTTCAAAGGACAAGACATGCTGTCAACGCGTTCCGCACCGGCGAGCTCAAGTCTGTCGGACATCGTTCCTCGAACGCACCAAACCCACCAGACGAACCACCACGCGAAGAGTCATTCCTACGAAATACTATGAATCCAGGAAGAATGGGAAAGCGAAGTAATCGACCGAAGATGCTGCACGCCTTGGCGAACATCGAACAATGGGCGTACGTGCTGTGTTCTTACTTTCCTTATGTCTGAAATTGAGACATCTTGTCTTTCATATCTAGGATTGATCTCGCGTAAGTTGCTCGCCCAGTATAGCTGTTGCTCGCTGACTTAGTTTACCACACCTCAGCTGGGACATTATCGCACGGTTTGGACCAATGCACCACGCCCTGCCGCACGCCTTCTTCTCCGACTTTACCAAAATGGCTTTAGACGAGTCAAAACACTTCACTCTACTGACAGCAAGATTGGTTGCACTCTCTCCCACAACTCCCTATGGTTCCATGCCCGTGCACGCCGCTTTATGGGAGTCTGCTCGAGCAACGTCCCAATCTTTCCGCTCACGCCTCGCCATCATCCACCTCGTTCACGAAGCCCGTGGTCTCGACGTAAACCCCGCAACTATCGAAAAGTTTCGTCGGGCTAAAGACGATGAGAGCGTTGACGTATTGAACATCATCCACGCTGATGAAGTTACCCATGTAACAGCTGGACACCGTTGGTTCACCTGGATGTGTGAGCGAGAAGGCGTCGATCCTGTACAAACATTTAGGGAAGAAGTAAGGACGAATTTTAGAGGAGAAGTCAAAGGGCCATTTAACGTTGAGGCGAGAGAGCAGGCTGGGATGACGCCAGAGTTCTATGAAGACCTGAGAGGGGAGATGGCTTGGGAGGAACGCCATGTTGAGGGAGCAGACACGCCTCAAGCTCATGTGGCGGTCGGTTATGAGAAAGTCTTGTAACATACATGATTCTTAGTGCTGTGAGACTTTCTATGGATGCTATTTTCGATATACCGCTTTATGTCTTGAGACAAGACCAGTTGACTAACGTATGTATTGGCGCTTATTGATACAGCTGAAATCAATAGGGCGGGAACCCGAAGTAACGCCAGCTTCGATCGGTTGTACCTACACCACACTCTTCCGTTACCAGTAACCGTACGGAGGTTCCGTCGACCACCTCAATACCCTCTTCCCGTGCCAAATGAATACTTGAACAACCTTGATATCAGTCGGCACGTAGACATGCAAGGCGGGAGATATGAGGAGGTCGAAGAGATTGAGGACATTAGGTTAGCACATTCTGAGCTCTGGCTTTGGCATTGAAACAGGATAGTACTCACACAGCTATAGGCGTTACGAGGACTTCACTACTATTGGTACGCGAGGTTTCAAGCCGTAGGGTTGGAATGCATTTTCTCAAACAGTGTGTAGATTGGATACAAGACTCGATCATCGAACGTAACAAGCGCATCCGGAAAGCAAGGCACTTGCACGCGCCGCACCGAGGAGTAAGAGGAGAATTGACATTCTGGTGGTTATGGTCAAAGTTCAGAAAGTTACTGGACGCGGGGCAGAGCTGGTTTGTGGTCACGCTTGTTGGTGAGTCGTCCTTTGCTGTGTGTACTGTAGCTACTCAACCGCGGATGCGTAGGTCTGGTCATTGGCGTGAACGCTGCTCTCATTTCTATTGTAACGGAATGGCTGTCAGACCTCAAGACAGGGTATTGTTATGACGGCTGGTGGTTGAATCAGCAGTTCTGTTGCTGGGAGATTGAGTACGAAGACGAGAACGGATGCGATTCTTGGCATCCTTGGAGTACTGCTTGGCCGGCGCAGTATGTGGTGTACATTATATTCGCGGTGAGCAACCACTCAGGTAACATAGTCATTCTTAACGACAATATTAACATGCTGCAGGCGTCATTTTCCTTCTTAGCGGCACATCTCGTTAAAAACTTAGCGAAGTACGCTGCTGGTTCCGGAATATCAGAGATAAAATGCATTTTAGCAGGATTCATCATGAAGGGATTCCTTAGCTTCTCGACATTTCTTGTCAAAAGTTTGACTCTTGTGAGTATATTCTCCCCGCTCATACTGCATTGTCTCATCTTTTACTCTAGCCCTTGGTTATCGCCTCTGGCCTGTCAGTAGGTAAAGAAGGCCCCTCTGTCCATGTCGCGTGTTCCATAGGAAATGTCGTCGCTGGTTGGTTTGCTCGCTTCTCGCAAAGTCATGGTGGGTCACTGAAGTATCCTAACAGGATTCGATAACCTGAATCTTGATCACAGGTAAAATGAGGGAAATTTTGACCGCATCGAGTGCCGCTGGTGTGGCCGTCGCGTTCGGTTCACCAATTGGTGGTGTCATGTTTTCCATCGAGGTATGCGTAGACATGTTCCATTACGACATACGGTGTGTTGATGCCCACTGGCAGGAAATGACGAGCAACTTTAGTATCAAGACTATGTGGCGGAGCTTTTTCTGTGCTCTTATCGCTACCGTGACACTCTCCGTGAGTTGGGATGTTCCCCAATGTTGCATTCTGCATACTCAGAATAGTGTGTAGGCCATGAACCCATATCGAAGTGGCAAACTCGTACTGTTCCAAGTCACATACGACCGAGACTGGCACTTCTTCGAGATCATGTTCTTCGTCATTCTCGGTATATTTGGGGTAAGCACGACATACGATTACCTATACGATATCACCCTGACCTTATAACAAGGGACTCTACGGCGCCTTCATGGTCAAATTTAACCTCCAATGGATGGCATTTCGTCGAAAACACCTTGCAGACTACCCAGTCATGGAAGCTGTGGCTCTGGCCACGTTGACTGCTGTGATTGGATACTTCAATCGGTACTTGCGTATTGATATGACCGAGATGATGTCTATTCTCTTCCGCGAATGCGAAGGTGGAGGAGATTATGACAATCTGTGCCAGTAAGCGACATTCATTCGTATCCCGGAAATAACAGAGTACTGAAACACTAATTTGTTTTCGAAGGACTTCGGTGCAGTGGTCGGTTGCCATCTCGCTCCTTCTTGCGACGATATTCCGTATCTTCTTTGTGATGATCTCGTACGGATGTAAGGTCCCCGCCGGAATATTCGTTCCTTCTATGGCTATTGGGGCAACTTTCGGTCGTATGATCGGTATCATGGTTAAAGCAATGAACCGGTAAGTGTTGTTTCGAGCCTTGCTCCAGGTGATGAAAAGAGACTTACTTCTCGTATGACGCAGTGCTTACCCAGATGCAGGTATCTTCGCTGTTTGTGCACCTGATGTCCCTTGTATCACCCCTGGAACATATGCTTTCTTAGGTGCCGCAGCTGCCCTAAGGTATGTCACAGTTTTTATTTTGTCGGACTTGTACTTACGTTACTTGCGCTCAGTGGAGTCATGAGAATGACTGTTACCGTAGTCGTCATCATGTTCGAGTTGACTGGTGCTTTGACATATATACTCCCAACTATGGTCAGTTAGCTACCCATACATTGAAATGCACCCAGCTCACGTTGAGGTTTGTACAGATCGTGCTTTTGGTGACAAAAGCGGTCGGCGACTTCCTTGGTACTAATGGTATTGCCGATGAAGCCATTCGGTTCAATGGGTACCCATTCTTAGACAAAGACGACCATGCATATAACGTACCAGGTACGTATGGTTTCTATGTTGTATGCTATAGAGAGCTAATGAAGATATGTAGTGTCAAAGGCGATGAAGGCCGAGTTGCATCTGCTGACTGAGACAGGGTTTTCCGTTCGCCAGATAGGTAAGAGCCACCTGTCGCAAATAAGATTAGTTGACTGACAATGCATCAGAGGAGCTCCTTGACAGTACTAGTGTGAAAGGCTTCCCAATTGTCAACGATAGCAACATCCTCATGGGATATATTGGACGAACAGAGCTTCGTTACGTCCTCGGTGGGTATCTTCACTCCTCGGTTTTGACATTCCTGCTTTTCGCTAACAGCTAGCCATCTAACATAGATAAAGCAAAGAGATTTCAAGGCACTGGCCCTGATACCCTTTGCTCATTTGCGGCTGTCGAGCGCGGGCAGGATGAGGTTGAGTTCTCTGGCATCGCTACTGGGGCGGGTGTCGGCATGGACGAAGACCTCTCGATGGAGATGCTAGAGACGACGGCAACACCTGATATTTTGAAACTATGGCCTTGGGTCAACCAGGTGAGTATGTATAGCAGAGCTCAAGAGATCGGTGGGCTAATGTGGACATGGATGCTAGACACCTCTTACAGTGTCTCCACAGTTACCGCTAGAGATTGTGATGCAGCTGTTCCGACGTATGGGGTGCGTTTTTCTGTTGTTCGAATATCGTGAACATATTCATTGACGCATTTATTTATACTTTCAGCCCACGTGTCATTCTGGTCGAGGATCAAGGCGCCCTTTGTGGGCTTGTCACAGTCAAAGACGTACTAAAATATACCCTTACAGAAACAGGCGAGATAAGACCGTCGTACGATGCAGAACAGTTCGAAGGCATCATTGAACAGACGTGGACATGGATCACCGCACGGACTCATGATTTGATTGCCTTGGCTGCTCGGTTGTTCAGACGAAGATGACCTCGAACTAGTTTTGGTTTGTGTGTGTGTGGGGGGTTCGAATACATAGATAATCTGAGTCGGCGCTGTTGTACTTAGTTTCTCGTTACATTACTAGTGATGTCTATTTCTCCTCTATTTAAATATCCCACGTACGTATCCTGGCTCCGAATATGTTATGGTTTATCTAATCTGTGATGCGATGAATTACAAGCCGGCGAGCAGCTCGGGGCCTTCACGGAGGACGCAAGGGCCACCGTAGATGACCTTGTCCGCCAGTCCGTTCTCGTTGATGAAGTTAATGATTGTCTCGTCGTCTGCACCGGGCTGCAGCCACAGTGAAGGGATGCCAAGTGCTTTAGCTTGTTCAAGGAGGCCGAGGGTGATCTACAAAGTTGTATAGCATGAGATAAAAGATTGGAGGAGCAAAGTATAAAGTACCTTGGGGCCCGTGATGACACTCACAGAAGTGTGAGTTGGGTCGGGGAGATCGGCGAGGGCGCGGATGGCAACGACACCCTGGATCTCTGTCTCTTTCTAAATGATAATCATGTAAATCAAGTATAAAGGTTTCCGACACATTCTCTTTCTACGCACAGGGTGCACAGGAGTGACGTCTTTGTTGTTCTCGAGGTAGAATTTGAGCACCTAGAATGATAGGGTAAGTTTGGTTGAGGACACTCGGGGTGTCAAGAGCAGACTTGCCTTTGTACCGAACTTTGTCTCATCCTTGGAGGCACCAACGACAGCGAACTTGGGCTGCGAGAGGAAAGCTTTCTTCTGGTCTTCGGTGCCGGACATAGTGGTTGATTTGGAGAGTGGGTAGGTAGAAATGAATGGTAGGGCTGGCCTGCTCTCCTCTCGCTCTAGACATGTTCGTACTTATACTCTCGTTACCTCTCATGTTGGGCGAAACCAAAACCTGTTTTTCCCCGACATGACAGGTAACGAAGTGCACAACATATGGTGCAATCCGTGCTCCTCGAGGGTTATCTGCAAAGAAGCTACCTGGAAAAAACTCAATCAGTGCAATATGCAGTGCATATGTACGTTGCCTATTGGTCTCTTGTCAATGCTGACACCGTTGCCGTCGAGGACGAGTATTACGAGCTCGCCGCTGTTGTCTGACTGGTGAACGTTTGAACTTTGATTACTCTGTTCTACCCCGCGTGTTGGACCAAAGTCCGATGGTCCGTGCGCACGCGCCCGAGCGTATATAAGGTGGTGGGTGCCCATTTGAATTCCTCATACTTACCTTGATGGCACAGGCTCCTTCACGGACCTGGGTCTGTGGGCCGTGGGGTCCTTCCATAGCACGGCGACCTTGTCCATACAGAGGGAACTCGCGGTTTGTATGGGCTTCGGCTCATGCACCGTCTCAATATTTTCCTGTCCTGCTTCGGCCCTCGGGCTGGGCAGGCCATTTTTTTTTTGGTTCCTGCATTATCCTAACCCTAACCCTATATACCTTCCTAATAAAGTACATTTGCATTGATGAACCAATCGTATGACTGCATCAATGGTGACGCCACAGACGTACTTTCATACGTGAAACTTCGTGGTGGCAAGACTTTCTTACTTGGTACTCTCAAGTGTAAAGCAATGCTTGAGTGGCTTCACGGGAGGTTTGAGGCAGCATCAACAAAGCTGCATTCGCTTACAACACGGCAGCTGTTTTATGGCATGCTTTTAGGTTTCTCGCTTTCAGTGACGTCTACTTCACTCGCGCTATATTTCCAAGAGCGCAAGAGAAACAGGATACAAAGCCAGTTTGAAGCTAGGCCTATTGAGCTTCGCAGCGACGAAGTAGTTGATGGTGTAACAGGGTTGATAGGTATGGTTTTCTCTGAAATCATGTAATATCTCGAGTTGAAGTCGACTGTGAATTTTTATACAGGAAATACTCCATTAGTGAGAATAAACTCTCTGAGCAATGCTCTTGGTATCGAGATACTTGGAAAGGCAGAGGTTAGAATCTCAACTCGCACCTTCACGCAAATATTGCTCACAGTCTGGTCTATAGTTTTTAAATCCAGGTGGCAGTGTAAAAGACCGTGTTGCCTTACGAAGTGCGGTATATTCTCTATGATTTGTCTACTTCCAATCCTGACATGATTTGTAGTGATTGAAGATGCAGAACGACAAGGTCTCCTATACCCTCATACAGGCTCGCGGATATTTGAAGGTACAGTCGGCTCGACAGGTATCTCAATAGCTACCATCGCAAGAGCAAGGTGAGTAATGACTATTAATCGGAGCACAATATAACGGGCTGATTGTGATCACTGCCCCCCAATTTCTGCTGCAGAGGTTATGAGGCTAGTGAGTCTATAAGTGTATCTCATATGATTCAGGTTACAAACTTGGCTTTTTATTGATAGCTATCATCATGCCAGACGATGTTGCCGAAGAGAAAGTAAAAGCACTTCTCTCCCTTGGTGCAGAAGTAGAACGTGTCAGACCGGCAAGCATAATCGACAAGAAACAGGTGAGATAGCTTACTGAAGATTCTACGCCTAAGCTAACTTAACGTTGTAGTTTGTCGTGCGTATTATCCGGGTTATCGCTATATCACGACATAGCTAAACCTTTACAGAATCTTGCTAGACATCGAGCAGAACACTTTGGTCAAGATAATTTACACCACCCCGCTAGACTCCGAGCCACATCGTTCTCGGTAGTAGTAACCACGACTGCTGCTGACTTGATAGCGCCTGAACACGGCCCTGTTACTGCTAATGATGAGCATGAGCTGCGTACGAAGCCTCGTGGTTTCTTTGCAGATCAGTTCGAGGTACGCTTCAGAAAGAAGTAAATGTAAACCCTGCTAATATAATTGACAGAACAAGAGCAACTACGATGCGCACTATGATGGGACTGGTCCGGAGATCTGGAGGCAAACCAGTGGACGCGTTGACGCTTTCGTGTCTGGAGCAGGCACCGGCGGCACGATCTCTGGGACTGGTCAATACCTCAAGTCGATGAACGAGGATGTTCTTGTTGTGCTCAGCGATCCTGAGGGTAGCGGGTTGTATAACAAAGTTCGCCTTTTTACACAATACTCTATCGATCTATTCGGTCTTCTAAGCGCAGATGTGTTGTAGATCAAGTTTGGTGTCATGTTCGACATGAAAGAAGCCGAAGGAACGAAACGAAGGCATCAGGTTGACACTGTTGTTGAGGGGATGTAAGTGCTGCTCTTGCAACAGTTATTTCATAGCCCAAGGAAAAGCTCACGAGTGAATATGTAGCGGTATCAATCGCCTCACGAGGAACATGCAATTCGGGCTTCCTCTCATCAGTGATGCATTCCGGTACGCTACAGCTTGTCATTCGACGCCTTGACACCACTAACTAAGGTTCTCTCCCTTTGATATATATTTCTTTAGAATCTCCGACGCAGAAGCAGTCGCCATGTCTCGCTACCTCGTACAAAACGACGGACTCTTCCTTGGCTCCAGTAGCGCGTGTAACTTGGTTGCGTGTATCAAGTTGGCGAAGAAGATGGGGTGGAAGGAGGGGCAAAGGATTGTGACTATTCTGTAAGTTTGCAGGTTTTCCTTTCGAGGTGAAGTTGAGGGGTAGCTGATGATGTATTGCACGATGTAGATGCGATTCGGGAAGTAGGCATTATTCGAAGGTGAGTCCGATGGCAAAACTACTTCTGGAGATTTATGTTTGTATTCTGATTTCATGGACCGACTTTTCATATTTCATTGTAGTTCTGGTAAGCACTATTCATGGTAAAGGGCACAAATAAGCACCTAATGACGGATACTGCAGGAACGACGACTACCTCCATCGGGCGAACATACCTATCAACACAAAAATTATAGACGACTTACTCGCCTCCACCCCCATTGAAGCATAGTCGTAACTCGTAGTCGAACAAAACACAGCAGATTTAGTTGTGATAGCGCTGCTTTTCTTCGATGCTACAACCGTCTACGAAAATCGAAAGGTGCTGCAATCGAGCTAAGTAATACTGATGATGAGTACAATACAGATGCGAGTGTGAGTGTGCGCGTGCGCGTAGTGATACGATGACATGTGAGTTACAGGTACATAATAATGTGTGAGTGTGTGAGAGCGTGAACGGCGGTGGGGAACGATACGCGGGTGAGGGGGAAGGGGTATGCAGATAATTAAGGGTAATATGTGACAACTACACGGAGTTACAACAACCTCCTCGTCAGCAGTGTCATGAGCGACTGGCGGAACCGGATGGTTGGGAAGATGAGAATGACGACGGTAGTGTGAAGTTGAATGGCGCAGCGGCCAGGGAAGGCGTGCCGGCATAAGGCGGCACGGGTGAACGTAACGTTGATTCTTTGCTCGGAGAGGCGCTTAATGATGGTGTGGCGGATATGCGACTCCTGATGAATACCAGACATAATGTCAGTAAGTATGTCCGTAAAGACACGAAACGGCGGAGACACGTACGCATCTTGACTAGCAGCAGCCGAGGGATCTACAGGGCCGACTCTCATAAATCCCGCCTGCACGAGGAAGTCCCATATTCGACTGGTCTTGTTCACGTCGATCTTGACGAGATCCCGTGTCTCTCGGCGACGAAGTTTTCCACCGCGACGTGCGTATTCACGTACCAATGTCTCTTTGATGACCAAGTAAGGTTTGGGAAGAATACGAAGTTGTGAGCAGAGCGTCTGTTCTTCGGGAGTGAGGAGATGTAGGGAGGGGCTGTTTGCGAGGTTGAGGGGTTGAGCTGGAAAAGACTGACATCAGTATCTGTAAGCTGACCTAAGAAAGGAGTATGACTTACGCATTTTTCGCCCAGGTGGGCCTGCTCCATTGGCCTGCCCGGCCTTGCCTCCACTCTCACGGGGGGAGTCTGGTACAGCAGATTGTCTGCCAATGCTCGCTCGGGGGTTACCGTGCCTCTCGTTAGGATAATAATCACGCGAACTCCAGGAAGCCTTGACTTGATTCTATAAAGAGTGCAAGGTGAAAAAGTCAGAGAGCACGTTCGAGACGAACAGCATGGCGTACGCACTCTTTTTTCATCATCAGCATGAAACTTGGTAATGTCCGCCTCCGAAAGTAATCCAAGTCTGCGATAGGATTGCAGCTCCGCTATACGTTTCCTGAGCGTGTGCTCCCCTGGAGCAATCACTACATTTTAGAGACAGATGAATAGCGCAGGGTTCGGGACGTACATAGAATGTCAACCGCAAAGGCTTCGAAGTCTTCTGCAGTTTGCAGACGTGCAAACGGGCGTAGTCGATGTACGATCTCTTTGTCCTCCCTGATTCGCTTTCTCTCATTTGCTTGCATCTATACATCCAGTATCAATACTGATAGCGCATACAAATCTAGGACCGCAAGTACCTGTTTGTAGCTCAATAAACCTCTGTCAAATATCAACGCCTTTGCTTCGTGTCGTTTGTCCACCCGCTGTTGATACATCTCCAACAGCGTAAGCTTGAACTGCAACGAATCCTTCGTCTCGATGGGTGGAGGTAACGTCGGTTCATCTGCTTCTTCATCGGGATTGCCATCCTTGTCCTCTGTCTTCGGTGGTGATTCAGGTTTGGGGGTATTACTCGCTAATCGATGACCATTGACGATGCCGTTAACGAGCCCGTTAGGTAGGCGCTTGCTGCCAGGTGTGGACTCGCGCATCTTGGTCTCCTCTAGTAGTTTTGCGCGAGCTTTGACGTCGATGTCCTGGTCGTCTTCAGGGATTTTGTCGCCACCCCATTCCATGCATATACCAAATTCCAGATCTTTGACAAGATCTTCTGCCTCGTTGTCAAGCTCGTGTTCAAACTCGAGGCGTCCAGGCAGGAATCCGGCAACTTCATGTATCCCTGGTGCCGAGGTGGGTGCTACCTTAGGTGCAGGTGGCGGGATAGCGTTCATCTTTGATATTCGTCTTCGTTTACGTTCTTGGAATTCTTCGGGGTCTATGTCAAAGGAGAGGTCCATTCGCTGACAAATGAGGTCAGTATAGAGCGTTATACAGTGCATGAGGCCTACACACCGGTATTGGCCAGTTTAGAGAGTCGATATAGACGGTCCGATAGTGCTTCTCGACTTCCTCCTTCGTATGAGTACCAACGTGTTCAGCTATCGCCTGCCAGTTCCCCAGACCCTGCAGGGATATTCCCTCTAGTAGAAGCAGCTCTCTTGAAAGTGAATCAGCAAGCGCCCTAATACAGCTCGTAAGGGCGGTTGACTCACTCATCGGCTCCCCAGTCCTCGGTGAAGATCGGGTAGGAGTGCAGTTCCTAATCGATAGTTGAACTATAGAACCGGCCACAGCATGGATACGGTTACTTACAACGACACGGTATGGATGCTCGCGTTTATGTTTACCAAATTCTTTTCCTGCACAAAAACACGACGGGCAGATATCCACACCATCTCCAGGCTCACATATTGGGTCAGCACACTTGATGCGAATGGAATGGGTGAGGTCGCAAGCACAGCCGTCGCATTGAATTTGCAGACCAGGCTCGTTGACGGCTGCAGGGAGGCGTCTAAGTCAGTCACAGCGTGGGAAATACACTCAAGAGTGAAGCGTCCTGGTGCCAGTAACTTGAACAGAATACTCACTCTGAATCTCCTCAGGCTGGTGCTGCCTCGTTCGGTGAGTGACAGTCATCCTTTCTGGCCACCCTCAGACCCTCTGAAGCCCTTTGGAGGCCCACAATAGGTCTCTGATCCGTTGATAATTGCACGCCGTATCGCCGGTTCTGAGTGCTCAAAAGACTTTGTAGGTGCTGTGGCCTGTTCAGCGGTCAAGATACACCAATATTACACCCCAGTGACCTTGAAGATACGGGGTATTAGCCTGTCGTTGCTCGCGGTCACCAACGGAGATAGAGACACACCTAAACCTGTCTCTTTCGTTCGATTCTTGGTAGATAGATAGCGTTTGAGTACGATTTTCTGTTCTATGGAACGAGGTTGCGGTAGACGTAGGCTGTCAGAGGTGAGAATGAGCTAGAGGCAGTCGTCGTCGACGTCGCTCGCTCAGCGTCGGCGGCGGCCAATGCGCTGTCACATCATGTCACGAGGAGTTTCCGTCACGCTCTATGAGCGCCTAAACCACGCCTCTCTCACTCAAACGTTCGGTGGCGAAAGCTAAACTCCAAGACACACCGACTGTCTCGCCGCCCTTTCCCGGTTGTTTGAAGCTACTGGATACCTCTCTGGTGAAGATATTACGACCGTTCAGTTATTCGACAACCTTTGTACACCACTGTGCCGCACACACTCGCAACCAATGAGCCGGTCACCTTCTCCAGCACCTGGCCGCTCTCTCGATATTGAGTTGTCGGGACAAGAGATCATCACTGTCGACTTGGATAACTTGGACGCAGACCCGGATGATCTTCTGGACGTGTTGAAAGAATCCAAGTCGAAGGTGTCAGTTTGGCTGAAACTTGCAACGGAGTATTGGCGAAGAGGGTCATTGGAACCAGCAGAGAAGCTGGCACAAGGGGCAGTAACATGTAAGTCGCATGCCAACTACTGGAACCATGGCTTGAATTTGTGTATTGCTAGTCTTCAGGTCAAATTACATAAAACTCTCATGCCCTCCCATCTACGCACTACTGGCCAACTTACAGATTGCACGCGCTCGAAGAGCACCAAAACTGATTATCCAGGAGCCTCGTACGTGTAGACGGACTTATGGGTTGTGTTGCTTCGTATTCAAATAAGGGTTTCTAGGCCAAGATGATATGAGGAAGGAAATGTCGCGAGAGGAGTGTTACCGGGAAGCTGCTAGGTTCATGAACGTTGGAGAGAATATCATTGACGAAACTGGCGTGCAAAGGACATCCTTGAACTTCCTCACAAGAGGTGGCGTTCTCAGACATATTTGATTTGTGGCCCTTACTAATCTCCCCGTTCAAGGTGTATTGCAGCTGGGGACTCAATCCATGGATGATGCGCTTCGGACATTCGACGGGGTACTTAGCAAACAACCCACCAACATAGTTGCATCCTTGGGGAAAGCCAGAATATTTTATGCTAGGCGACAGTACCCCCAAGCTCTACGACTCTTCCAGAACGTGCTCAAGCATAAGCCTAATTGCGATCCTGATCCTCGGATAGGAATCGGTCTGTGTTTGTGGGCAATGGACCACAAAGAGAAAGCAAAGATGGCTTGGGAACGGAGTCTAGAAGTGGTCAGTATTTATACACGCGCATTGTAAGATCACGACAGTAATATTGCTTCACAGAACCCTGATTCATGGCCCGCGCAACTACTTCTTGGCTTGGACGCCATAAATTCTAGTAAGGACGAGAACCAGTCAGAAGTAGAGCGTCGCCAAGAATTTTTGATGGGTACGAGGATGGTGGAGAAGGCCTTCAAGGCTAACCAGCGAAATTCTGCTGCTGCGAATGCGCTCTGCGAGCTACTTCTCAGGAAAGGACAGCACAAGAATGTACGCGCACTTTCTTTGTGGATAAAACGAGTATGGTGCTTATGATGTATCAAAGGCCCTCAAGCTTGCAGAACGCACATTGCAATTTGCTGATACTCTGACAATATTGACTGAAGGCCACATCCGCTGTGGCAGAGTGCTCCACGAGCAAGGTGCAATGTCGGATGCGATGCGACAATACGGTCAGGCCGCCAAGGGCCAGCCCGGGAATGTACTTGCAGCTGTCGGACATGCGCAGACGCAGTTGAAGCTCGGTATGTCCCCCTCTCGCGATCAAGATATCTCTGCTTATGTCCCAAAGATGAGGTTTCTGCTGCAATGCACTCGCTAGAAACACTGCTTCAAGCGCCAAATACACCTTCGATAGAGGCCACAGCGATGCTTGCCTCGATTCGTGCTGTGCCTCGGCCAGGTATGTCTAATGCCGAGATTGCCCAGGCCAAACTCAATGCTCGCGAACTCTACGACAAGGTGGCCAAAGCCTTACACCTTGCTGAAGCCACACATCAACCAGTCAATGGACACGCGAGCGCTCTCACTAGGTCACAGCGCAGAATTGCCGACGATGTGGAGTTGCATATTGAAATTGCTAAGCTGTGGTTTGAGGATGATTTGAGTAGAGCTGAACGTGGATTGCAGGAGGCACTTCGCCTCAGCGAACGCGACGGCAAGGCAAATCCACGACTGGTCAACAATCTTGGTGCCCTTCAGCACATTGCTGGTCGCTACGACTCGGCGAGGCCCTTGTACGAGCGGTCGCTCATGGATGCTACATCATCTGGCTCTACTACGGATGAGAACGCGTCGACGTCAATCCTGTACAATCTTGCCAGGTTATACGAAGATCAGGGAGAAGAGGCTGCGGCGAAGACTGCATACGAGAAGCTACTGTCAAGGCATCCCGAGTATACAGACGGTGCGCATTCATTTAAATGTGCTGCTTTTTCGTCATGCTTATATGTACTACTATCTTCAATAGCCAAGATTCGACTCGCCAAGATGCTCGCAGATCTCAATGTCTCAAACGAGGCCCATGAACTGCTCAAACAGGCCCTTGTCTCCGAGAACGGCAACCTCAACCTCCGTGCCTTCTATACCCATTTCCTTATGCAATCGAATTTCCCCAAACCCGCGAAAGAGTTCGTCTTCACCACTCTCAAGGACTTTGACAGACACGACATCTATTCTCTATGCGCTGCAGGATGGATACAGTACCACCAAGCACGCGAAAGCCGTGATGCGTCACCGAAAGGTGTCGATGACCGTCGCAGTGGTTTCCGTAGGTCAGCGGAATTCTACGAAAAGGCTTTGCACCTTGACCCCCAATGCGCATTTGCCGCTCAGGGCTTGGCGATTGCGACTGCGGAAGACGCCGTCGGTACCCTTGGAGGCAGCTTAGGTCCCATCACTCCAGACGAGAACGCAAAGCGTATCAAGAACGCTCGAGATGCGTTGGATGTCTTTGCGAAGGTTCGTGAGTCTATCGACGACGGGAGTGTTTACGCGAATATGGGTCATTGCTACTACGCCTGTGACGAGTACGATCGAGCGATTGAGAGTGTAAGTTCGGTCAGCTAGTTCACAAGCGTAAAAATGCTAACCATCGGCCCAGTACGAAACTGCATCAAGGAAGTTCTACAGCAACCATAATGTCCCTGTCTTGTTGTGTCTCTGTCGTTCATGGTATGCCAAAGCGATAAAGGATCAGTCGTTCAAAGCTATGAGCTCTGCACTCCACTACGCACAATCGGTTGGTTTGTTTGTCTTTCACACGATACATGCGCACGACTAAGTGTGTGTTCTAGGCTCTGCATCTACATCCCCAAGACAAGGCCATCCTATACAATATAGCCATGATTGAACAGAAAGCCGCCGAGATGCTCCTACCCATGTCTCCAGCCAAGCGCTCTCTTAAGGAGATGCAGCTCGCCATCCAGCAAGCCGCACATGCTCAAAAGTAGATCATATTGCATTGAGATCAATGTTCGATCCATTCTTATGCATTTTCTTTCAGGGTCTTCCAGTCACTGGCTGCAGACACTTCTCCTGTCGTGCCTTACAGCCGAGAACTCGCCGACCAGCGCCGCAAATACGGTGATAGTCTACTTCGTCGTTGCGATGAACAGATCACTGCTCAGAAGCAACATGAGAGCGAGTCGCAGGCTAAGATGGAGGATGCTCGTCGGAAGCGACAAGAGGAGAAAGACAAGTTAGAACTCATCGAGGTCAGTCTACGATCTATGACGCCCTTGTGCAGACAAGATCTAATTTCGATGTGTAGCGTGAGCGATTAGAAGTGCTACGTAAGGAGGCAGAGGTGCTGGCAGAGAAGCGCAAAGTTGCTAGGGAACAAGCATACGAGTGGACCAAGTCCAGTCAGTTAGATGTTAGAGACAGTGACGACGAGAAGGAGCAGCGGAAAGCGAGGAAGGCTGCTCGGGTTCGCGTGAGACCAGAGCCGACTGGCAGTGGTGACGAGCAGGAGCAGAGAAAGAAGAAACGTGGTAAGCTCAGGAGGAATGAGAACGCTCCAGAGGACGAGGGGGCACTGTTCAGCGGTGACGAAGATGGAGATAGCAAGCCGGCTGCTAAGAAGGTAAGAGGAGTATACTCATATGATGAATATATTCTTATGGCTGTGGTATTCAGCGACCGAAGAAGAGAGTTGTCCGGGATGATGACGAGGAGGAAGAGGCCAGTGCTCCCAGGAAGAAGCAGATGTAAGCGACTTCTTCGGTGGTTTATACGCTTTTATAGCTAACTTAGCTTCGCCGTAGTAAAAGCAAGGAGTTCATCTCGGACTCTGACGAAGAGATGTCATGAGCAAATAATTTCTTCATCGTGGTCCTTTTCTGTACTGTTTATTCGTGTCGCTGTTACGTGTACTGATGCTACTAGTTGTTGCTGTGATATTATAGCGAAAAATACCCCCCACTGGTCCGGCAGATCAACGATGTCCTTTTATTAAAAATGACGAGAGGGGCAGAATGGCAAGTTAACCCTATAGTAATCGCCATTGAAGAGTCGCGACCGGCGGTATGGCCGTGACGCGGTCATGCGCCGCATGCTGTTACGGTGTCACGCAAGCGGTCACTCAAAATACCGGTGAAGCTCGCGACGCTTACTCACAGCCATACCAACTAGAGCTTCAAGCTTCACTCTAACATTTTTATAGCTTCAATATGCCTAAGGATGTAAGCAGTGGTTCTGAAGGAACCTATAAGACTGCGTCCCAGGAGGAGTTGAAGAAACTCGCTAATACCCTGCTTATTGGTACCAATGGGGAGGATGCTCGACAGATTGTATGTTGCTTCCCTTGCATCCAAATCCATCAGCTGAAAATGTCTTCTTACGTTAGGAAATTGTTTTCTCTACGGTAGACAGGAGGTCTGATGTGAGCAAGAGAGCTGAATACATTGAATCAGTGCTGAGAAAGTACGTAGCTATCCCCAGCTTCCTATTCGTAGCTATAGCCCTCATATATGCGCATTTATCCAGGACTCCCAACCTCACAACGCTCCAAATCAACTACGTTCGTGCCAAGTATGGTAGAGAAATGTCATATGTTGACATATTTTCAGGTCGGATGGTTACATAAAGACGGGGATCCTATCGGTGACAAGCTGCTTGACACGATGTGTAAGCTTACTAAGCTGGAACACTTGAAAAACAAGCGAACCCAGGATAAGCATACTCACTTTGGCCAGTATGAGTTGATGAAACTGGTGTCCTCGTTGCCTAACTTGCGCACTGTGCGTTGTGTCTATGACTTCCAGTGTTTGCTAATGACTGAACTAATGAAGCATATGGTAGATACACCTAGCAGCAGATATGCGCAGCAATCGCAATCAAGACTTCAGTCAGCTTCCTGCGGCCATATGTGCTTTGGAGTCTGTAGTCTTTGAAAATTGTACTTCCGACTTGGAGGCACTCGAGCCTATGTTTGCCGGATCTGCGCACAGTTTGCGAGCAATCGAAGTCCAAGGTGGTGGGAATGTGAGGAACCATTTTGTACGCTTCATGTTGAAGCTGTACGCTGACAAATTTTTACGCATACAGCCCGACTCCGTACTCCGTGCGGTTCTTCCTGCCATACGTTCGATTAAACTGGGTGGTACTCGCGGCCCTTCTCCGGAGTTCATTATGAACGAACTCTCTACAGCGCCCTATCTGAAATACATTCGGACCTCCGCAGTTTGTGACGACAAGGATATAAGGGCGGCTCTTGCTCAGGCGCTTTATCGAGAGGGGGCCTTCCCTTCTCTGAAGTGGTTGATGTATCCAGGTTCCGAGAAGAACACACTAGCTACGAAGAAGGGCCGAAGGGGAACACCGGCCAGTGGCGGATACATTGGTGTAACTGGCTTGTTAGACGCGGCAAAGAAGAGGGGTATTGAAGCGTCTGAGCTACATAATAGTGATTTGAAGTACGATATCGAATGGGTCCATGAACTTCCTACTTACATAGGAGGAGGGTTCAGAGGTGGGTGGGGAAGAGGGGGAGGAGGTTTTAGAGGTGGGTGGGATGGAGGAAGAGGAGGGAGAGGAGGGAGAGGAGGGAGAGGGAGAGGATGGAGAAGGTGGTGAGCTCTTCCTTTGCATGTACAATTCGAATGATCCCGCAAATGATTCGGAATACCTCTGTATGATAGTGAGTACTTTATCGTTCCTACGTTGTCCTTTGTAACAATAAGCTGAAGCATGATCAGAATTAAACGATACCGCCCTCTATACGATATTTTGACCAGCGTCACAACCCGATAGCTTCAATTAGAAAAGAGTGTTACACTAGCACTGTTATAAACACGGTTCCTGCCGTAGGTACCACTGCGGATGGGGCATCCGTTGGGAGATGCTTCACAAGTGCCGCATTAGAGCATATCACGAGATGCATGCCATGGCTGGGTCGATATACAGGGTACGAGCTCTTCGCTGGCTATAGATAGCTATAGGGGGCTGTCGAACTGATACCTACTCTGCATTGATCAATACGTACTATCAACAAATGGGCGACTATATGCTGGAAGATAACCTCTAGTACGTGGGCTTATTACTACGCAAACCAACGTAGTTGACCTCCCCACTTTAGTTCCATGTCTGACCACAGGACCACCTTTAACAATTTTGCCAGTCTTCTACATTGTGAGCCTGGCAGCCTCTATGAACGCTATATTCAATGATGATGATAGTACCTGTACGTCGAGAACAGTCGATGACACTCCATGTGAGGTGTTTATAAGCATATCTAACTTTCTACGTGGGAGGCTTTGTATCATGGTCTACCCGGATTGATACCCTCACGGTGATTATGGAGCCCATGACTGATGCAATTGACTAGATATGCCAGCATGAGAAGTACTGTAGCCCTTATGGACTATTCTGCCGTATGCTGTGCCCGCAACTTGACCACAGGGTCATTTCTTGATGCTGGCATGGGATATTTAATCTCGCAAACGATCCTTCTTCCTTTCAGACTATCCCCCTTGCCTTTTGCACACATGGCTTCTACAGACGTCCTCGATGTTGAAGATGTTCTCGCCAAGCTTTCTCTGTCCGACAAGATCAAACTCTTAACGGGCAAGGTGAGCGTTTCTGAGACTACGCAATAATATCCGGAGTCTCACAATTTATCATACCCTAGGGTTTTTGGAGGTCGTGTTCAATTCCTAACCCCAAGTCCAGAGATCCTTTAGTTCCGTCTGTCCTGTTCAGTGATGGTATGGAGCCCGCTATTGCTATGACCTTTCTACGCAAATTGATCTTTGAACTAAAGGGCCCAATGGCGTTCGCGGAAAACGTCAGTACAATACAACATCTATTATATTTATCAGCCTCTCATATTTTCATCCGAAGTTTTCAATGGTTTCCTTTCCAGCTGCTTCCCCTGCAGCACTGGCCTTGGCTCATCCTTCGACAAAGATCTTGTTGCAGAAGTGGGACGAGCATTAGGAGAGGAATGCATTACAAGAGGCTTGTATCACATCTCAATTTACCACTGTGCGCTGCTGATTATTATGCTAGGAGTACATGTACTCCTCGGTCCAACAGTCAATACCCAACGTTCCCCATTGGGCGGCCGCAGTTTCGAGTCTTACTCCGAGGATCCACATCTCAACGGTGCGATTGCTGCTGCGTTTATCAATGGCTTACAGGCGACAAAGGTATCCGCGTGCATCAAGCATTTCGCCGCGAATGATCAGGAGTTCCAGAGGTACGATTCTACTTTGTCTCTTGTTCAAAGCGTCGCGCCTAGTTACTCATCGGTATACGAAGATTTTCTATCAGTAGCGAAGTGAGCGAGCGTGCATTAAGGGAGATTTACTTGAAGCCCTTTCAAATTGCGATTCGCGATGCTCAGCCTTGGAGCTTGATGACATCGTACGTCCATCATATTTACCATGTCTTTTACATCACCCTAAGACGCACCATGGTTCTCTAGATACAACCTCATCAATGGTGTTCATGCCTCGGAGAACAAGTGGTTATTGGATGACATCCTTCGCAAGGCAGGATAATTCTAGTTATTACTAGCCTAATGACAGTGCGCTTATGGATATATTGCGTAGGAATGGAACTGGAATGGTTTGGTCATCTCAGATTGGACTGGCACTTATAGTACCGTCGAGGCGATAAAAGCAGGTCTTGATCTTGAAATGCCGTAAGTATACCGCCGATCTTCTAAATAAATTTTCACCAACTTGTTGCTTGCCAGGGGCCCCACAGCCATGCGAGGGAAAGCGATCGGGAGAGCTCTCACGGGCGGTAAGCTACACATCGGCGACGTCGACGCTTGCGTCCGCCGTGTGAGTAAAACCTTTAGCGAAGTGACTTGTTTCTGACAGTGTTTTTATCCATTGCTAGATGTTAGGCGCAGTTCAGCGGGCACAGCTGAGCGGCATCCCCTTTGATCTCAAATGGGACAAAGACAAGGCAGAATACGCGTCCGAAGAGCTCCTCCGCAGAGCAAGTGCTAATTCGATCGTTCTTCTCAAGAACCAGCCCAGAAAGACCGAAGACCGGCACCTCCTCCCGCTTGATAAATCCGACATAAACTTGAAGATCGCTGTCATCGGCCCCAATGCCGCAAACACTGTTTTCTCAGGTGGAGGATCTGCCGCTGTTCGCCCACCCTATGCTGTTTCTCCCTTGCAAGGCATTACCGACGCAGTACTAGTAAGTACTGGTAGGCCCGGTCCCGGATTTTCTGCTGCAGGTAGGGGTGCTGGCGGAGGCATTAGGCCTAGGCCTATGGTCGCGTCGGTGATTGGCATAAACGATGCACAAAAGCATTTATTTGCCATTGACCAGTACCTTGCACCTCCGGCCGCACCGGCACCAGCCGTTGCTCCTTTATCCATACGTAAGAACGGAGGGGTCATGGTGTCTCATCTTATAGGTATGATTGGAGGGGGTGGAACAGGTACCAAAAATATTGCGCTATTTGAGTCCTGGGATACGGCGCCTACGGACGATTGGATGGCCACAGACCCCGACTTTTCGAAAAATGTTCCCGGTGCTGATCACAATGCGGATTCGTACAGCGCATCGTGCATTTTTCTTGATGAGGATGTAAGCAGAGATTATCGCTGGCATCTCATATAAAAGCGCTAAGTATTAAATTACTAATAGGAAGAAAACTGTCCAGAATATTGCTGGTCGAGGGTATATACCAGCTATCGATTCGCAAACGTCGCTCCTCACTGACCAATTGTCATTTAGTTCACCACTGTTTTCACTCCGGACGAAGAAGGCGAATGGAGTCTCAACCTGTTCTTCATCTGTTCCACAGGAAACCTTTTCATTGACAATCAGCTTATCATCGACCTCAGTACCGATCCGCAACTGGGCGACGAATTTTACGGCATGGGAACAAAAGCCGTGGAACCGCCTCCCATTATCTTCGAGAAAGACCGTGAATATAGGATCGAGCTGAGAATGTGCACTAAGGAATTTGCCTCTCAAGCTCCAATGGTCACCTGCCGCGGCGGGCTGAACCTGGGGGCTTCAAAGAAGCTGAATGCGGTGGAAGATGAGATCAAGCTAGCGGCTAGCGTTGCTGGGCATGCCGATGGTCAGTGTTTCTCCTATCATCTAATACTTATTATGAATTACACTAATTGCCATATAGTGGCCATCCTTGTTGTTGGCCTGGATGGAGAGTAAGTAGGCATGTGCATCTCTTCTAGACGACGATTTTTATGGTAATTTTCAGCTGGGAGTCGGAAGGCTTTGATCGCGATAGTTTAAAGTACGTCTTTCCACTCTCATTATTACTGCGACATGCTCTAACATTTAGTGCTATTCTTCAGCCTCCCTGGTTCCACCGACAAACTGGTGGAAGCAGTAGTTGCGGCCAACCCTCATACCGTAGTCGTAGTTCAATCAGGTGCACCTGTGGAGATGCCCTGGATCGATAAACTGGAGCATGGGGCCGTGCTTCAGGCAAGTCTCTTCTACTTTTACGCGGAGGAGATATAAGGGCTGATGGCGTATTAGGCGTTCTATGGTGGTATGGAAGCTGGGAACGCACTCGCTGACGTATTGTTTGGAACAGTCAATCCTTCGGCAAAACTATCTCTTACTTTCCCGTAAGCTGTGCACTTGACTACTATTCTTTTGAATATTGACTTGGAAATGCAGGAAGAGACTCGAGGACTGTCCTTCGTACCCATCCTATGGATCCATGACGCAAGATGAAGGCAAGGTTCTCTACAATGAGGTGGGTGTTAACCTGTTATCCTCTGGTCTCTTCCGTAAAACCGACTGTACTTCCAGGGGATCTTTGTCGGTTATAGAGGTTATGACATCAAGAACGTGAAGCCACTCTTCCCATTTGGCTATGGCCTGTCGTATACGAGCTTTGAGTACTCTTCTCTCAAGCTTTATCCCATCACCCGGAAGGGCGACTTCAAGGCCGAGTTCACCATCAAGAATGTTGGTTCCGTTGAGGGTCGAGAGGTTGCTCAGGTGTATGTCTCTGACCTCAAATCGTCGCTCCCTCGCCCGAAGAAGGAGCTACATGGTTTCATTAAGGTTTCTCTTCGCCCAGATGAGAGCAAGCGTGTATCAGTTGCCCTTGACAAGTATGCGCTGAGCTTCTTTGATGAGAAGAAGGGCAAGTGGGTTGCAGAGGCGGGAGTGTTCAAGGTGGCTGTGGGCGGGTCTTCGGACGATTTGCCTCTAGAGGGCACCGTGGAATTAGAGCAGGGCTTTACTTGGTTGGGCCTATAGCTGATGAGTACGCCCTCGACAATAAACGAAGGTACGTGGTGGTGTATAGCGCGTGGTCACTAAAGTATGACTTAAGGATATTCTTAGCAGGGAAAACACAAATGGTGGCAACTTACTAGTGCGAGCAGCCTGTCGTCCGTCTTTTGGGGTGAACGAATACGCATTGAATGTACGATAACTACCTGGATGTTCTGTAAAAATATGACTATGGTTCGCCTCCCAAAAACTCGGAGGATAGGGAAGATCTAAAGTTAAAAGTTCAAGCTGAAAATTCTGATGAATCGCATGAGTCCGCTGAGTCGAGGTTGAAAATGACATGCCCGAGTCATTCTCATATGTAAAATTATTAATAAATTGCTTTGGACGTAGCTTGATGTCATGCTCCGCCCCGTCACCCCAGTCATAGAAGAAATAACTCTTGGTGGATGCAATTATCCTACCTCTAGATTCCTCAAGAATGAGCTCTCCAAGGCATTGAAGCTTCATACGCTCAGCTTCCGTGGTGAAATCACGGACAAGGTTGTCAGACTCGCTCTGGGAAAAGTGCTCGAAAATGCGGAAAATTATTCATCTTTGCGCTGGTTGAAGTGTCCCGCTCGACAAGGCACTTACAAGACTGGGAGGGGGCGAAACGTTCGGGTGCATGAGCATGAGAACCCCGGAGAAGATGAGCCGGTGAAGGCCTGTAGGAAGAGAGACATTCGAGCGAATGTCGCAGATGTGTCAAAATATGAAGTGGAGGGTGCGCAGAAGAGGGCTGGGTTTGCGACATTGGCCAGGAGAGGTTGGTGACGTACTAGATTAAATGTCTGTTGCAAAATTCAGGTTAAAAAAAGGACACTTGTATTGATTACCGTATTGCGAAACGCCAGTTGTAGCAGGAAAATTACCTGCAGAAAAGTTCAGCTCGGACAATTGTTAATGTTGTTGTAATATCCTTATTAATACAGATGTAATAACTCATAAAGTAGTAAAATCACGATTAAACGTTACCTTACATGCGTGCTATGGGGGTTAGTCGCCCCAGTTGAGACCCAACACGTCCTCCTTCCCGCCCCGAACAGCAGCCTCGATCGCCTCCGCCAACTCCCTTATCCCATTAACATCTTCCTCCGAATACACCCGTCGGTTCCTACCAAACTGTCCGTCCAAATCCGCACGAGAAACGCCAAGAGCACGCTGTAACTCCTCTTCGCGGTCCTCTCCGCGTAGTCTATCGATGGTTCGAAGCAGGTCGGGAAGTTTGGGGTTAGATGCCAGGACTTTCCGGACCGTTTGTGAGGTCGCTGTGTCATTGAGAACAGGTGGAGGAATATGGAGTGAATTGGCCAAGAGAGTGGTCAGTGGATGGAATGGAATCATGAGTGCTCGGAAAGTGTGGATGGATACGATGGTACGGACCTATAGACTCGTACTGGGGCAGCTGCAGCTGCTTTGGGTCATCTCGCTTCAAAGGGTCGGGATACTCGGATTCCTCCGGGATATAAGGCCATTTGAGAGAAGTGAGAGGTTTGAGAGGTGCCTGGACATCGTCTAGAGACTGCTCATTCAGGCTAGGCTTTGCGCCTGCAGAAGATTTCGTGTGTCAGTAATGCAAGAGGATACAAGGATGCGCCATCGTATACAGAACTGGATATACGAGTATACTGTGCTTACCTCGGTCCTGTCGTGAACCGTCACTTATTTCTGAGTCTGGCTGTGGCTTGGGAGGTTCGCTATCAAGGCGAAATATCGAGGAGCCACTTGCTCGCGAAGCTGCGGAGCATGATGTCTCTATATTTCATTCAGTTTCATTGTGGACATTTCATGGCAAACATTCATGCACTCACCTTTGTGTTTCTTAAAGCAAGGCACCGAACAACTGAAGTTTTCACAAAGAAGATTTCAGCTGTTGAACATATAGACCAAATGACAGTGAAGTTACTATACAATCATGCATGCCGAGCACGTGTACTTCGACTCGTTCTCATTGCATATTTGGCATTGTGCTCTCTTAGGCGGCATTCCGTGGACGTTGTGACTGGTAGTGGTGGTACAGGCGCAAGTGAAGAATAAGCGCTTATTTCCTAATTGGGTCTATTGAAGTATGAGGTTTTCCAAAAATGGTAAGTGTTTAGGTTTATTCTGCGCAGTGGGATGGTGCTTCCTGATCTCTTCCGCGCGTTCTGTGGTACACAAGCCATAAAACGCTTTTAAATCATCCCAAGTACCTAAAAACTACAACATATTCTCTCTCTCTATAGGTCAGGCTCCTACTCGGGCCCGGCGCAGTGTCTCATTATATCGACTTCAGGTGGGGTTAGCTAGAGTCTTACTTGCGAAGGCCACTCAAGGGCATTTCTTCGTTTAGAAGTATACATTTACCGAGCCGCAGCATTCACATCGTACGTTTGGTACCTGTGCGAGATTAAACACATATCCGTGTGAATCAAGATGGGGGTTGATGTTCGGCATTGTGTTCGTGGGAGAAAACTACAATTCTACCCGATTTCGGCTTGAGTCGAAGACGCAGCAGGGTCTTTACATCTCAGAATACCTATCGCATAGGATATGCGCAGTCATTCGGCGAGTAGCATCCCAGTGTGGGGTCAATTCTGCTAGTCAGATGGCCTCCCGCAATGGATTCGACAGCACAGACCTCGTGTAAGCGGGTCAATGGAATACTCCGTTATAGTAATTGAACGGTACCATAAGGGTGGTATCAGAGTAATACCGGTGAATAGCGTTGATCCCTACCGCAGCAAGAACCCGAAGTGAGGAGGTTAGGTGTAATGGATTAGGATACTTTTGACAGCTGCGCGACTTACAGTTACTATGGATGCACCTTTAATTTCCCGCAATACCCGTGAGATACTAGCTACAAATTAAAGTTGTAATTACAGCTAGTAGGGTTCACCAACGTATCGCTCGTGAAGCTTTGAAGGGGATGTCACATTGACAGAGGACGCTGGTTGTTGCGGTGCGACTGCCTACTACACCGTCAATGTGGCACGACTTGGGGAACGTTCAGCCCGTGACTACGACATCTTGTTGCTGACTGCGATTTCAACCATAGTTAAGTCCAAAAATAGATGCTATGGTGGCTACTATAATTACCTTTCGTAGTGATATAGCTGTTCGGCAATGCACGCATCTCGAACTTGGAGCATGTCAGAGTGACAAACTTCATGTATTAATCTTCACTGCGGGGTGTTCAGTGCTTGCAAGGGCTTCTGTAGGTCCCCCGAATATGCCCTTGTTGAATAAATGGTTATTTGTTAGCCATGCAACAGTCAACTGGTGAGATGGGAGTACAAGGAAGAACAGCACCACGGCAAGCAGCCGGCTTGTCCCACACTGCCATCAGACTTTGTGACGCGATCAGAGTTGCCGATCCTGTGACTGGCGTGACAAAGACCCAAGGACGAGCGGGCGGCTGACCTCTCAAATACATCCCTCTCTCGTTCACATCCCACCGTCGTTCTTTCCTTCGACTCTCCCCAAGACAGCCTTCTTGCTGTCGCAGACGACGCCAAGCGCGTCTACCATTTTCTTCTTGTTCAACTACCACCACTACTCATGATCCCATCGTCGCTACTCCCGCTCTTCGCTCTTGTCTCTCTCGTCGTCGCCGAACCCTTGGATATCCCCTTGGTCAGAAGATCACCCCTCAGGAAACTAGACCGCCGCGATGAAGCCCATATAAGTGCTGTACAGGCAGCAGCAGATCGCATACGCCTTAGATATAACTACACATATCCAGCACCCACCCGGAAACGCGGACAGACTGTAGGAATCGGCCTCATCAACACAGTGAGCATCATTGTCATCTATCTTCTTTTAAACATTGCTTCGCACGCCGTCTTTTATGTTCTTGACTACTGGTCTACTGCTGAGACGTGTGTACGATACGAGACATATCCGTTCGATGGTATACAATAGGCGTGCCTTATTACAAGCCTTTTATTGTGCATCTTCTTCAGCAGCACAACATGGCAACCTTTCCGCGAGGCCGCCACTCACACAGCCCTTCCATGCCTGGATCACACACTTCGGGATACGATGCCGTTGATGCCAAGCCTTATACTGACCTGCCATCATAGAACGTCGACTCCTCTTACATCGGAGCTGTAACCGTCGGGACACCTCCGCAGAGTTTCAACGTCGTCCTCGACACTGGTTCTTCCGATTTTTGGGTAGCCGGCAATGACTGCACCTCATGTCAAGTCCAAGCAACCTTCGACTCTTCAAAGTCATCCACCCTCCAGCAACCCCAATCAACTACTGGCTCACGACAAGTGGAAATCCAGTATGGTAGCGGTGCGGTAGCCGGAACTCTCGCACAAGACTCGGTCAGCATGGGTGGATTCCAAGTCAACCCTCAAACATTCCTCGTCGTGAATCAAGCGTCGAAGGGCCTATTAGACAAGGAGACTTCCGGTATCATGGGTCTGGCATACCAGGCGCTTGCCTCGACAAGGGCGGTACCTTTTTGGGAGGCATTGACCAGTGCGAACCAGCTGAACTCACCAGAGTTCAGTTTCTTCTTGACGAGGTTCATCACGGATGCAAACGCTGCGAATGAAGAGCCCGGAGGCGTGTTTACGTTGGGCGGGAGAAATAATACCCTGTTCACCGGCGATCTCGAGTTTTTGAATATCCAAAACAACGGCGTTATTCAGCAGAACACCTTCTGGCTGTTGCCAGTAACGGGTGAGTTCATTTTCGTAGCTTACAACAAGGGGCTAACAACATGCTGTGGTCTATGTCAGCCGTAACTGTAAACGGCAAGAGCATCTCCCTTGGCAGCGCCGATTCCTCCTTGGCTGCCATCGATACTGGTACCACACTGGTTGGTGGTCCTTCTAACGAAGTCTCAGCTATCTGGGCAGCCGTGCCGAATTCGCAGCCTGTGACTTCCATGCAAGGCTTCTTTGCTTTCCGTACGTTCTTATCCGTTCACTGCTCTGTAAAGCTCGTACTGATTTGTTGTTGAAGCGTGCTCTACCTCCGTTACCGTAACATTGTCATTCGGTGGCAAGGCTTGGCCCATAAGCACTGATGACATGAACCTTGGCAGTATTGGCTCGGGCTTGTGTCTTGGCGGAATCTTTGATCTTGGCCTCGGCTCACAGATTGGTTCGGGCGGAGGAAACCCAACTTGGGTTGTTGGTGATACTTTCCTCGTATGTGTCTCCGACGAAGTGATAGCATCGACAACATTAATGTTTAATTTTGGATTTATAGAAAAACGTCTACACTGTCTTCCGGTCAAGCCCTCCATCGGTAGGTTTCGCGCAGTTGTCTAGTGCTGCTGGCGGCTCAGGTGAGTTTGAACAACCTGGATCATTCCAGAGTTTTCTCGTTTACCATGGCTTCTTCTCCTACTTCAGGCCCTCCCTCCACCTCTCCCAACACCGAATCTGCGACTTTCAGTCAGACTGGGGTGACAGTACCTACCGGGACAGTTATCCCGGCGAGCACACAATCCGCAGGCACCAGTGGCTCAAATTCCGGCACAGGCTCGTCTAGCTCAGCATCGTCCGCAGCCAAGATCGGTTCATCGATATTGGTTATACTATCATTTGCTGCGTCGCTGTTCATCGTTGCATAATCACGCTATGAACTCTGCTCTACTGTTCTGTGCCTTTGGCTTTTTTTTAATTTTTTCCCTGCTAATGTAACGATATCTATCTCGAGTTCTATGTTGCTTCTCATTCTATGTCATGATAGCTGTCGGATACTATACCTGTGGTCCTGGGCAGACGATGTGCTAGACCGGTGTGTGCTCGTGATCCTCATTTGGGACTTCGCATGTATGGCAATTTGATACATACTATATCAGGGTTTGGGCTATGGATTCTCGTTGAATACACTCGGTTTTTTTGCTGAAGGAGAACGAGATGCTGAAAGTTACTGGGTCGTTGATTATTATCGAACTTCAAATAGGCGTGTACAACACCGGCGGTGGAGGTTGTGCTGGATGCCATCGACTTGGATATCACGCCCGGCATACACTGGAAAAGAGTGTGAAGATTCCACTGCTATGAGATAGATGTAACCCAGAACTGCTTTTGGCATCAAGAAGATACGTTGTGGCCATCTTCGTGTACATGATCCCTATGACTGTTACAGATCCGAACCACGGTTCTATACATATCCGCTATAGTACACTTGTGTTGCGTCAGTTTGGCTACAACAAACTGCGAATGACCGAATCCCCCTCGACCAAGATACAAGGGCCTCCATAGATGACTTTGTTCTCGAGACCGTTCTCCTTGATGTATTTGACGACATTCTCGTCTTCTGCGCCAGGTTGGAGCCAAAGAGCGGGGACGTTGAGGGCTTTGGCTTGTTCGAGGATGCCGAGTGTTATCTGCACGTACATATGCGGGTCAGATTGTATCGGTAAGGAGGGATAGCATTCACCAGGAAGAGAGACCGCCAAACGTACTTTGCTAGGAGTGATGACGCTGACCGAGGTCTCGGTAGGCGAGGGTAGGTCGGCTAAGGTGCGAAGGGTTTTGAGGCCTTCGAGCTCATCTTCTTTCTGGATAGCCATTCTGATTAGCCTGGATATATGTCCTTAGCCATGGATACGCATGCTTACGGGGTGTAGAGGTGTAACATCCTTGTTACGAGCTTGGTACCATTTCAGAACCTAGAAACGGAATGAGTCGAGATAGACGTTAGTTATACTTGTTATCATGAGTCATGGCTGTTCGTGTACGCCTCACCTTTGTGCCAAACTTTGTCTGGTCCTTTGAAGCACCAACAACGGCGTACTTCGGTGCGGACAAGAACTTCTTCTTCACATCAGCTTGCGTGGCCATAATTCGATGCAGGTGGGCGCGAAGATGTTGGATGAGAGGGTGCATCGGTTCGAGCGTGCGAGGTCTTTATACGAATCAGTTCCGCCGCGTCGACATACGACGGAATCTGTACATGTCAGGGTTGCATGTGGATGAAGGTTTGTCGGTTGCAATAAATAGGGGAGGGGTGTGGATCGCGAAAAATGACGCAAAAAGCGTCACCTGAGCGATTCGAACACTCGCGTGCAAAGCACAACCGCTAGCAGCTAGAAATAGCAGGCGATCCCGTTAACCACTCCGGCAAAGTGACCTAATTGAAATTTGAGGTAGTTAATATATATGTTATTTTTTTATCAATACAGAACTTCTGAAGCCGAGGAACTCATCGATCGTCACGTCAACTTCAAGTTCTACCGCGATACCAACCACAACCACAGTTCGGTTTTTTAAGTCTAATTAACGGTATAAAGCACATACGCTCTGGATAATTGCGTGTACTCATAATTCGTTTCTATTATAGCATAAATGGCATACTAGTCGGCATATGGCATACAGCATACAATCGATCACATGGGTATTATAGAAGTACTAGTCCATGTCTAACTATCCTGTTGCAGAAATAATAATGAATAAAAGGTCCAATAGCGTCCAGGAAAGCAACACGCAAAGCCATAGAAATCACGAAGCCGACGAGTTTACCGTTTTGGACGACCCATCCGAACGACAAGAGTCTCTATCCCGTCTGTATCATTACCGGGGGGATGCCTGCGATTGACAAACTCGTCATCACGATACAGTCCTCTGAACTCCGTCCTACCACTCAGCCAATCAACTCTCCTGACACGACTATCCTCGTTCGGGCTACGTTCCAGTCTCTTCCTGCAAGCTCTTTCGATCTGGTACATCTGGTCCTTATCTTGGAGAAAGTCGACTATTGCCCATTCATCCCTCTCGATGGGTGACTGAAACGACTCGTAAATCGCCTTCCAGACATCCGAGCATTTGATGCTCTCCCGTTGGTCAATTTCGATTGCCCATGGGAAGTCTCTGCTGATCAACCTCAGGCGATTCACAGGAGGCTGGGTAATAGTGTACCGAGCGTATCTCGTCCTAGCGTGCTCCATAGGGGACTTGCTCAGGTCGATCTCGATCTTCGTTTTTCCTCCGTAGGTGATGCAGGAACTTAACGAGATGGGGGTTTCCGAGTCGCGTGTGACGGACGGTTGGGATGGCACCATTGTGCTCGCATTCCCTGCCTTTGAATCCACGATTTTCGAAATCCTCGATCTAATGCTCTTGGTCTCTGCATCCTCCGCTTTTGCATCTTTAGCCTGAGGTTTGTCTGGCTGCAGATGCGAAGGCGGGGGTGCTTGTGGAGGTGCTTGTGGAGGTGCTTGTGGAGGTGGAGGTCCCCAATACGCTCATGGAGGTGGAGGCACGCTTGGCCAATACTGCTGTGGCGAAGGGCCCCAGTATTGTTGTGGTGGGGGGTTGCATTGTTGTTGTGGAGCAGCGGTGCTCTTTGGGCTCAAACAAGCTGGGGCCATTATGGTGATGCAAGGGGAGAAAGGTAGGGTGTGCAAGGAACAATAGGCGTGTTGACCTAGTGGGTACTCTTGCTGCTGGCGGTCACTCTTATATACACGTTTCGTAGATATTTATAGCAAATTCCAGTCTTGAGACACTGGTGCGCAAAGAACCATCGGCGGCAGCCGATCGAGGACAGAACAATTCGTCGTTTCAAGAAACATATCGGAAGATTCCTGCCTCATCCATGAGTTTCTGGTCAGTCGCAGTGTACTGCGCTTCGCTGTGATAAACTGACTCCGATGTTATTGTAGGACTGTTTTGATAAGTATGTCGCGAGGCTACTCACCTCCCCGCGCGTTACTACCGCTCGTAGGCGCCGGTCACCGCCCGTCAAGGCCATTATCCTCAGGACAAAGATTGCATACCAGCACCACTCCTTGTCTCAAACTGGATTTCAGTATGAGGGTACTCAGCTCGTGTATCTCCCTTGTAAGCTAGACCTCTCCTCACGGCCTCCGAAGTTACAGTGGCGACCAAGCAGCACACTATGCTCTAGAAAAAAATCGCCCATCATTCGTGTCATTCCCTATTCACGAAGCTCTTCAGTATTGGCAAATTTGACATACGAGTATCATAGCCCGGTACCCTTGTTCTTTTTTCACTGATCGCCGCACAAGCGATTTACATGTCTGAAATACACGCCGCCACATCTGGCATTTATCCCTCTGGACACAACACTACTTGCCAATCATTCACGGGTTTGGGGGTTATCCCTGCCATTTCCACCCTGACAGCTTCCACTGTATTACCTACGCGAACATTCGGATTTACCCCGCCTGTTGTCGTAGTATACCAAGCCTAGAAGTCGGGTGCGTAGTATTTGGCTATACCACCACCCTATTTGTGCTATGGTCCGAGTCGTTACATTACCCAATCCAGCGACCTTGGGCATGATGATACCGCTCCCAGCCGGGCTGGCAACACAGAGCTATGAGCAACGCAGCTAGTCTACGGCTAGTTCTCTTATGCATTCTATCATGCAAATCTTCTCCGCGAGTCAACTGAATATTTTTATCTGTAGATGAATCCCCGTCAGGCAAACTTTGCCACAACCTCAAGACAAGGGCAATACTTCATCCAGTGTTCAGGCCATAGAGTGTGTAGGGATGCACGGGATTAACCGCATCGTTTGGTCTTGACTGTGGATGGGATGGACATACAGATTAACGCCACATATACTAATAATGGCCCTAGGGACATATGGCCTTTATAGGTGGCATCGTGGAAGAAAACACACTCTGTGGACGTCAAGGCCGCTAAGGCCAATTAGTTGCACTTCTGGGCAGTGCTCGAGTATATAAATACCTTGAGCTCTCTGATTTTGAGGAGAGACGAACCCCTACCTGATCACCTTGCTCCTGCTAGTATGAACACTACGAATTCTGGAATGGTACGTTCCTTTTTTTCGAGCTATAGTCGTGTCTTATGGCATTCATTAGGACCGTATGAACGAGTTACCCCGAGAAGTTCTGGCCGTAGCTCTTCAGATATGTGATCAATCTGAGCGCAACGGTCTACAAATACTCCCTAGAGATAAATATGCTTCTCAAGTCGCATTCTTACAACAACGCGTTGGTGCAGCTGGGAAGATTGCACAGAGGATCCAACAAGATGCCCAGACTAATCTGCAAGAAGATCGAAGGGAATGAACGCCAGAATGTGGGCCATGTGTAATACTCCGACAAATATTTTTTGTGCATTGAAGAGGTCGTATGATAACTCTTCAGAGCTTCATTCACCATGTACCAGCACTACAGCTCAGCAAGGATATTGCAAAGAGATATTACCGTAGTTGTGACACGAATGTGGCGTAGCCTGTTATACGGTTTATCGACTTTATTCATTCACTCATAGTTTAACGTTGCATCCCCAATCCAATGTGCACGGGTTTGAACAGTCAATCAATCCTCAGTCAAACTCGCATGAGCAAGCTCATTGAGAGAGCGACAAGTACCACTTCTTTCCACATCCACACCAAACGACCGCGCCTCCTTCCCAAATGCCTCCACATCCAATATCATCTGCACACGGATCTTCTCTTCGTCTGCACGGCCGTCATCGTCCTTGCCAGGAGTTGAACTGCCGAACAGTGAGAACGCTGACTTTTTCCCCTTCTTGAGTCGCCTTAAAGACTCCTCAGTCTTCTTCATGGCCGTGAGGAAATATATATACCTTGAGAGAAGTAGGCTGAGTTATAAAACAAAGCCGTGAAACTATTCATATATGACGTACCTCTGAGCGACGTTTTCAAAAACCTCTTCAGCGTACGACTGCAAAAAATCATCCTTAACAGCGGCACCTGGACCATCTGCGGTGCCTATCCCAAAGAACGCGCGGAGAGCACGGAATATCAACGACACAAAGTGGCTTGGCTCCGTGGGCATGCGTTTGCTTGACATGGCTCGGAATTGAGAAGGTATCGATCGCATAGGAAGCAGAGCATCGTATCCTCGACGTGATAGAATAGACACGATTTGGGTGGATAGGGGTGGGAGTAGAGAGATTATATTGGACAAAGTATGTCTGAGAGTATCTGTACAGGTACATAAGACCGATATTCTTTGGGCGATACGAACGGACATACCTTCCAGGCTTATAGGATTCTCTCCGTCCACCTCTGCCTCAGATATGTCTGGTAGCATGGTACAAAGCTCTTCCCGCCACAGCTTCCAGACCTGTCTATCCATAATCTTGATATCGGTCAGAGCCATCGCTAATTGTTTTAAAAGCGCTTCATCGGCAGCGATATTCTCAGGCGAAGATGCCTCGACCTGCATGCTAGTGGGTGTTCCTGCCCGAGATAATCCTGACGGTGAGCTCGCCATCTGTTGGGTATAATCAGTTAGAATTCCGTTCAAGCGTTGACATTGATATTCACTTTATCTGTTGATATCGCAGAAGGCAGCTTTGAATCTCCGGGTGGTATGCTGCTGCCCAACCATGATTTATATCGACAGATCAACTGACCCGCAAAAGTGAGCCCACAGGTTGAATACTCAACACAGGGTGTTCTCACCTGTAAAGTAAGTTTCCAAAATCGATGACTAAGTTCAGGGATATATATCTGTGCACTCCAGCAGCTGGATATCGCGGTCCACACAGCAGCGCTTTGCAGAGTAACAAATGGTGCTATGTCTGGCCAAGGTAGTCAGCAGACTAGTGAGTTTTCTCTTCCTATATAGACCACACCTTTTGCAGCCGATCGTTCCAGCTTCGTAACAGCAAGTTGCTCTTCAAGCTGAGTCACTATATCTTTCCATCGTAGTTGGAAATACACCGGAAGTTGCCAACGACGTTCGAAAGCGGCATAAACCGGATGCGAGCGCATAGACTCGATAGCTTGCATCGATGGAGCAAGATACTCTAGAGCTCGAATAAACGCTTGAGTAGTTTCATGATGCTTTTGAACATGATTAGAGAGCATCGCAGTATAATATAAGTATGCCTTA
The DNA here is from genome assembly GCA_022160335.1 of Irpex rosettiformis. Taxonomy (NCBI): domain Eukaryota; kingdom Fungi; phylum Basidiomycota; class Agaricomycetes; order Polyporales; family Irpicaceae; genus Irpex; species Irpex rosettiformis. The sequence continues at coordinate 173,488 of MU274937.1, read as the reverse complement.
CCTTACGGAACTCGTCTGGGTTCCCCGCTGCAAAAACCACACTACCCAGCTCGTCCATGATGGCCTTTCCAATCTCTGCCCAAACGACGTTGGCCATGATATCAAAACCCCCGGAAAGACTCAACTGTTTCCCCGACGGTGCATTCGAAGTCGACGATGCAGTTTTACTTTGCGTCAGCTTCGGAGTAGCAGAACCAGGATTAACGCCAGCTTTACTAGCCAACTCCATAATACGCTTCATGTCTCTATCGACGAAACGGAGGATGGTGTTATATAGAGACGCAAGGGGGTCATCGATATCGTCAAGAAGATGTGCTTGAGCGTGTTGTTCAAAATTTATCTCGAAGGGATTTTGCTTCGTTACAAATGCGGTGAAGGGAGTATATGGCGTTCGTGGAGGATGAGCTGTGGTTACAGATGGTCGCCTTTCACCTCCGAGGAATGGTGTATGAGGGACAACGGGGCTGTGAGGTTCCACTAGACATCCTGGGTAGATAGTCTGATAATATGTAAGCACGCATAATATTCCTCGCAAAAAGAATAAACTACCTTCTTGACGAACGAACGGACGATGTCAGTTCGAAGGACCTCTTCTGCGTCTGACCAAAGCCCAAGAATATCATATGTCCGAAAACACTCTGATATATCTGAGATCCACTTCGCTTTTTCAAGCTCTGAAGCTCTCCCGTGGTCTTTTCCTTCTACAAGTGCGACGAGAGTCGATGAAAAGAGATGATCAAGGTCAGACGACAAAGTAGACTTTATGCGGTCAATTCGCTAACATTTTTGTGAGATTAAAGTGTTGGATTTTGGTAAGGTTGACCTACCCATTGGCATTCATCGACAAACGCGCACTGGTCTGTTTGCGTTTTCGACACATGGTATAATAGCTGTGTGTATTCTGCAGCTACACGAGCGAGGTGCTTGGCATGATTTGCGCGGGACCTACGTTTACGGGACAAGTGAATACCAACTAGCACAACAACCAAGACGAACGTACCTTTCGTCGGTGAGTTCCTCATCCTGCCGCGTTTGAGACTTTAGCTCGCCAATGTTTGTCCGATCATGATCCTCATCTGAAGGTGAGGCAATCAGGAGCAACGACTCAAGCCGTGTAATGGATTCAGAAATCTTCAACAGCAAATGAAGGAAAGTCTACGATGCTCAAATAAGACTCGCCCATACTATGATCTAATCCACGACAATGAATCACACACCTTTTCCTCCCTCAAATCCGACCGTTTCTTCAGTTTCAGCTGAATCGCATTTTCAATCTCTTGCAGTTCACTACGTGACGCCTATCAGAACCGCAATGACTTGGACATGTTTATCTTTCACAGAAAGAGAAGATCTCACTCACAAGTATATCCGAACGCAAATCCCCTAACGGCCTCTTCAGTCTTTCCAATCTCGCACCCTCTCCCCTCAAGTCTGTGCTAAGACTGATGAACGCCTCATAGTCGTCGTTGATGAGCTGCACGAGCTCCTCCTTCAAGGTGGCCAAGTAATCTCGTAGTTCCGTGCGTAGATCCGGCAAAGACGTGTATGCTCGCGAGAGTAGGAACTCCTCAACATTGAACGGTTCGGCAGATAGATACTGGTTATTGTGGGAGAGAGGAACGTATACTGGTAGGTCATGTTGCCCTGTGTTGGTACCATGTTCGCGTTCTGCGAGTTCTTCGGCAAGACGCTCCAAGTCCAGTGGGTCCCGAGAATTGTCGTTTGCTTTGAAGGTGTACATGGTCTTCGAACTTATACCCGTACCGACCTATGTACGGCAGACCCTTAGACCTTAGAATCAAGAGAGCAGAATAATAGTAGTTATGCTCACATGTACTCTGCTCACTCGAGCGACGAGAGCAGGGAATGCCTTGCAATCGAAATTTATAGGTTACGGTAGAGTCATACAGACGATGACTTCAAGATGGGTGTTATGATCAGCGTTCAATTGAAGTATTCTTGACCATACTGCACTTGTGCCCCTTCTAAGCGCTAGTAGCAACTTATTACTTATAATACTTTTACTCATCTCAAGTAAATCACAGCAGCAGGGAGGAAACTTACGACCGGCTCTCGTCTGTGACCCAGTCCAAGAAATAAAAGAAAACTAGTATTATGTACCTTACCACACATTTAAATAATTATACTACACATCAGCGAGGATACTAATAATAATCTGCTTTACCGTCTTATCCTCAGGCCCACGTCCTCCATCAGTTTGGCGACCACCCTCACCAACATTGGCAGCAGCAGCAGGGAACATTGCACCACTCAACACCTCATCATCCAACCCCGCCCGCATCCTCAACCTATGCGACACAACTCTCGGAAAGACTTTCCCAATATCAGCCTCGGAGACATCCCACACTTGAGGTTGACGAGGTAGCGAAGCCAGCAAGTCCGTTCGCGAGCCGTTCATTTCGGAACGGTCGTCGAACAAGTGTGTTTGATGTCCAGGAGTGAGTCGGTGTTCTTCGTCGTCGTCGTCGTTGACTCGAATCCTCACACTCCTCACACTCGACGCTTTCTGCCTCCCCATCTCAAGCTCCGCACCCAACCACTCATCCTCCGTCTTATCCCATCCAAGACCACTACTCGCATCTTCAGTCGTCGAGCTAGTTTCTTCGCTATGTCTGACATAACCGTTGGCGGTAGACGAAGCAGCGACAGCGCTGACGAGATCCGCACCCACAGAGTCCCCGCACACCACACGAAAAGCCCGTACCATATCCTCTGCGTCGTGATGTGCTCGTAACGTCAACAACGATCCGTCAACCATCGGATGGTGACGTGCCGCTGCGAATAAGTCTTGTAGATAGACGTTCAGCGTAGGATGTATAGACGTATATGCTTCGTTGCTGTTGTGGGTGACACTCGTTTGCCGTAGGGATGGAGGCACCGGCAGAGTTAGCGTGCGCAAATGTGACAGCTCTTGGGGAGTAATGATGGGTGCTGGGGGGATGCTAGTGGTATGCTGATGATTACCAGGATGCAATGGAGAACCACGCAACCGTGGAGATGGTGGCGGCGGAATTGAGTCGGATGACCATAGTGGAGAGAGCGGTGAACGAGGTGTAGCTAGTGACTGAAAAGAGGATGACAGAGGAGATGTGGCGCTCTGATACGTCAGGTACGCCTGTCGAAGAGCATGGGAGATGTTTATGTCTGCGCTCATGCCAAAGTGGTCTAACTGTCATAGAGAAGATAGTTCAGACCAGTAACCGATCGTACAGATCTACCACTTACCAAGGTACGCAATATTGGTGGCCGATCATACGCATTCATGGGACAGACGTAAACTATAATGAAATCAGGAGGCAATTTCCACGCGTTATTGGGTTGTTCGCCATCTAACACAATCTTGCGTTCGTGTAGAACTCGGAGTAGAGCTCTCTGTGCCGGTAAGGTAGTATGTTCTAGACCGGACACTACTAACGCTCCTGGGATCATGATAACAGGAGACATAGTCGAAGCCGACACAGCCGACGGAGGTTCAGAAATAGCGTGTGCATCCAACCGAGGTCTCGTCTGAATCCTCACCGGTTCTGTTTCTACCCTCGATGTTCTCGGGCGTATCCGAAGAGAAGACATCCGGGAGGGAGCATTTCGTAGTGAGTCTGAATCTCTAGACGGTAGAGAAGAGGTCAAAGATGCTTCGGCAATGGTCGAACTGGCTGAGGGGATATTCGAAGAAGGACGGGCCCCGTTCAAGCTTCCTGACTTTCTCGAACGGTCACGGTGGTGTTGTTTGAATCCAGCGGAGGGAAGCCGCGTGCCCGGTTTACCGCGCAAGAAGCAATCACGAATGAGGTCGTCCGGGAACTCTTGAATATGAGTGGTCTCAGAAAGTCCGAGCGATCTACCGTGGTCTTTCTTGACCTTGTGCTTGGTGGTTACAGTTCCAAACACTTTCGTCAACACCTGTGAGAAAGGATCGTTAGTTACAATCATTCACAAACAAAACTGGATCATAGAAGACGGGAGGGTTTGTGAAGATGTGATGCGGATGCGCAGCCAACCAGAGTACACTGTTGCCACCCTTGGAATGCAACGGTCATGCGCATGAGCATGTTCTGCCAGTTCTAGATAGAATGCATCGATGATTCCACCCGGTATGATGAGCGCAGTTTGTCCTAGTGTATAGAACATATCACGAGGTGCAGTGTATAGCAACAAAAGCAAGATGTCAGTAGGACAGGGAAACAATGGACTGTTTGTATGCATTGAAGATGATGAGCGTGAGGGGTAGGTTCCAAAGCGACGACTCACAAGATAAGCTAGGCTGAGCACTATACCTATATCTTCCTCTTTAGTCCTCAACACGAGGCTCTTTTGTCCGGAATACCCGATATCACTCCCACCTGGAGGAGTAGCAACGAGGCAAAGTAGGATAGATTGTAATATGACAGTGTCCAACGGAAGGTCTGGATGAACATTGCGTATTCTGTTGACCAGGGACGGAAAATAGGCAGACGTTCCTGGAGACGGTTGTTGAATGTTATCCATTCTTCTCCCTTGAAGTTATCTAGACGATGTCCATGTTCGTCGCGGACACGAACGAGGTGGTTTTGTGTCAAGCTTGTTCCCCCACGAGGGCGCTTGCTACATGAGCTGCCTCCTTTCTCATCACGTGATCGTGTGGTAGTCATGGCGCGATCGGTCAATTGAGACGCGTTTAATCCTGAACACTGTCACCTTGAGCAGACCAGTGGCCGCAAAGGCAGCGGATAAACTCTGGTTCTGACAGGTGGGTCTTGCCATAGTTCCTGAGTACTCTGAGTCCCGAATATTAGCATCATCCTATGCGTGACATGTATGTAAGATGCCTCTGCTTGACTGCAAGTCGACAAATACATACAGTACACGGACCGCGAAGTGATCCGGCGTCGTTCGGGTTCTTGAAGGAAACACTCGACGCCAACTTGTCAAAACGCGGATTACTCGACAGTAAAATGATGACTTTAAACGCTTGGAGACTCATGGATTCGTGCCATGCACATCAAGGGACGTCGATATGATATTGCGGAGCACGGAGGATTTCGAGGTCCAAGTATCTTCGATTTAGTCTTGCATGCTTGTGTACAGTATGCTCACTTCCATGGATGACAATGTTAGCGTTGAACGTTAACGTTGACCGTTGATCTCTCAGGGTTTTCCATTATCAGCGATTACTTGCCTCAGCATTCAATAGACCGCCAGAGGTTCATAAACATTTCTAGCAGCCTGTTCTACTAACGCGTCATTGCCAAATGTTTCAAAAAGCTGATTATGCGGTCGCGCCCATCCATCACTCCGCTGACCTCTCCTTCTGTCTCCGCTGCAACCTCGACACAATGTTATCGTGCCGAAGCCTCTTCAATATCATGTAGCAACCAGCAGCTAGTAAACGGGCCGAAAGTTTAATTGACTACATGGCTCGTCATCAAAACTTATAGTAGTGCGGACCCGGAGCATCATGATCCTGTTGAATGTCGCGGTACTATTTGCAGGAGCCAAGCATGGGATCCCAGGCTGCTCTCTCCGATGGCAGAGATATGCATTCAGGCTTCGACAGAGCCCATCGATGCTGAGTAAGTTTCGCCGGATGTGCAGAGCTTGTCAAACAGCAGTGGGGATCCACGGATTGTCTATCAGGCTTTGTAAGAGAACCTGTAGAGTTCACGACTTGTTGAGGCCGGTGTTTGTGGACCGCTGAGTTGCGCATGAAATGTAAGTACGTAGCAAAAGATGGCTGTGCGAGAGAGTTCAACTAGAGGCGCCACTATCAGTCTCCACGTCCGAGTCCCGGGCGGACGCTTGTGCGACAACAAATGAGATCGCTCTCACATCGCATTATATTCAGAATATATTCAGAATAAATGAGATGTTGACGCTGCCTTGGACACAAGACACAAACCAACAATTCGGAAAGATTTACTGGGAAGGAGATGAACACTGTGTGAAGATTCAGTACTCGGAGGTGTAGTCTAGACGCGATGGGTAGGACTGCTTGATGGAGGCGGTGCAGCATGCCTTGGATTCTTGAGCCGCGCTCTCGTCGTCTAGGCGGAGCGACGACGACGAGCAAGTCTCTCTACCCGATGTCGAGCACAGAAATCATACGTTGCTCACGACGGTGCTCACGATGAAATAAGAGACCGCAGTCAATGTGCAGATCTCGATCCTCGCTCGCCCGAAAAGGGCAATCGACCCTGCGCGCCTTTTGTATCTTCGACTTCGACCACCATCTCCATCCTTGCTCCTTGCAGGCGTAGAGAACGATGGCCGTGAGAGAACATGCCCGTGATAAGCATCCGTCTGCTATCCAGGTCTCTCACATGACCCACGGACATCTTATTCCAGTTGTTCAGCTGCATTACAGGTGAGAAATGAGGCATCAGTTCTGTCAGACGAGCAGTGTCGACATGACGATGCAAGAGGTGCGTGTCTGATTCATTACGTCTCTTTGGGTGTGGCTCTTTGAACTCCTGATACTCTCCTGATGCTTACAAGCGGCGCCCATGCAAAACGGCTTGTAGCTCAGCGGCTCACACAGCGTCTCCAATCACTGTGTGCGGCCAAGCGCGGGCACGAGGCCCGAAACAATCCTCAGACCTTGGCTCTGTCCCTCTCCTCAGAGCCACTGGCTGCTCGGTACTAACCTCTGCCTAGCGAGCCCCAGTCTCCAAATCACCATCCCCAGCACAACATCTCGTTTCAGAGTCCACTCTTATGCTCTTGCTAGTCCCCTAAGCATCTCCGATCCCTAGTTCTTTTGCACCCCCTCGGATTAGCAGATGCATGGCCAGTGCTGCACTGATATTCACAGACAACGGCAACCACAGCTTTGTGATCAATATCGATGACACTTCTCCCACTATTTCCTACTCGCCCTTTGCGGACACCTTTACTACACCAAATCTCACGGCAGGATGGAATCCATATTATTCCGATTCCGGTATTGCGAATGGGCAGGATACTCAAGGAGAGGGAACAACCTTCCACGTAACTTCAGCGAATGGCGCATCTCTAGACATTCGATGGAATGGTGAGTCGTGTAGTAAAGGAAACCTCGTGCATCACACGCGTTAGGATGCATATTAAATTCTAGTCTTCCCCAAAACAATATCGGGGGTCTTTGAAACCCTGTTATCCTTCGTGTAGTAATGCTTGGACCCAGTGTTATCTATACTGGGGCCAGTCTTTGCATATGCGCAGCTTTCCCTTTTCTCTTTGCAAAAGTCATTGACACGCTGCTGCCTTACAGGTACCGCCGTAACTCTCCACGGTTTTTTCGACACGTCCCAGAACACATTCCCCTCTTCCACTTCTTACTCGGTGTCGTTAGATGGGGTGCCCACGACCAACTACGCGTCTTCATTCACACCAGATCCGAATTCAGAGGAAAATGTGCTTGCGGCTTTTGCAAACCTGACAAATCAAGAGCATTCCATTCAGATTGCACTACACACCACTGGCGACGCAGACGACGGGTCGATTCTCTTACGGTTCGATCGTGCCGTCCTCCAGAGCGAACCACCCGACGAGTAAGTAAAAAGTTGTCTAGACACTTTTGATGGGACGTTTCATGCGCCTCTTATGACGTCTACCCACCCTTCCCGTCCCGCCCAGCGACTAGAGAAAGGAATTAATCTCGATTTGCAATCTTGCCATTGCCACCTTCACCGCCTCATTCTCTTTTTTTTTTTAATCTCATGCATCGATCATTATTTCTAGCCCAAAAAAATTAACTAAAACCGAAACACATGCAGGTACACCACACAACCCGTCGCCATCGTCAACTACCCGGATGATCTCATATCATTCCACGGGCAATGGTCTTTCGACTCGCATTTGCTCCCTAATCAGAGCGTTGCATTCCACACAAGTACAAACGTTGGGGACAGCGCGTCTCTACTGTTCAACGGTAAGCAAGCCTCCCAATCCAACAACCCTTGTTTGCTGCCGGCATCTCACGCTGACATTGATCATTTTCGGGGGGTGTTTTCTGCCAACCCACAACTTTATAAACGCTCTAACTTTCGAATTGTTTTGATCGGCTGGTGCGTAGGTACGGCGGTATTATTGTCAGGGCTTACGACACCGCTTTCTGGTTCGTACAATATATCATTGGACAACACACATCCGCCCACGACTTTTTCCGCTCATTCGTCTTTCAACGCCTCTTCTCCTACTGTGTTGTTTTATGCGACCGGGTTGGACCCCGCCGTCGTTCACGAGTTGCAAGTCGTGAATATCGGAACGTCGAGCGAAGGTGAAGGCTCCCTTCTCGTACTTGGGTCTGTGAATGTCACTACAACCGGCACACAGAACGGTGGTGGGTGAGTGAGACGTGTTGTGTTGGAGGTTGAACGCTTTGTTGTGCTCACGCGAACGCGCTTTTCTCTTGGTCACAAATAGTTCAACGCCTGTAGCATCCATGTCATCCCGACTTCCCCGTGGCACAATCGCCGCGATTGTCGTCGGCGTGTGTGTTGTGGTGATTGTCTCCATTGTTCTCTTGGTAATCTACTGTCGTAGAAGACGACAAGAATCCCGCCGCAAGGAGTCGTTCATCGTTAACCCAAGAGTCTACCGACGCCGATTCTCCTCGTTCCTCTCCCGACCACATCCTCTGCAGGACAACGAGAAATCAAGACAGGCCACTAACAATCATGCCGATGCATCTCATGATGAGGATGTGCTTGATATCACAGCTGCGAAGGATGATGATAGTGATGATGAGGAGGACGATCTACATGGCGCCGAAGATGATCAAGACGGGCAGGCCCGCCATGGCTCTCAGAACTCGGATGGCAGTTACGCCATCGACCTCCCCAAACTCCCCAGACCAGGCTCTGGACACATTCGTTTACGATCCGACGGGGAATCGCCCTCACCCACTCAACGATACTCTGATCTGCACGCGTCTGGGAACCCGATATTGGTTACCCCATCGTCCCCGCTTCGTAGCCCGAAGCCTAAAGGCCCTCGTGAGATGCGTGCGATCATTTCCTCACATGGAAGGGATTCTAGCCGGGGGATATTACTGAAAGATATGTACTCCCCAGCTGCCGACGTACCCACGGACGTGCATACGAACGACACACTCTGGCCGGGCACTTTGTTACCGCAGCCCAACGTGTCTCCGCTGCGGGTAAACTTCGAAGACGAACTCTCCCACGATGCTGAGCGGAGACGAGAGGCGAGGCATCGAAGCGAAACGTCTGGTGTTTCTCTTCCTTATTCTCTCAAGCAGGCCTTGCTGGGCCATATACGCCCTTCACGTAGTCGAGACGTGTCCCCCGCGAAACCTTCTCCTACGGACCCGCGTCGATATTCGTTCTTGGATTTGGAGTCGAGTAATGCGTCTTCTAGCTCACGTAGTAACAGGCAGTCCCAGTCAACGTCTACACGTAGCTCGTTAAAGGCGAGAAGTGGTCATGAAGGCAGCGATCAGAGTGACACTATACCACCTGTACCGCGAGACCCTCGCGTGTCGATGGGTCTTTCTATGACGTTGGCCGGCGGGCCAACGTCCAGTCGACCTTCAGATTCTCCAAACATCTCTCTCCAAGCCGTCTCACTTTCTCCGATCACGATTCCTGACCATTCGTTAGCTCAGCACATCGATCTCCCTGCAGGTGTTCATCCCATAATATCTGAACTCCCCTCACCCACCGAGTCCATCCCGATGACAGTCTCAGACATCCACTTCCGGCACTCCTTACACTCGTCTTCTTCACATGTGTCTGAATCCCGTCGGACGAGTCATCGGATGAGTAACCCCCAACGTGTGCATCCGCCGTTACCCACTCCGTCGACGAGTTCGACTTTTCAACAACAACAACAACAACAACGTCAGCAACAGCAGGTAGAAGAACGGCCGTATATTGTGCAGAAGATTTTAGGGATTCAAACTGGGTCTGGGCCGAGTACGCCGTTTGGGAGTCCGACTGTTCCTGGGTTTGCGTCGCGATGGAGTAGAGGTCGAGGTAGTGGTGGTGGTAGTGGTGGTGGTGGGCTAGGTGGACCCTCTAGTTTCAGAACTCGGACAGGGCCGTCATAACAAAGCCCTTCTTCATCTTCTATTCTACAGCTCTCATTAGTTCACCCTCGTGTCAGCTCATTCAATTCTCATCCCATCTGGTTGCATATGCATGTTCGTTGTTAAGAAAGTCCTGTTATTTTTCTTTTCATTCGGACTGCTCCTACTCGGCTACTGTACTATAGTTTAACCTTGCTGTTGTTCAACATGGACTGTCAGTCGTATATACCCCCCTGTCGTTCTAGCATGCATTCTACCGCATATACACAAATTTCATACTAGCCATTGCCTCAATCCAAGTTTGTTTTTTTCTGATCGTGTCTCTCTGGTATCACGAGTATGGTAATGGAATTGACCTGAGGGGTATGAAATAAGATATATTCTGCTGTAATACAGAACCCACAACATGCGACATTACATCACTGTGTCCCTTCTCACAGCGAAACTAACGAAGCGCCTCAGATCTGTGAACTTGGACACTGGTTCAGCTCTAGAGGTATCTCCCTGTGTGGCTACACCTGGTGTAGGTGAGGCAAGAGCAGAAAGGATACCATCTCCCCCAACTCCTGATAAAAGGTTGACGCGGCTTCCTCCAGGACTACCAACGCTCGAGGTTTGACCTGGATCCATGTCCAAAGACGACAAGAACGAGGTATTTTCGAGCTCAGGCTTCGTACTGGTGACCGTCAGGAATGTATCCTGGAGCTCGCTTTGCTGGGCCTTCGGTGTGCCTTTCAGGTCGAGGATCTACAGGAACTGGCTTAGCAAAAGTATGGTGGAAAAGATAGCTAACGTCGATTTACCTTTTGGAAGTTCGAAAATGACAGGTCGCATATCAGCGCGGTATAGCTGAGGATGAAAACCTCAGGGGGATCCTATAAAGTGCGTCAGCCGAAGCGATAGAAGAAACTTTATGAGAGTGTCACGTACAGCCGGTGTGACGATGACTTTGAGAAGTTTCTCGAGTCTTTGTGTATGGTTGTTGACACTCCGGGTATAGCTGGGATCCATCAGTGAGGACAAGAGACAACACCGACGTAAGATTGTCGATTACCTTTGCGGCGGTTCCGCCTCCCCAGGAAGCCTCAATAGGCAAGCTTTCACGACTTGTAGATCCAAAAGGAGCTAATTTGAAAATGGTTAGCAATGAATCAACTACGGAGTGACGAAGGTATACCTGCTCGGCTCCGATTTCTTTTACAGGTCGGCTCTTGACGAAGGCGTTTGTGAATTTGGCAATCACGAGGCTAGCGTTGACTATTAGTAGATGCTAAGAACTCCAAAAAATCCAAAGAATATTCACCCAGCTGCTTTGTCGAGGTAATTTCTGACATACTTCTTCTGTTCAATCAATGGTTTTATCACATCTGTCACCTGCTCGACGCTTTTCACGATTTCATCGACGTAAGGTGACGGCCCGCTGACGAGATCAAGTGAACTCCACATGGTTCGTGACATAGTGTTGAAAGCAGGTTCGCAAGCATTCTCCAGTTCCTTGAGAAGTACGAGAATGGCAGATGAGATCGCGCTGGGAAAAGACACGTTGGTTCATCAATGATAAACATAGCATCGTCAAACGTCAGGTCCAATGGTGCATACCTGACGAAGAGGTCGCACTCTTCCTGGAATGATATTCTAGACTTGAAGCCCTCATCAATCTTCTCTCGGATTTTGTCTTCAAGCTGTAACGGAGAGATATAAATGAAGCACTGCAAAGGCTTTGCATTGTATCTAGACTCACTTCCAAAGCAGTGGTATGGCAATAGTCAGCAGTATTGATCAGAACTGACGCATTCCTCAATTCGCTGACGTCCACACGCGTATCAGTCGACCGACGGATCTGGAATGTCGGGCTACGTCAACGTAAGCTTAGAACGTATGTAGTTAGGAATACGACATACCGTTTCATACTGGCCACCAGTACTTCTTCTACATCATGATGCCCCGGTCAACTAAGATATATTAGATATAACCAGAGAAAGCCACCGTACCTGCATAGATACGGAGCCATTTTCTGTGCAACTGGCACAAATCAAAGAGTGGCTGTCCGGTGAATAGTTTAGCACATTGCTCCAGGTTCTGCGCGTAGAAGTAGAATAGCTCGGTAGAGCTGGGAAGAACTGCGGATTGTGGCTGTTCACTGTCCTCCGAAGTCCGTGGAGTCGCTGCTTCGAGAGATGATCGTGACTTGAGTCCTCGGTATTGCGACAACATCCCCTGTAACGCTCTGATGACAAAATATTGGCCGAGATATAGAGATAGATTAATTAAGGGCGTACTTGTCTTGAGCTTGGATGAAAACACCCATGTGAGGCTCGAATGCCGATGATATTGTGCGGCTTGTTCTAGTCGCATTGTTTGCTTGAGTTGTTTTGAGGATGTCGGAAAGCTGGAATTGAACTCAGCCACCATTGCAGAGAAAGGACACTTTAGGACTGACCGGAGTTGCATACTTCTTGACCATTGAAGATTCAAATTCAAGAACCTCCTGTAGGCTCTCCAGAAGCTGTTTGATGGTCAGGTTTGATCCCGCCTTCGACAGAAGCACTGTCAAGTCATCTCTAGATGGAGTGAGCGAGATTATTGTGGTGACTTGATTAAAGTACGCAGCATACCGGGTGATTTCGACAAACTTTGCTGTCAAATACCAGCCTACTTGCCAGTCGCCTGGGAACACCCGCCCAGTTTCCGTCTCGTGTGTTTGCAATGACCTTCGGAACCAGGCAAACCGTGTGGCTATGTTGTCTAGTTGTCCTGCTTCATCGGTAGCTTTGAATATGCGCCTGTACTCTTTCAGTTCGAGAGCAACATAACGCTCTACAAATTGAGTGCGTATCTCAGGGCCCAATACGTCCACAACGCGGCATGCTGCGGCCATGGTGGATGCCTTGATGGGTTTGGTCGGATCCTGTGCGTAACTAAGAGGTTAAACGGTCTTAGTCCCCGCCTTCGCAAGTGTTTGGTGTTGGATCTAGACATACAACTTGTCCCAATCGGCATCAATCTTGGTGCGAAGCTCGGATTGAATTTCCTGCACTCTTCTCCATATCTGAGATATCCGCTGAACCGCATTATACGGTCTAAAGGAATTCGATATCTGCTTGACAGCCTAGAGTAGAGAATGAGCTGCGACAGCCAGTTAACGAAACGTATGCTCTTACAGCGAGTGTTTGAGCAATTTCTGAATACTTGTTTTCAGTCACTTGCTCTTCAAGTTGCCCGAGAGCATTGACTATCAAATGTTTACAGCTCAGCTATATGCGACACTTCGTCATAAAGCGTGACCTCAGAAACAAACGTACCAAGCATCTGCAGCCTCTTCAGGGTGGTCATACTGAGGATGAGATTCTTCTTCGCTAGATCAAGCATTTGAATCTCTTTAGTTATATTTCTCACTACCGCTTCGGACTCGGTAGCCTTCTCGCGGATGCGTGACATTTGTCCGAGCAGGTCCTACTCATCAAGTGAGGTACATCCAACATAGCTTAAACTCTCGTATACTTGAACAACTATAGGGGGGCATTACGAACCGAAATCATCTCCTGTATCGACTGCATCCTACTAGGGTCCTGCTCTTTCCTCAACTCGTCCTGTAACGACTTGATTTCTTGCTGGAGCTGGAGCTCGTTCTGCGCTAGATGTGCTTGCACAGTTTCAAGCTGTCCGAGAGACTCCTCTGTTAAATATGTTAGACCTGTTGCACGAGTACTTCGCTGTGTGTCCACACACCATTAGGAAAGATGCCGTTTAGAGTGTTCACAGGGTTGAAGTCGTCTGAGAGGTCGTCCAATGGATCAGAGTCATGTTGAATGTCCAGAATTCTTTGTATAGACAGGATTAACTCGTGAGGTAGCGCATCGTCCCTTCGGGCCTCAGAGACGTTCTGTTCCAGCGACATGGTAAACCAAGTGCAAGCGAGTTCGAGCCTGTCGTGGGTGACGCGGTGACGGAGCGCTGGAACTTGCAGAAAGACCGGGTTGTGGACATTTCGGGCATTCGGGCCATTCGGGCCGTTCGGGCATTCGGGCAGGATGTCACATATGTGATGTCACGCCCATGTCCCATGTACCGCGGCCGGTGGTAACAGGTTGTTGACGTCGTGCACCATGTCTGAGCAGCTCTCCGCCATTTTCGAACGTCTCCAGTCCTCGGACCCACCACTTTTAAATATACTGTCGCTTACACAGCTCGTTCGATTTATTGTCTACACTGCCGCACTCAAACAAGACATTTTATTAACACAGAGCGCACGAAACCATGATCCGTTGGCTCCGCCCAGTTTTCTCTCCGGGGGAATTCAAATCTTCCTTTCAAAAGCATTGAAAATACCATGTGAAGTCATACAAAAGTGCTGGGACTTATTTAAGGATCTTGTCTGGAGTACTGGCACTGCAGAAGAGCTGATGAGCGATCCGGTGAAGGAGTTTAGGGCATCGGGATATAGTTATGGGCTAAGTAAGTGATGATAGTGTTCTATGGATAATCTACTTATAATATATAGCCTACCATTCATTCTATCCACCTAATCAGTACTGTGTTAATTCTCAGTGCACCAACCAAACTGCCTTAAAGAGGGCAAAACAACGAGAAGTTGTTTTCTTTACCTTTGCACAGGGACCGGTTCCCGCTAATGCTATCAGTCTCTACTGTGACAGTACGTTAGTGCCAGTCTGTTATACTGTGAGCATCTAGAGCTAACAGCTCATCTGTACTCAGCCTGCCATACCAGCTATCAACACAACTACTACGTACAGGGGGACCAGCGTGTGTATTGGGATGGTGTTCCAGATGCGATAGAAGCGGGGGAGCATCAATTTGTTGAGCGAAGAGTTATTGAGGGATGGCTATTAGACATGCTGTATTCCTGGTAAGTAATATATTTGTGCCTGCTATCTTGCTCTAAACATCGTATATATAGGAAATCTGCGACGAACTGTGCGCGAACATACAATAGCCTATTTTTAGGAGATGAGGGAAATGTGGATGAGCCATGTTCTTCTACTCCTGGTTCTGACCACCCAGGCTTTCGTTTTTCCCCTCTTCTTCGGCCCAACCATGTGTGGGATTCCATCATTCTTCTTTGTCTACTTGAGGACTATGGCAATCGAAACACTGCATTGGAGTTGAACAACACTGCTGATCAAGACACAAGACTTAGGGCTGCTATGCAAGCACGAAACATCCGTCTACAGCGCTACGGGCTTGGAGAGACATTGCACCGTTGTAACAAATGTGTGCGCTTTTTTGATAATCGGGAAATGGGTGATGGCATATGTACGTCTGCAAGTTTCTACTTTCTGGTATTTTGTTGAGCTAGACATATAGCATGCACGCGAGTGGTTGTAATCGATGGAATTACGATTGGACATCCTTGTTGCTCTGTTTACAACTGCAAAGAGCCTCTCAAGAAGCAGACGAATCGCTTTTGTGAGCGTCATAAGGACCAGAACAACATGTGTTGCCTCACGGAGTGCAACGCTCGAGTCATCGAAGGTCATATGGTTTGTGCCGATGAAGCCCATCTTGACATCGAGAAAGTACACCGCTTACGTGGCCAAGCTCGTGTTCGGCACGTGGATGCTGAGAATTTGGGAGAGAGTATGAATCTTGACGGCGAGGAGGTTTACGACATCAATAGCGACAATCGTGTTGTCGGTGAAGATGCCGGGCCTGCAATGCATCCACATAATCCTATCAGTGGGAATAAGCGACTTCGTGCTCAATTTGGCCGTCGACGCACACATGGAGAACAACTAGGAGTCGGACCTTGTGGTACCATATTTGGAAGAGGCACGATGGTTGGAGCAAAAGGCATTTATAGTACTTCGGTGAGTGGACTAGTATACAGATAATGTGGCCGTCAATTGATCTCTTCTACAGCTTTTTCTCCATGCTCTATACAAGTTCATCCCTCCTCCCGAGCACATCTTTTACGACAATAATTGCCACTTCGCTCGAATGGTGAGAAATCCTGCCAACCCAGACCACTTCTTTGACAATGAAAGGCGGTGAGATAACACTGCCTCATGGTAGTCAGAGATAAAGAGCTTACCACGGAGGCGATCTATGGTGGCTCGCTCTTCTCGTACGTCTCCTCCCAGCGTGTTTGAACTCGTCAAGAGTAGACGAGAGGGGTGGGGCACACCGATGGGACATGTGCAATCGGCCGAGATGAGGGTGTGAGGGTGTCTAAGTATAGGAGTTAGCAAGATGACAATAGGCTCAGGAACACACCTATTTGCCCTATCATCGTTCTCAATATCTCCTTTGACTTTGTCTTCATCTCTCTCCCTCTCCCATATGTAGTAAGAAAGACCTAGGCCGCAGCAGCGAGGTTTCGGCGTGAAGCACGTCGCGCGCGGTACACTAAGTTATTCTAGTCAGACTTGGAGATTGGGAGTTGTGGTAAGAAAAACCTAGGTCGCAGCAGCGAGGTTTCGGCGTGAAGCACGTCGCGCGCGGTACACTAAGTTATTCTACTTGGACTTGGAGGTTGGAAGTTGTGGTCATGAAAAGACCCACCGACGTGGCAACTTGAAGATGCTGTGTGACTTGATAGGCGCTATATTACCGTCACACGTCACACTGGTGCTCTGTGATGAAGCGGTGGGCAAATCTGCTGAATACAATGACCAAATTTTATACAAATCAATACAATGGCAAAACTAGTATTTTGGAATCAATATCTCATGTTTTGGACTTACTCATCCATATTCTCATCACTCTGAGAGGTAGACTTTGACTTCGCTACCAGTCTCTTTGCTTTCTTCCTCTCCGACCGAGCTTTACCCTTTACATCAGGATTGCGCATCGCAAACACCTCCCATTTGCCTTCGTCCGTCTTTCCTGCCTTCAAGGCGCAAGCGCGTTCATCTTCTGGTGCATTGAACCATCTTGCCCGGTTCTCACTGAAAGTTGCAGCAACATAGCGGGATTCCGGAAATACCTTTGCGAAGGCAGCGTGAAGGCTCAGCGTTCGACCGCACTCCTTATCCTTCGCCTGTGCTGCAGTGATCTGAGTGAATCCTTGATCTAACTCAGTGCACCAGTAACCACTAGGCCACCTTCGGGTAGGGACCTGTGGACACAGGAAAGGAAAATCCGGGAGAGGAGATGAGCTTTGATGTTCAGCCTTGGATTCATCAGAGCTGCTATCGTCAGAGGCCAGTGAAATAGTCGTGCCTTGAAGTCCTAATGGAAGGACTTGCTCGTTGTCAGAGCTATCAAGCTCAATAATACCAGACTCGAGCGCTGTCCAAGGCTTGTGCTTCTTAACCAGACCAGATTCAAGAAGTACGGCTGCAGAAGGAGAGCGAGAACGTTTGATTGGCCCTGAGCCCAGAGATGGATGTGGAGCGATAGTACGAGAGCCACTAGTAGATCCAAGAAGCTCGTCAACAGAAGGAGAGCGGAAGCGTTCGCTTGGTCCTGGCTCCAGCACACGAGAAGAGTATGTGGCAGTTGGGCGTGGTTTTGGTCGGGATCCTTGGGCAGTAGCAACTGACTTCAGTATTGCGGCACGGTCTTGCGCACGAACTGACTCACGTTCTCCAGGTAGGTTCTTGCGGAGATGTGGTGGTTTGGTGTTGTTGCCCTGAGTCAACTTGATGATGAGTGGGGATAGAGCCTGTAAGTCTCGTACATCCAGTGAAACGACAAAGAAGTGCTGGCCAGGAACTGTCGCCACCTCATAGTCCTCACCAGCGCCAAGCCAGTAGTCCTCTTCAGGGCAGTAAATCCGAAAGCGAGCTAAGTCCAACAGCACAGAAGAGTCTTGAATCAGAGCCAGTGCACGCAAATGGTCACGGGTGAACTTGAACTTCGCAGGTGTTCCAGTACTGTGGAAGCAATCATGGGTTGGTGAACTACCGTCCTGCGGTTTATTCTCATCAGCACGCGTCTCCTAAATCATTATCAAGTACGTCACATACCTTAAGCCAGCAGTGTACAGTGATCGCGTTCTTCTCTACCAGCTGACCATTCAATTTCTCCTGCTGCACCAATCGCTTCTGCCTTAAAATGCTCTGCTCCTCTTCAAAGATCGGATCAAAGCTGTCGATTAGGTGTGAGACTTTGCGCGGTGAAAGGCGGGGAATAGCTGCGGGAAGAACTCGCCGGGATGTTGTAGGTGTAGCTGGTATAGGAAGAGAGGAAGATGATGGATGCTGGACAGAATGAGTGGTAGCGGGAGATGATGTCAACAGAGACTTGGATGTCGAGGGAATAGGAGGAGATTGAGGAATGTTGGGAGATGGTGTGTGAGTTTCAGAAATTGAGGGTAGCTGTGCAGGCTGCACTTCTGCGTGAGACACGCTCACGTAGGATAGCGCAGAAGATGATGGAGGAATTGATGGATTCAGGGAGGTCATAGGCACGGGAGCTGCAGCCGGTTGGTCACCTAGCAAGGGATGGACAAGACAGCCTCCATCCCGGGTGCAGTGAGCCTTGCACTTTGACGTCCCACACATCTTGTTTCTGATCTTACTACACCCATCAATTGTGCATCGACTCTGTCCAGGCATGGTCCGAGAGCTGCGTGATAGACGATCAAGTGGAGGAGTCCAAGGGGGAGGATCAATCCAGTGGAAGAAATCGCAATACCGAGAAGCGGTCCGTGGATTACGGCTCTTGCACTTTGACGGTTGTGATCAGCATGGAGATAACAATATAGAATATCCATCGATGATACTTACGATGAAATATCTGAGACCCCAGTGTTCCGGTGGGGCGCTCGTCGAATTATGCTTCACAGTTTTCAGCTGCAGGAAACGCCCACAATCTTCACACCTACGCTTCATTGAGTCAGCTCACTAACAAACTACAAGATGAAGAAATGCTTACAGTCTGTGCGGGTTCGGACATATGAGAGTTTGAACGAGAACGACGAACGAAAGGGCCCCAAAGGTTTCGCACCGAGTGCCCACCACAGGCATCGGCTCTTTTATACCTCTCGTCCTGTCCAAATCTGTCCATTATTGAACGTCACTGTTGAACGTTGAACTCCGAACGCGAAACTGACCTTCGAACACAAACGCTGCGCTCTTCGATGGCCAGAGGGGGTCACATCGACCACACGATATGTGCTCTTCGACGACCACAGGGGGTCACATCGACCGCGCGATACGTCCAGATTTAGCGCATGTCTCCCTTTGGTTCAACCGTGACATCACCTATGTGACATCCTGCCCGAATGCCCGAACGGCCCGAATGGCCCGAATGCCCGAAATGTCCACAACCCGTTCGTTCTCCGAACTTGAGCTCATATAGGCGCTTATGTAGACCTGAATCTCAGGTAGAGACCACTACAACCATCTCCACACTCTTATTCAACATGCGAATGGTAAGCCATCATTATCATAATGTAGAGTCATCTAACGGAGTTGCAAGATAGCGCAAGAAGACGAGAACGACAACAATGCTGAAGTGGATTGGGGTACGTTCAGTTTATGTCTTCATCGTGATTTCTGTGCCCTTACTCCTTTCCACAGAGGATCAACAACGTATAAACATGTTTTCGAAGCTCAATACCAGATTTCGAAGTATAGAAGAGAGAATACAGAGCTTAAAGGTAGGAGAGAATAGCCGGGATTGAGTAACTTTTCACTGAGTATGGGCATCGATATAGCAAGAGAAAGAGGCTCTCGACGATTTGAACACAGAGCTTGAGCTCGCCGATGAGGACACACCGGTCTTGTACGTACCACCTCCAACGCCGCAACATCCTTCTAACACTGCTCTTAGATATCGCGTAGGCGAAGCCTATGTCCACCTCCCTCATCCACGTGCATTGAAGAGGCTAGAGAAGGATCAAAGTGTTCTTGAGAAAGAACTATCAAAACTAAAGGATCAGGCAGAAGAATGCGAGAAGGAGATGAAGGGTCTAAAGGTCGTCTTGTACGCAAAATTCGGCAAAGCGATCAACCTCGACGAATGAAGGAAACAACACCCTTCGTGGATTCGCCCAGACAATAATGCTGATGATGTACATGCTCTTTATTGTACAAGATACAAATTTCTCATTCCAAGAAACATTATAAAACTACCCCAAGAACTACGATGTCACTGAACCTCACTTCGATCCACATTTATCATATGCATGAGGTCTTTGTCAGGTTGTTTCACGTCCTCGTTCACATACGCCATCAAGCGTTCAAAAACTTCTGTCCTTTGCTTGAATCGTGTATCTGAAACGACGTTGCCGCCATTAACGGCTCGTTCGATGGGATCCTGGGTGAGGGCAAGGATAGAGCCATGTGACGAATCATCGGATGCACTTGAGACTGGTAGCGTTACAGCTCGTCGAACCGGAGAACTGGACGTAGTCATTGGGTCGTCTTCTGGCTCTAAGGGCTCAGCGACAGACTCGTCTCGCGTGCGTTTCTTTGACTTTGGAGGGGCTAAAAGGTGCGAGAGGAGTGCTCGAAAGACACCAGCTTCTTCTGGATCGCTGTGGTCAACCGCTGCAGACACTTCTGTCTGGAGAAACGCCAGTGCTTTCAACGGATTCGAGTCCTCGCACAGTTCCCTAAAACTAGATAAAACGGTCAGAAGACGGACTAGGACTTCAGAGTTCTACTTACTGTTGCTGTCTGATGACAAAACATGTACGGCGGATGATATCGCTTGAAGATGGCCTGAAAAAAAGTTAAGAAACAGGACAGCGATGGATATCAAGCCTTACCTCATGAGAGTCATTCTCCAGAAATCGTCCAGACGGGGAGTATTCTTCGTTTCATTCAGGTCATCCATAATTTCAGTCCTCGTTTGCGGATTCTCGGATCTTCCCTCCGGTGCTGATTCAGGGTCCGGAGGAGGTTGAGTTGCATCTTCGTCCACCTCTCCTTCCAAACAAGCATTGCCCCCATGCATGTAGACAGCTTTCGCAATAGGATCATACGCTACTTGATGAGCATATCTTGGACCGGGAACGTTCGCCTCAGTCATCGACTCCGATTCCTCCGGTACCATCTTGATCCATTTCCCAGAGCGTTCTGGTCGTTCGTAGCGATAAATCCAATGCGGCGACTCGTTCTCCAGGACTGTGGCTGAGCCAGAGCGATGTCGCGTAAGCCCACAGAATCTAAACCGGGGGTGATGTCAGTTTTTACTTATAGCAAGTGAAATAACTTCTGGACTACGCACACATAAATTTCGCGGAGGTGAGGATCAATGACCGCCCTTTGCGTGAAGCAGGCGTCTGGTCCCCCAATAGCCGTGAAGTGATGGAATAGTTCTGTAATTGTATTCGTGGGGATGTGGTACGCATACATATCGGAGAGGTATTTGTCTTCACGTTGGCCACCAAAAATGAATAGGGTTTGCATGAGATGATCGAAGACCATTGAATGCCCTAAATAATCTGCTGAGTACGAAACTTACGGAAACCAGAGAAATGAATGCTCACCACAACGTGACGGAATATAAGGAAGCATGATATCAGGCTCTGAGGATCTTGTCTCTGTAAGAGACGCTGAACAGACTGCACACAACTTTTTTCACTCACTGTATCACTGCCCATGTCTCAGTTTTTATGTCGTAGCTGTAGAATCCGGAATACTTCAGAGCGTCCCAATCTCCGTCCACGACACGCCCACCAAATATATAGATCGTTTGCGTTTGTGAGTCTACTACCATTTGGTGGTCGAATACTAGAGGGGGTCCACCGACAGCCTGTCAAGATATCAGTAACTCTCGCTACGTCCATATTCAAGACGAGGTATCTGACCGCTGTGTCATCTGTGACGAGTTCCCATTGACCAGACTTGCGGCCTCGAGCACTATAACGATAGAGTTGGGCAGGATACGCTGACCACGATGATGTTGGGAGATTTCTCGACGAGGAAGCTGCAACGGGTGAAGTTTGAGGAATCGGTGAAGTGATAGGGCTAACGGTGACCCCGCCATTGTGAGGTTCCTCAGAAGACTCTGGTCTGGCCGGCCTTGAATCGCTCAGTCTTCCAAAGACATAGATATCACCAGTCTTGGAGTCAAAGACCATTTTATGACAAGCTCTAGGGCCGGGACCATGGGGGTCGCGTGATGTCGAATAGCTTAAGACAGTCCATTTGTCTGTCTTGATATCGTACATCCAGAAGTCATCCAGGCTCTTCTGGCCATCCCATCCGCCTAACAGATATATCTTGCTGTTTTCAGGATCTATGCACATTGCGTGACCGCCACGGGCACTGGGTGCATCACCATCGGCATCGACCGCGTGAAGACGTGTCCACCGAGAGTAGGGCTGGGAGGAGAGCAGTGACGAGCTGAACAGTGATAATTCCGCCATCGAGCGAAGTAGTTCTTCGCAGTGGGAAAAGTTTCCCTCGATAACAAGTGATTCGTATAACGCAGAGATCGTAGGATGCTCGAGCTGCATCCCTGATCGCGACAATATGTCCCGGAAAGGCCCAAGCAATCGCCTTTGACGAAGGTGCTTTAGTATGAGACTACTAACAATTTTCTCGCGATACTGACAAGGATGGTTAGTGGAATGGTTGCACCCATGGTAAACAGGAGAACGTACATCCTCGTGTTTGCGCTGTACTCTTTCCATGTACTGTTCTTCGTTTATTCCATTTAATTGAACAAACCATATAGAGGTATGAAAGCTATGACCATGGGCTCTGCAGAAATGAAAATCAGACGAGGACCCTTCACACAATAATAGAATATCGTACGAAAGTGGCTCAATCTTGATGTATCGAGTCGGAAAAGTGAGGCCAGCTTCATTCACATTTCGAATAGAGAAAGTCTCGGGAATAGGATCGTTCTTCAAGCCTGCATGGAGTACTTCTGTCATGTTGTCCTCCCATTGGCCAACGTACAACTTGAACTCTTTCATGTTGCATGGATGGGCTGTGTATAGAGCTCATATCGCGTATATCTAGAAAAGCTGAGTTAAGAGAAAGAACTCACGTTTGTGAAACTGATTCCACTCTCAGTCAGATCCATAATACGCATATACCAGGAGGACGAACCTTGCCAAAGGTGATGCTTTCTACGAACGCGTACGCGTCAGTACACCTCGCAAAACGCGAGGGAACTTGCGACTCACTGAGTACGGCCGGACTGTCCAAGCGCAAAAGCATCCATTGCCTAGCGTTCGTTGTTTGGTACGCGCCGCTCCAACGACTGCTCTGGTCTTGAGGGTTATTTATCATGATATTCTCCGCCACATATCTCCCACTGTGCTCTGAGCACCCGTGGATGGAATAAGAAAGAGTAACAACGGGACCATTGGTTTCGGGAGACATGATATCGTGTGTGTGTTACCGTCGAACGAGCACGTCGAGCAGTCTACAAGCAGAGGTCGTGTGGCGGCCGCCACTACCAAGGTCCAAGGTCAACCGATCGTCGTCCAAAAAAGGATAATCCCGACGACTCCCGCCCTCATGACGTATTTAGCAAGTCGGATACTACACGTGAAATACTTGAGCGCCGCGGCATAATTCGCAACCAGGATTGTTTTGGTCATGTACCTTGACTACTAACACAAGCCTGGCGACGCTGTTCTAAACTCATTAGCGATCCACTAGTCAACGTGCTAGACGTGTTTCGCTGCCGCAAGAATAGGTTGTAGTTAACATCCAGGGTGCCGTTACAACTCATTGAACTCAAGGTCAGCGGATTGACTGCTCTCGTATAAACGCGTTTGAACTTACGCCAGCAAAGATCCAAAGATGTCGACAAACTCTCTGGCGACCAGCATTCACGCCCTTGTTTCAAATCCTCTGATCGACCAGGTCAAGACTGCTCTGTTTCTGTATGTCATCTTGACTCGAGTGTTGAAATTGCAACGCCATTTGCGCGCTCGCGGCATTGCGTCAAGTATCGGTGACCTTGTAACATGGTCTAAATATGTATGTACACTGCTGGTCGTTTGATTCAGGCCCACTAAAGGTGTTCATAGGAACTCACCATGCTTATTCTGCGAGTGGTGCCGTCTCAGAAGCAGAAACTGGAAGCTGGAGTACGCGAAGTGAGAGCAGACTTGGAAAACAAACTGGTCCCACACGGGTCAGCAGTTACTCGACACACGGCTCTCCCTGCGCATGGACAATCGGCAGAATGGATTTTAGCTGAAATGAACAAAATGGACGAAGAAGTCAGTGGTCATGACGAGTGGAGAAACGGGAAAGTGTCCGGCGCAGTCTATCGTGAGCATCAGTTCCGGTTCGAAATAATGATGTATATCTCACTAAATATATCTAGACGGAGGCGACGACTTGACAAAGATAATAGTTTCCGCATTCGAACACTATGCTGTATCAAACCCTCTTCATCCGGATATCTTCCCTGCTGTGCGCAAGATGGAGGCCGAAATTGTGTCCATATGTCTGAGGATGTACAATAACCCCAACGGTGCTGGAACTACTACCTCTGGAGGCACAGAGTCTATTATCATGTCCGTTAAGACCCACAAAGACTGGGCTAGGGAGACGAAGGGGGTAACGGAACCTGAGATGTACGCATATCACCTTCAGAGTACGTTTATTCGCGTTTAACACACACCTTAGGGTTGTACCGGTATCTGCCCATGCCGCCTTTCATAAAGCAGCTGCGTACTTTGGCATCAAGGTGCACTACATCCCCATTGACAGCTATACGCGTCAAGTCGACTTGAAACATGTTGAGAGAGCAACGTGAGTGTTTCTTATAGTCCCTATAGACCTCGTACTCACTACTACTTTGGTATTTTAGTAATCCTAATACTATCATGGTCTGCTGTTTGATTATCTCTTATTTTGCTATGCGCTGACTAGCACGTTTGCATAGCTCGTAGGATCGGCGATCAATTTCCCGGATGGCTGCCAAGATGATATTGTAGCGTTGGGAAAGCTAGCTAAGAAATACAACGTTGGCTTGCACGTCGACTGCTGTCTTGGAAGTTTCATTATGCCCTTCCTTGAACCCGCCGGCTTCCCCGTTGAACCATTTGACTTCAGGGTCGAAGGTGTAACAGCAATTAGCTGTGATACGCACAAGGTACGCTTCCGGCATTAATTTCCACGCCGACTGGATATCGGATATGAACTGACTACTGCACTTGCCTGATAGTATGGTTTCGCACCCAAGGTATCGTGTTCCGTTATTTGCGCTGATTAGCCGGGCCTCATGTCTTGGTCGATTTTATAGGGAAATTCTGTTGTGATGTACCGAAATGCGGAGCTTAGGAAGTTCCAGTACTACGTCCATCCAACCTGGATGGGCGGGTTGTATGCCAGCCCTAGCATTGCAGGTTCTCGGTAAGCCACCTATTAACGATCTTCCCGCTCTCATTAATTCAATGATTTCTGTGCGCAGTCCTGGAGCATTGATCGCCGGAACATGGGCAGCATTGCAATACATGGGTTCAGAGTGAGTTCTACACGACCTTGCGTACTAAGCGTTGCATAACCTTAATATTACAGCGGCTACTTGGAGTCTTGCCGCACAATCGTCGGCGCAGCTAAGAACATCGCTAAGATGATCAAGGCGGAAGTTCCTGAGTTGTACGTGCTCGGAAATCCTCCTGCCTCCGTCGTTGCCTTTGCGTCCAAGCACCCGAAGGTCAAAGCACACGAGGTTGGTGATCGTATGGGCAAGAAAGGATGGCACCTCAACGCTATTGTCAATCCTGACGCTTGTCACATTGCCGTCACTGTGAGTCTGCTTGACTCATTTCCTGTGTTCGCAAGCAAGAATTGCGCTAATGGGACTACTTTTGATCGCTTCGCAGCGTCTAAGTGCCCCTATGGTAGACACATTCATTGCTGATTTGAAGGACTCTGTACGCGAGGCCAAGTCCTCCCCCTCTGAAGACGGTCAGATGGTTCGCCTCTATGGTAAGTACCTGGTTCTTTATTTTAATCTTGAGATTGTTTTGCAGTAGACCGGAGCATAGCTCATACTTCTTTGACGCAGGTCTTGGGAAATCCACCGCAGCTGGTCCCGCAATCGTGGGCCGTCTCGCAACTGTGTTCTTGGACACACTATACAAGGCCTGATTGATTTAGAAGAGCAAAGCCTGCGTTTTTTTGCCCCCATTTGATAATTGAACAGGTTCTTCGTTTTTTCTTGGTGAGTCAGCTGCGTATTTTGGAAGCATGATCTACATAGAGGTTCTCGCGCTTCAACACAATATTACGCTCTCGTGTAATCACTAGAAGAACATGCCGCTGAATGTGGACATGTAACCGGGGTTGGAAAACAGACGTTTCTCACAGATCATGAGAGCTTCAAAGGTCATGAGTTGGACTCCGCTCCACATTCTACGAGTTCTATTAGCGCTTTATTCGATGCCTGTTAAATGACAGTCGCTGACATGTATCTTCCAATAGAATGCTATTCCAACTTCCGACTTACGCCTGTGCTTGTATCCCTTGGGCCCCCGGTATGAATCCCCCAATCAAAGTGTGGGGCCCCGGATTACGCCAATCCTTCCTCCGTTTCATTTGAAATACACCTGGAAAGGTTAATGCGATTGCTCTAACTTTGGATTGTCAGTGCGTTAGAATTTAGGATCCGTTTTCTTGACATGGTCGGCCGACGTTATGTAGGCTGTAATGCGGGCGAAATCATGTAAACTTCCGATTATTCCGTGGAAATAATTGATATGTGGCTTCCGAGTCCCAACTTTAGCATGAAACCTGCCTAGCAGGCAAACGTGTCTAGACAGTTTCCCCCCAACGACTCGTCGAAGTTCTACTGCCACGGAACTTTAGGGAACTCTGGCGTGTAGTATTGAACCTATTGAAACAAGCGCCTTTCGGAGGCAGCCGGAGGAGCCATGTCGACGTCCTCGGTTCATTGGCATCTCTACTACTCGGATCGTCTCGTAAGTCGCAATCGTATGTATCTAACGAGACGCGTCTAACGTCGTATTGACGTGAATAAGTAGGTCACAGGATACTTACGAATTCGGAAGTCGTAATTTGGAGTTCGCCTGCAGAGATAGACGCCTAATCCTCAAAGTGACCGTACATATGGACACACAACCTGCTCCAAGTGAAGTTACAAATTAAACTTGTAACCCACTAACGATTGTTGTGAGTACCTTAAACCAGGCCGCAGATCTCTTACGTTGACATCCACCCATTGTTATAGCTTTTCAAGACGGAAACCGGCCTTTTCTTGAATTTGCCGTCAGTTTGTGTCACGGACATTTTAAGTCATACCGTTTTGACAGGTATGAAGTTGGTACTTACGTGCTCTCTTATACTACAACTTCATCAACACACCCCTTTTTTCAGGCCCAATTCTGTACCGCCTGCGAAGACAGCACAGTGTGCCCTACTATGCTAGGTCAATGACCTTGTCAGTTGACTTTTAACATTCAGGTATTTTTGTACCGGTAAGGACTCCCGGTTTTCCAAATTCTTACCTCGAGGATCGTTCTTTCTTTTATCCGATCTAACCTGCCTAAACGACCCAATATATAGATTGACTACAGACTACGATCAAGGTGTGCTCATGTACATAAACTGCCGGCGGCCACAACGCGATAGGTCTAGATCGCTCGAGTTGAAAAATTGATTTACACAATCGCAAGAAAGCTGAGTGGCATGCTCACTGCAAAAGGTTCTTTCTCTCCTTTCACGTGTGCACGATGCACGTACTTGGCGACGCGTTCATATTACGCAGATGCCCCTGGGCCGTTGACGTCGGCCAACGAGGTCTACATTACCGAAGACAAAAAACACACGTAGATGAGAGTCCGTTTAGAAATCTGCACAGTGTGCAAGCATCAACTCATGTTCGCGTATCGTATCCACTTTGCTGGTCGGTGGGAAACAAGAATGCTCTTCACCCTCTTACAATGGACTTCATCTGTCTCCCTCTTTGTAGTTTTTGTTGCCATCCATCGTACGGCAACTCATCGGATCTAGAACACACGAATTTTTCGTCAAAATCAAAAAAGACCCTTCTTCGTCGCTGACTGTAATATTCCGTATGTACGGCCTGCAGGACAGTCCCTGATCAGAAGAATATCATAGCATCATGAGCTGGCTATTAAGTCCTTGCGATAACGGCCGTCGGCAACTATCGTCTCGGAGGTCGGGGAGTCGTCTGAGCCCTAACCCATGTTCACATCTCGAAGTTTGCCCGCACAACCCTGCTGACTCCTCGGAGAGAAGAGCACCAAGTTTTTTTCTCTCTCTTTGTTGGCCGGACCGCTGCCCGAATAAGTCAGGGTTCTTGCCCTTCGTGGCGTAAGAATACAGCGGCCCCCCATACATACTTACTTGCATAAACCGGAATGATGCGAGAACTCGAACGTGTAAACGATCAGGGTCGCGCGGATGTTGTTGTCATTGAACAGGACGTACTTCTACGGTTCGTATCTTCGCGAATGGTCGGGTCCAAGAACTGGAAGATATGACTGCTGATGATGCGCGAGATCCGTCAAGCTGTGTTTTCTCTTCGTCTCTGTTCTGTTCTAAGCACGGGTCAACGGTAGTTGTACATTTAGAATGTAGGAATGCAGGAATGTAGGAAGATGGGCAGAGGGAAGAGCAATGTGCACTGTGGGAAAGAATCCGTACTTTCGTTCGTCCGTTCCCACCGAACCCTAGGTAGGTTTCTTATAAACGTGTTCTACGCTGGAGGAGGGATCGTCGCCAGAGGACACTATGTAGGTTACCGCGGCGAACTGGATCATCCTATCTCGCAGAAATTTTCGTATGAGTCGTGCTATACCGAGAATTACACCATGCATGCATACGTACCGAAGGTATTGATGGAATATGTTCTTTCGATACAAGTGCTGGAGCGGCAACTAAAGCGGAATCAAAATACTTATCATCGTTCCTGATCATAGCGGCCCGTCATTGTGATGTCATTTTCCTCACTGTAAATGGGACTGTGAAATGTCTCGCAGCCTATTGTGAATACGATGCCATACGGAGGAGTATACCGTGAGGCCGAATTTAGTCGCATAATCTTGCGCGAGAAGCTGTGAAAGGTTATTCAAAGCCTCGGTGAGTCGATGGAGTAGTTGTGGATGCAAAGAAAACTCTTGAGAGCGTAGCTGTGAATCCCCTCGGAGATCTCCAGAGCGCTGCCGGCTTTCGAGATGACCTTGCGGTCCACGCAAACGGTTGAGCTCCAAAGAGCCTCGACCACATTGTGGTCGCTGTCGAACGCGCGCGACCTCTCCGGTGAGGAGTCGGGCACTAAGATGGTCGACGGTTGACTAGTTGACTACTTACTCAGTCACTTACCGACTTATCGTGGCGAACGGAACAGGTTCCGCCCAGAGATAAAGCTAGCCCCTCTACACCAGGAGCATCGACAGTGGATCCTGGTCATTGGTCTAGAGCCCTATTATGAGGTCTGAAGCAAGCACAGATGAGTACAATAAGTGGAGAATGGGGTACTGACGAGCCACTACGCAGCAGAAGCAGTTATGTATGGATATCCGTTTGAGTGGTTATGATGCCAAAGTCTGGACCGGTCGGTGCGAAATCCTTGGAGATCAAGTTCTTTGTAATGGAAGGCGGTTACAGGAGGCTATACTTACCGCACCGTATGAGAAATGGTGAATGTCCCCGATCCCAAAAGGACAAGTAAGTGCAGCTGGTGTAGTAGCGGGATAAGAACCAGATGGTGATGGCAGATAAGTGGCCGGGAGATGGCGACAGCTCCTGACTCACAACCAAAGGCCATCTGTTCCTAAAATTTAGATGCTGTATCCTCCGAATTTCGAGTGCATTTCTGACAGTAGTTCTGGAGTTGAAAGACTCTTTTTTTTTTTTTTTTTGCGTACGGATCGCCACGTGCCAAGTATACTTTATGAGAGATCTGAGATCTGAGCACCTCTCGACCCGCTGCGCGCCTATTAGCAACCATGGACCTGAGGACCGAATAGCAGAATAATACCGAAAATAAACCAAGATATATTCCTGTCTCGCTCTCCCTCCGATGCCGCACCTACCTCTGCACCTAACCACCACCTCCTTCTCTCCTCGTGAGCTGCCACAAGGCTCCTCCTGCTCTCGTCTGTTCCACGGCGATTTGCAACACACGCCTCGCCAGGGCCTCCTCAGCGTGAGTGCTTCCATCATCCTTATGTGAATATGTTGAAAGCAGAAGCACTCACAGCATTCTAACAACAACAGTTCGCTTGCCGGCTACACTGCAAGCTTCCATCGCCCTGTCCCCTTCTTTAGCCTACGATTCTGATACCGAACAATGCCCTTCTCGCATACGAATAACACAGCTGCCTCTCCCCGTGATACTTATGAGGATGTCACATCCTACTTCACGCACATCTCCCATCCACCCCACCAGCTAGCCACCTACGACCCACAAGACATGGGCAAGGCTGAGAAGGGCCATCCCGCCGTCGACATCCTCGTCAACTCCGACACCCTCATCCTCCGCGGCACAGGCGTCGATGTCGCCCCAGCTCTCCTCAGCGGCAACGTCGTACTTTATCTCTCCGAAGCCACCTCTATCAAAGAGATCACCCTGTCCTTCCGCGGCAAGGCTAGGATACCCCCAACTCAAAACGAGTCGTGCGTCTCACATGTCCTATTATATGCGCTTTGTCCACTGATCTACCACCAGGTTAACTATCAACGCGTCGCCGCTCACTTATGTCGTGTGCCACCATGAGTGGTCCTTCCTCGAAGGCGACAGGTCTCACTCACATACCCTCAAAGCAGGCCGCCATTTGTTCCCCTTCCAACTACAGATCGGTGGATCTCTCCCTTGCTCTATTGCCACCTCGGCCCTTGGCGGGGCATCGGTCTCGTATAAGTTACGAGCGTCCATCGTTCGCCCAGGCTTTGCTCTCAGTCTCACACAACGAGAGATTAATGCGATCCAGCCCATTCACATCCTGCGTGGCTTCACTCAGGAAGCCCTCGAGTACCAGCAAACTCTCGAGATCGAGAACACTTGGCCTGAGAAGCTCATGTATTCCATAATGATACCGCACAAAGCTTGGCCTGCCGGGGACCGAGTTACAGCTGTCGTCAAATTCCAACCTTTGGTGAAAGGAGCAAGAGTACAGAGCGTGACGACCACCATAAACGAGACGGTCAAGCTCCATGGCCGCAGCGGCGTGCAGGAGAACAACAGGGTCATTGCGACTGCCAAACACGAGATAATCGAAGGCCAAGCTATTTGCGTGGACGAGAGACAGATGCGGTACAGAATACCTCTTCTTCACCACGGACCCTCACGCTCAAATGCTCCGACACCACCAAGCACGTCCACTCCCATCTCAGGGAACCATGCTCACTTTACCCTCGATTCTCCCGGGGAAATGACACCTCTGACAACTGTTACCACAAATTCTTCCGCCAGCTCTGGGAGCAATACCAGACCCTCTCTTTCTTCCGGTAACCTTCCTGGATCATCCACAAACGCGGTGGCGGGTCCTTCAGGCACACAGCCGCCCATAGAGGACCTGACTGATGAGATTGTTGACGAACCGTCTACGGATGTGATCACAACATTGCACGTCGCGTTGCCTCGTCATGCGACACCTAGCCATTCGTTGGAGGTAAGCAATTCAATAGACTTCGATCACATGTTACTAATATATGCAATTGAAGCCAATACAAGTTTCCCACCGTATACGATGGTCAATAATGATTGCTAACCAGGACGGACATGTGTCAGAACTCCGGTGTTCGCTACCACTGCATGTGCTGGATAACCGACTCTACGACGAGGCTCACTCAGCGACTTTGGCAACACGTCGTCTCCTCCTAGGATCACGTGATGTCGATGGCGGCCAGGCAGTTGGTACGCATGGTGAAGGCAACGAGGAGGAGGAAGACCTCGAGCTACCCACTTATCGTGATCACGTCCGCGATCGCGTAGCAAACGCATTCCTTCCTGAGACCGCTCTCATGCGTATGACGAATCCCTGGGTCTTTCAAGGTGTCAGTCCTATCATTCAAAGGAACATCATGTCCAATGGATCTTCTGGATTGGTTTCGCCTGCGCCCATCGAACCTATTCCGTATTTCCGCAACACTCCTCTCGCACACGATCCACTTGCGCAGCTCCCTGCCGTTCCCTCCCCAGATGCTGAACAGCTTCGATGGGTCAACTCGGAGTTGCTATTGAGTCTGAGTAGTCAGCCCAATGAACGTGCCGAGCGACCTAGGCCACCGCACCCAGAGCATACTCCACCCGAGTCCGCTGGACCAAGCAGAGGCGGAAGCAGACATGGAAGCCGATTCCCTAGTCGTCGGGGTAGTCGCGCCAACAGTCGTGGAGTCAGTCCAGAACGGCAGCTCACTGACGCTTCTCGCATGTCTCTCCCAACACTCCCCATGTCTTTAGCCTCCGATGAGACGTACGTGCACAGTCAGAACGCAGCCAGTCGTAATACGCACGGCCTCTTCCATATCTCGATGAAGCCCTTCACCACCCTCACCAGCCAGTTCCATCTGCCGACTCGCTCGCACACTATGAGTATCATGGCTACTCACTCGCCTATCCATGGATCTGGTTTGTCTAGCATGACTCCGATGAGAACGGCTTCTTCGACAGATGTTAGTCGCGGACCTAGTCGCCCACCGTCCCGCGGATCCTCACCGCCTTCATCTGGTTTGAATACTCCTGCCTTCCCTCGAGCTGCCACTGGAGACCAAATTGCCCTGCATCGCGCGTTCATCGAGACGCCGGACTACGAGATTGCCAGTCGAGGGTTCCTTGGTGGAGGTATTCCGCCATTGTCGAGTTTCGCTGGCCTTCCGAGTTACGAAGAGGCGGCGAATGGCCCTGAGAGGAGTATGAGCGATACTGATTTGGCAGGTCGTATGGAGGCTGCGTTGCGTATGACTTCTTTGAGGGGTCATCTTGGGCGAGACGAAGGAGCGTCTACAGCCCCTCCATCCCCTCCTCGTCGTGCGGCTACTCAAGCGCAAGTTTAAGAACTGCCTCTCGTATTTGCTATCGTCGCCATCGCTGTTCCAGTTCGCATCTCTCACCTCGTTCTGATGCATATACTCTGAGATTCCTGCATACATTCAACGGACTGCCCTTCAAGTTGTATTATTATATCCCCTCATTTAAGTGATAGACTGTTCATATAGATCGCAATCCTCTCCACCTCTCAAAATTCGACTGCAATTACACCCACGCATAATGTCTTCCCCTCCTCTCATTCATCCTCTTCTCTTTGTTGTCTCTCGTTAACTGATTACCCATACTCTCATGTTGTTGTCGTTATTGGTCCTTTTGCATGATTATTGTAATTTACCCTGGTGTTGTCTGCTGTCTACTTATAGTACTTTTACGATTTATGATTTCGTGCACTTTTGGAACGAACACTTAGGATAGATGTCCGATGTATGTAGAGTATGTATTACCTTGATCACCTGCCCCCAAGCTTCCTCACTTGCTTCAATGATACAGCGTACTGAAGACGAGTTGATATACAGACCACCATGGTTGGAACCCGAGTCGGATATCTTCCACCGAACGGCACTCTCTCCGAAACCATTCCCCATGAATATGACCCGTGGGGGACTCTTTCCGTGTGGTATGTACGTAGCCGGTCGACCTTGGCCCATGACACCTGGCAACAGTGAGGCCTTGAGGCTTGTCCGTCGGCCGATGTATGTAGTAGAGCGCACCAACACGCCGACGGTGCGAGTACGGGTGATGCAGACAAGCGGGCCGCGCCGGTACGTTCTCACTCAATACTTACTGACAGGCGGCTGACCGTGTCTCTTGAACGCGAACCACCATCTCCGTAATACACGTCGTCCGATTCGCGGTTCAAAACTTACAAAAACCACACAACGTATCAAATATTCATGGGCATCTAAAACTCAAAGCTTGTGGTTCTCGTGGCCATTCCGTGTGAGTTGGAGACTCGAGAGGATGTTCCGACGGTGATGAACTTTTTGCGGCTCGGTTTCCGACGTAAAGATAGTGCGGGGAGTTACAACAGGGTACGAAGTTGGTTTTTGCGAGATATCCCAGTTTGTGATAAAAGTTTTGCGCCAACAGAGGTGGATACGATGGCGAATGATTCATATGTCGTTTCCAAAGTATGCACCACGCGCATACATACGCTGCACCGCCGAACATTACATTTCCGGGCTTTGTAATGGAACTGGCAGGCAGTGCTTGACAAATTTTTGGAGCATACGTACGCGAACAAAGTTCGAGGGATGTTTCCTCCAATCTCTTACTGTGCGTTTGTGTCCTGCTAAATTATGATATCCAGATAGTTCTGTCGATTGGCTTCCTGAGAGCTGGTTGGTGGACATGTTCTCCCGTCGATGCCGCTAAAAGGCAGAAAGTACCTGATTCCACTAGATTTCCGTATATGCAGACCCCAGCATATGGTACGCCACGCTATCATGCAGTGTCCATGACTGGAAGAAGCCCTAGCGAATACGAAACTCTGCTCACACCTTAACTCGACTTAATCCGAGGTTACTGCGCGACATGATATTCCAAAAGTCATCGCTCCGCTGAACGGCCATCTTTCCATCTATCCATCTATCTAAACCCTCTGCCTTGGACGTTGATATTGCCCTGACAAACAGCCGCAATCGATCGTCGAGAAAACTGCTTTTGGTCTCCCTTCCATCGCTCGGTCCAATTTGAATCTTGAGTCATTTTGTCGTGAGTCGGTTTATTCGCGGCTACTTCGCATTCCATTATTGCCCTGATCTCAACACTCAATCTTGCCGAAGTCAAAATATCCGCTGTTTGTAGTTTCGAAGATGGCGTGTTGATTGACTGGAGGAAAGCGAAAACCGAAGTCACGCGCCGCCGGTCCTCTTACCGGTCATGCATCCATCCAAAAACAGAGATTCATGTCGTCAAGTATTTGCTAAACGTTGCACCTAGGTTTCTTGCTCTCCAGGGGGGGGGGGTCCTCTGCTTCCCATTCCATCTTTTGACCTATCAAGTTTTATAGACATAATCTCTTGCTTTGGATGCTATATGGTACACTTACAAGCTGCATGTGAATCTAGACTTGCACTCCGTGGGCCTCGTTCTCAACAACTATCCTAGTTAGTACGTTACTTTCCATAATCTCCCTTCTTGCCGTCTCTGGCATCTCGTAATCGAGCACTATAAGCAGAAAAAGGGCGACTAATGTCATATCTCAATATATATGTTCACAGGCTACAGTGTGCGCTAGCAACTTACCCTGAGAAACTTTCGTCACGAGAGTAACTTATCAGCCTCGTGCGAGGTGCACCCCAGGTCGTGTACCGACCTCGTGATCAGTCTTTTGACTCGATTACCAGCATAGATGTAAGATATATAGGATACACGGTTAGGATGGGACGTCGACTCGAAGACTTGCGACTGTTCAGCTATGTCGACAGAACAATTTGGACCCCTTCCTCCTCGATTCATCGAGCTCAAGAAAGAAATTGCTGCATCTCATCCAGACTTTGAGAAGCGGGTTACAGCGGCATGGGCCGATTTGCTGAAAGCATTGGAGGCTAGTACAGCAGAGATCGCTACACAAAGTTCAGAGGTGAGAACCGACATAATTCTTCGACGACACCAATCCCTTATGTGATGCTGTAGATCGTACCCCAAGTTGACTTCACTGAGCTTGGAACTCTTAGCCAGAGCGCTCGTGATAACATCCGTAGGAGAGGATGTGTTGTCATCCGAAACGTGGTCCCGGACGAAGAAGCTACAGCGTGGAAAGACGATCTGAAGGAATATGTCAAGAAGAATCCCGTTGAGGGTAAGGATCTAACTCATGTAAGACAGCAATTGCCTCACGATTATTCACTAGGCTTTCCGGAAGAAGATAAGCAGTTCTTCCAGCTATAGTGAGTTCTTATGTAAATTGATCGTATGCGATGCGAAACAGCTGACCCATATGTCTAGCTGGACGAAGTCGCAAATTCGTGCTCGTGGGCACCCCAATGTCTTGTCGGCTAGTGCCTGGCTGAACAACTTCTACCACGTCAAATCTGGTGCAAAGCCAGACGACGTAGATTTGTCCACTCCATTGAGCTATGCGGACCGCTTCCGCATGAGACATCCCGGGAACATTTGGGATAGGTTTCCTCCTCATATTGATGGTAAGGAACCCCTTTGCTTAGCGAGCTGAAGGAAGCTCATATTGGACGACAGGTGGCGCTATTGAACGATGGGAGGATGAGACTTTTCGTCAATGTTTCGCTGATATTTTAAGCGGTAACTGGCGTGAGCATGATCCATACGACTTGGTGAACCGTATCAACGCGCGCAGCTCCTTGTATGGACGTCCTAATCAGGTGTGCTTTGGTTCTCTTAATGTTAAATTGGTTTATAGAAGTCTCACTAACCTTATAGGCTACCGTGTTCAGAACTTATCAAGGATGGCTCGCTCTGAGGTTAGTTCTATCATAGGACTGCTATGTTGTCCGCTGACATACACGAATTATTCTCAGTGAGATTGCTCCGTCGCAAGGCACCCTTCAAGTCTTCCCAGGTGTCTTGCTATCCAACTCGTATCTCATTCTGAGGCCATTCTTCACGTTGCTATCCGATGACCCGACTGTCTTGTATGATCCTACTAACTGGAAATACGGTTCGTGGTGATTCAACAGATCGATGCAACGTCCTGATAAATGATCAGACATATCTGAGCCGGATTTTCCTGGCATTTACTCCTTCGAAGGAGCTTTCATCGGTCCGAGGCCAAACACGAAAACTCATCCCAATCTTCAATTGGAGAAGACTATGGTAAGCATACCGAAGGTCAGCCCCGGAGATATGGTATTCTGGCATTGTGTAAGTCTTCTTTGTATTTTTCTACATCCCTGCCACAACAGTTTTTAATAAACGACAGGACGTGATTCATGCTGTGGAGGTTGAACATACCGGCGCTGAAGACTCTTCTGGTCAGTCTCCTACACATCTCACTATGCGATGTCTGCCTCTGACAAACAATGCCTCACAGTCATGTACATCGGAGCAGTACCCTATACTCCTGCTAATGCGTCGTACATCGCTAGGCAGAAGGAAAACTTCGAGAAGGGCATTCCTCCACCTGACTACCCCAAGTGGGTCGGTGAAGCAGGATTTGTTGGTGTTGGAACCCCATCTGATATTGATACGCCCATTGGGCTCAAAGCGATGGGTTTCCCAGTTCAAGCATCTGCCTAGCGCAACGGTCGGTCTTCCTTGTACAATTACCTCTCGTTAAATAGAAATCGTGCTATGATGTTTTAACTCATTATACCATTAAGCTACAACAGTTGCAGTGTGCTGGGTGATGTTCGCTGTCACCACCGAGTGTTTGTTAGGTTATTGGCATGGCCTGGTGTGGTCTGGCATGGCCTTCTCAGACTAATCAAAGCTTCATGGTTATCCTCGCAGCGGCAGCTATGTCACTCGACCGCGCATTGGCTCGTGGTGAGTACGCTTCAGTATTTTCTGTATTGAGAAATCTTATTCATGGTATTTGTGCACAGTCATTGCGCGACAGTATCTGCGCTTCAAGGTGGAAAGTGCTGCGCTCAGTCCATCCACATCGTTTTTAGGCTCATGAGGGACTAGAAGGTCTGGCGTCGTCACCGAACTTGCAGCGCTTCGCCCGTCGGTATGTACACATGAAGGTATGCGCTGATGGACCTTTAGCCGTCGTTCGAAGCACCGAGGAACAGTACATATAGTAGTAATTTGCGGGGGGTTCTTAGATTTGTCAGACACCCCTCAAGCTCCCACAACGACATTACACCTACCAAGATGATGCACGGAGAACTCATCCCTCTGCCCGCTCGTTTTGCGGAACTGAAACAACAGATCGCAGCCTCGGTTCCCGGCTTTGAGCACCGTGTTACCCAAGCCTGGGGTGAGCTGCTCAAGGAGATGAAGGGTAGGACTGATGAAATTGCGACTCGAAAGACAGACGTATATTCACTAACTGCATAATCAATGCCGTACATTAGCCTGACTTATTCTATGCTGTAGGTCATCCCACAAGTCCGGTTTGACGATCTGCAGACTTTGAATGCTGAAGTTCTCGAGAACATTCGTCGCAGAGGCTGCGTAGTCATTCGCAACGTAGTCGACGAAGCGGAATCTCAGTCTTGGAAAGAGGACTTGAAAACAATTGTCGCGGAGAATCCTGTCATTGGTATGCCTGAGGACCAGAAGCAGTTTTTCATGCTTTAGTAAGTCCTCGTCCACATTGTTCAAGGTATGGTTCAAAGTTGATGCTGTATAGTTGGACCAAGCCTCAGGTCCTCGCACGGGCCCATCCGAACGTCTTAGCAGCAAGCAAGTGGATGAATAACCTCTACCATGTCAAGGGTGGTGCTGTAGTTGATGGAGTCGACCTCTCTACTCCTCTGAGCTACGCAGATAGATTCCGTATTAGACTCCCTGGGAGTCAATGGCACGTTCACCCTCCTCATGTCGACGGTCAGTTCGAATCGATCATAAGTGTACGAGACACTTATGCTGATGTTTTGTATTCAGGTGGCTCGATCGAACGATGGGAGGATGAATCTTTCCGTCAATGTTTTATTGATATCCTCAATGGCCGCTGGAAGGAACATGATCCATACGATCTCGGTGCCCGTATTAATGCACGGACTACACTCTACGGGAAACCCAATCAGGTTGGTTAAAGCAGTTCGTCCTATCGTCGTATAAATGCTTATGCATCTGCTGCGCTTTAGGCCAGCGTGTTTAGAGCATTCCAGGGCTGGCTTGCCCTTAGCAACACTTCACCGGGCGAGGGCACTCTCCAAGTTTTCCCTGATGTGTTTTTATCCAACGCCTACCTCATCTTGCGTCCGTTCTTCAAGCCTATTGCTGAGGCTGTCACTGACGTCTTCAGCCCTGCCTTTTGGAAGTTCGGTCTGTCATCGACTAATTCTCACTTCCTTCATTGACGTATTGACTGAAGCTATAAATTCAACGTAGATATTTCTGACGCAGACTTCCCAGGGATCTATGCACAAGGTGACCTCTTCCTCGGACCCGCACCAAATCCCTTCACCCATCCTCACCTCCAACTCGAGAAGACAATGATCAGCGTGCCTACAGTTAGGCCGGGCGATATGGTTTTCTGGCACTGCGTACGTACGGCCTCTAGCGCACAGTTATCGGTTCCATATGTTCAAGGTGTGTTAACGTCAAATAATCTACACAGGACTTGATACATGCGGTCGAGACTGAACACAAAGGCGAGGGAGACTCCTCCGGTATGTACGCTATGTATCTTCTATTCAGGTACGCAAGTAAATCACTATTAATTCCTTTTTAATTCCCGCACTTCGTGTTTTGCGCGTGTATAGTGCTGTACATCCCCGCAGTCCCACACACACCCTCCAACGCTGCGTACATTGCGAAGCAAAAGGAGAGCTTCTTACAGGGCATTCCTCCACCTGATTATCCATTCACCGGAAGTGAGGCTGGGTTTAAGGGTGTTGGGACGATTCAAGATATTCTGCCTTTCGGTCGTACTGCGATGGGTTTTGATGTTGAAGTCGCTGCTTAAGCCGAGGGCAAGTACTAGCGTGTTTTGAAATCTGTGTAGTATAATAACAGTTAGGAACCATGAAATCCTTCAGTCTCCGTATAACCACACGCCTGCTGCACATCTAAATGATAATATAGTATATTTGAATGAGAAAACAGTATTGAATTGTAGCACAGACATGGGAGACAAGATAGAGATAGCAACATCACCGTTCTTCGAAGCGGTACAATAGTGACAGATGAGGTAGATCGGCTCTGGGACGTCTATGATTCTACGTTGACGGCAATAGGGAAAGCCGCGCACTTTTGAGAACATGCAAGCTAATTACTTTTGTTCGTCAATAGTAGGCAGGAGCCAGGGCTCAGAGGTAGCCCACTGTTGAGTGGGAACACCGAGCTCGAAGAGCTTGGAGACGGCAGCAGAGAAGCTAAGAAGAGGGTTAACACATGGGGGATTATCATATTAGTCAGTAGTAGCTTACTCCTTGAAAAAGAGGTCCTGGTCATCAGCATAAGCCTTAGCGTACTTCTTGAAAACCTTGTCTGTAACGAGGACGTAGTCGGTGCTATAGGGAGAATTTGTCACTTTTTGCAATACTCTAACCGATTTTGATAATACTTACGGGAGCATCATGAGAGAACGGGTCTTCTTGTCCTCGAGCTGCTTGGGGCCATCCCACTTCCTCCAGACCCAGGTCTCGTCAAAGAGTAGCCTGAAGAAATCGTTTGTCAGGGTAGTGGGCGAGAACGTCCAAGGTCCATCGAAGCCTGAACGATCCCTGTGGCAACGACCGAGAGCATGTCCGCCCGAAAGCGCGACAATCTCCTGGTCATTGAAACCCATGCGACCGAAAATCCTCCTCAAGTGGTCAGATCCCTGAGTTGCATCAGGGAGACGACCGTCTGGAGTGACCTGGGCAGCGAAACCATCAATACGTCCAGGGCGCCAAGGAATTTTGGGGCCGCCCATTTCCTGAATAGAGGCGACCCCGGCCAAAGTCCACAGGTCGCCGTACGAGATCCAAGGGAACTCTTTCTTGAGGGGCTCCAAAAGGTCGCGGGCAACATTCAGACCGGCGTTGGCATCGTGCTGAGACTCAGGGGCGAAACGCATTGTAGCGTAGTTGCTAATCAAGAAGCATGAGAATCGCGTGCTATCGTGTCATTTCGTGGTTAAGGAGGGTATTCACCTGCCACCGGTCTTTGTATCCTTATCATACGTGCCGGAAGAGTGCCAGGCGAGACGGACGAGGACGGGGCCGTAGGAACCATCTTCAAGGGATCCGTTTAGCGTCCAGACAACCCATTAGAGGAACCGAGTTAGAGCTTACCGTCGTAGTCGTCTGCAGAGTCAATAACCTCTGCAATCCGCTTGTAGACCTGCGTAGAAGAGCACGTTGAGTGAATAAGTTCATGTTTGAGACCAAGGAAAGCATACCTTGAGATAGTCCTCCTTGGAGGGAGTGAAGTTCGTAGCAGCCTTTGCAGCCTGAACTCCCGACTTGACAGTCGATCCAGCGACTTTAGCAGAGTCTGAGTCGGAAGATAAGATGTACCAGGTCACACCACCAATCGCGACAGCACCGATACCGGCGTAAAGGAGCGTGTTGTTGGACTTAGGAGCCTGCGGCGGGGGCGCGGACTCTGTAGCAAACCTGCGGAAGGTGTTAGAACGCAGGGAAACGCGGGTCCTCGACGCGAGGGGCGCGGGTGCGAAAGCCTTGCGGGTTGATGCTTTGAAGGCAGCAAAAGACATGGCGATGGTGGTGGTTGTGGTGCAAGATGTACAGAGGTAGTTTCCAGCCACGGCGGCCTACTTATCGTCCACCCAGGCCGGGAGACGAGACTCTCTTTCCCCGCATCACGTGGTGTTAGTAAGGCGTATCCCCTGACTGGCGCGGGCTCCGGCTGATTATCGCGAGGCTCATTCGTCCTCGCTGCCACCAATGGCGAGCTCCTTATTTCCGACAACGCCCGCGTCGATTGGTGTCGCGGAGGCAAACGGTGAGATTAGGTGGTAGATGAGGAACGCCTACTAATTTCACGACGTCAGACCTCTCCTTTCTCCCTTGAAGCTACCAGCAACATCCACAACTACCCTCTCGATGTCGACGCCGGCGACAGAGATCGGAGTATTCTCAGGCGCAGCAGAAACGCTTCAAGATAACCGGCCTCCGGATGTGATGAGCTTTGTCATGGCGTCCCTAGGTCACGAGCATGATCAAGGTTGACTAACCAGCAGTCGTGATCGCTGAGAAGAACGACGGTGAGGTCTGCGAGGGCCGGCGTACGTCAGTAAGAGCCAAAATGGTATAACCGACAATAACAAACTCACCAGACTGTTAGATGGAATGGAACGTTGCATACCCGACCTCACTGAGCGGAACGAGATGTCGTACGTTTGGAGGGGGGTTTCGTGCTGTGGACCGGGGACATTGCTTTCTATATATGCGTCGTTACAGGTGGGAAGAGACGTCTCTGTCTCCTCACTCACGTCCTTACGTCGCGTATAGAACGTGACGGCACCCGGCCGCCTTCTAACAGCATAGATCTGCACAGCACTGCAACACCTGACTACTGTGCTCATTCAGTCGTCTAGCAGAAGCATAGGAACGAACATCTAATGCTGGGATTGTCAATAGACTTGATTTAAGTTGACTGTATTGTGGCTGGCGTTGCGCGGGAATACGCTTGATGGTGAGAAATCGAAGGTCGTCATGTCGCGGTTCTTGACATTCAGACATACAGTGAGGCGAGAACTACCAGAATCCGTGCTCAACAATACTGGAACAACGTCCAGCATTTGTAGAGTGCATAAACCAAGTGAGTTGCGGTTTCGATCCTCAATGCAGTTGACCCAGCAGTACGCACCGTAGCCGTCAGATTACACGGTTCACCATTTCCGTTCAGATCATGATCCCAGTCCAACAACTTCACCTCACTACATCTTTCTCACCCTCACGATTCCTACATCCGACCTACGTGTACCTCAATCTCAAGCAACCTTGCCCACCCCGACAGCGTCGGCGACGGGTTTGTTGAGCTGAATCGAAACTTGAAGATTCCTCAATGCATCACAGTGATGCTCTTGTCGACTTGTCATTCTCTCTGACGAAGTCAAGTCAAGTTCCAGCAGATGGGCCCTGTTGCCCTTCTCAGCTGACCGGGCTTTGAGAGCACGAAGACAGTTCGTGTAATCTAGATATACAGTCAGACCCCTTATAACGCATACCTCTCGGTGGACTCCCAAAAGTATGCGTTATCGTAAGTTATGGGTTTTGAGAGGTGGCGCTTATTTTGACGCCTTATACCCGTTGAACTGAAAGTGTAAAAAAGGCTGGATATGCAGAGTTAGTATGTAAAATCGCTCCAGTAAGCACAAATTATATTCTATAATCCCCTCCGTGACCAAGATGATCGTTCTAAGGACGTCCAAGCAACTCGATGCACCCTCACGATAGTTAGCCTGAGGGCGCTTATAATATTCAATCTCTGGTTTATGATTAAAATTAGTCCGCTAAGTTCATTTATGGGTTGATTCTGAGCGGGCCGTCGCTGATACCTTTGATTATAGGCTAAAACGCGCTGAAAATAGCATAGTACTACGGGCGTTTAGCACCAAAGTATGGGTTTTCATCCCCCAAAAAGGTATGGGTTATGTGTTATGGGTGAGGTATGGGTTATGGACCCAATTTTCGCGCAAACCAAGTCGGTGGATCCGAAAAAGTATGCGTTATCCCCAAGTATGCGTTATGAGGGGTATGCGTTATAAGGGGTTTGACTGTACTCGACTTTCACCTCCGAGTCTCGGAATTCATAGTTCCTTTACCACCACTATTCACCGGTATTTATCTCATATGCATCATAACTCAGAGAGCCTGGAGGAGAATTGGATAGACATAGATGCGGAGGCCTGAGGGTTTGAGGAAAGTAAAAGCAATGCTGTACGCCATACTTGCCCGGAAATATAAGTGGCTGACATGTTTTACTGTATTATTGGTTAGACAGTCGTATTTGAATATGCATCATGAGGCTTATCCTAGGATGAAAAGGAATTACATATGGTGGGAGCATCTCTGAAGATCAAAGCTTAAGGAGGCATTTACTACTACTATGCCACATAGGACATCCGGATACAGCTCATCCCGATTTTATTATCCGCAAGTCCGTCTGTTGACTCACCGCTTCGCATCTGCACATCAAGAGTTTGAACATTGTGTCCAGATCCCTGACGAATAGGCTGTAACTTCGTCAGGATAGACTCCATAACAGCGGCCTTGGTTTCGTCGTGGACTTTTTTGTAGCCGCAGAGGGTAATCGTGACAAAGACCTGATGAAGCACGGGGAATTTGCGGCTCTGCACAAGGTAGATGAGAGGCTCGAAGTCGGCGTCGTCGAAATCTTCTTTGCGTGCACTATTCAAGATGCGAAACTCGAGGCGAAGAACGTGAAGAACTTGTGATTCGACGGTGGAGAGCGATGCGACTGCTTGCTTGATAAGGGAAGTCGTTGCACCACTGTTCCTATGACTGAATATGAAGGACAATTCTTCAATGCGAGTATTGTGGACAAAGCTGATCGGGAGTGTCACTGGAGAGAGCGTAAATATCGAGGTTGAACTTGGGTCTCGAGCGTTTTTAATATCACGTACCAATATTGGATCCGCTAGTTGGACCGTAATGCAAATGCAGTGTCATCGTCTTCAGATACATTCCGATAGTTTCATGGAGTTCGTTCAGCCGAGCTATATCATTTCTGTCGAGCTCTGTTCGAATGAACACGTCCATATTCTTGTGGGCTACAAACCGCTTAGCCATCTTGTAGCTCTCGTCTTGGAGAGCACTATCTCGGATGGTCAAAGCCGTCACGCTGGTAGGACCGTCTGGCCGTTTCCTGCGACG
This sequence comes from Irpex rosettiformis, assembly GCA_022160335.1. NCBI lineage: Eukaryota > Fungi > Basidiomycota > Agaricomycetes > Polyporales > Irpicaceae > Irpex > Irpex rosettiformis. The sequence continues at coordinate 129,148 of MU274937.1, read as the reverse complement.
AATGACATCCAGGATGTGGCGGTCTCTATCCAACCTTGAACCCAGACTGGTCCACCTAATGCCATCCAAGTGCAAGCGAGTTACTGACGGAAACTGGCCTATGAACGTCTTGAACGCGTCTTGAGATGAAAAGCAAAGCCAATACAAAGAGAGAGTAGTGACATTGCGTCCGCAAGTCTTGATAAAATCCTTGTACAGCTTGTTGTTTCTCCAAAATAGAGTAGGCTGGATATGCAAGTGCTTCACATATCTGTAGAGCGGGGCGCCGTGAGGATCACGTTTCTTCCTGGCACTGCGAACGAAAAGTTCGATAATTTTCTCACAGCCATTCGAGAGGAAGACGGTTTCATGCACGGCGGGTTGGAAGAGACTTCTCCATAGCCGATTGACGAGCGAGCAGGCACCAAAGGCGGGAGCTCTCTCGAAGTTGTCGGGAATATCGTGGTAGAGGTGGTCACGGATCTTGCTATGAAGTTCTGGTGGGAGGTCGCTGATTCCACGGTATGTCTGCTAAGAAAGCATAGGTATCACTGACAAGAAGTACCCGTGATTAAGGAAGATGGTCTTACCACTGACATTGCGACGCCTGTCACAGCAAAACTGGAGCGGGGGAAGAAGGTTAGCTGGGGCATACGTTAAAAAGTCTGCCCTTTTTATATGTCCGATATCAAAGTCATCGGTTCCTTTGGCCGTCGCTGGCCTTCTATGTTATTGGCCAGCTGTTGTAATATCGCATGGGCCAACTTTCTGCGACCTTTGATCGAAATTTTATCGCGCCAATATTAATGACCATTGACAAGGTCTACTTCGTCCGGGTCTTCAGGCGTGATAACAAAGTTATGGTCGGCCAAGGAGAGGGCCAAGATCCGATCGTAACATCCATCAATTGAACAAGTAGGAGATAGAGCATACTAATATCGCAGGGTGTTATTCCGGCCACCTTTCTTTCAGCACACTGCCAGATGTTAGTGGCGTCCGTAAGAAAACTACATACGCACCGCGTTTATAAACTTCGATGACAACTAGGCCTTCATGACCTAGAAGATTACTGCGGAGTTCAGTGCGTGAAAAAGGCCAAAATAAATATGATACCGCGTTTTATACAGCTGCAGGCTCATACCAAGACAACACACCCGCCGACTTTACGCGGTCTTGGTACACGTAGTACACAGGGGGAGTGACAAGGAAAGACGTGACACCCAAATCTGGGACGCGTCGTCAACATCACAAAACCACGTGGACTGTGATCTTATCATTGATCTTGAAACATCTATGGGCGTCTACATACCTCTCATAAGTTGATCTCGTATATTGCCCTTCTCGGTACCAGGTGACGTTTGCTCCTTCCGACATGATGTAGAAGGAGGCAGTGGTGTCGGAAAGAGCTACTCTCCTTGTGTTAAGGCTCCAATTATCGATAACTTAACCTTCCCGAATGGACAGTCGTATTTGAGCACGGGGATTATTCAATAGTATACAAGTTATTATGTGATGAAATGGAGCCTCTACATGCGATGGGAGCAACCTTTAAAATCGAAACACCTTTGAGAAGAAACAGTTGCTATTACTACACGACATAAGACATTCGGATACAGCTCATCCCGATTTCATTATCCGCGAGTCCGTCTGTTGATTCACCGCCTTGAATCTGCACATCCAGAGATTGAACAGTGTGTCCAGGTCCTTCACGAATGGACTGTAGCTTCGCTTGGATGGATTCCATGACTGCGGCTTTGTCTTCGTCATAAATGTTGTTGTACCTGCAGAGGGTAATCGTAACAAAGACCTGATCGAGCACGGGGAATTTACGGCTCTGCACAAGATAGACGAATGGCTCGAAATCGACGGCGTCGAAATCACCCCTGCTTGCGCTATACAATATGCGAAACTCGAGGCGAAGAACATTGAGAACTTGCGATTCGGCGGTGGAGAGTGATGCGACAGCTTGCTTGATACAGAAAGTCATCGCACTGCCTTCGCTATGACTGAATATGAGGGATAATTCTTCAAGGCGAGTATTGTGGACAAAGCTGATTGGGAATGCCACTAGGAAGAGCGTAAATACCGAGGTTAAACTTGAACCTCCAAGTTTTAAGACCACGTACCAATATTGGGTTCGCTAATTGGACCGTAATGCAAATGCAATGCCATCCTCTTGAGATACTTTCCGATAGCTTCGTAGAGTTCATTCAACCGAAATATATCATTTCTGTCGAGCTCTGTTCGAATGAACACGTCCATATTCCTGTGGGCTACGAACCGCTTAGCCATCTTGTAACTCTTGTCTTGGAGAACAAAATCTCGGATGGTCAAAGCCGTCACATCGGCGGGTACGTCTGGCCGTTTCCTGTGACGAACGACATCCAGGAAGTGGATATCTCCATTCAGCATTGTGTCCAGACTGATCCACCTAATATTATCCATGTGTAAGCGAGTTACTGACGGAAACTGGCCCATGAACATCTTGAACACGCCTTGAGACGGAAAGGAGAGTCTATACAAAGAGAGAGCAGTGATGTTTCGCCCGCAAGCCCTGATAAAATTCTTGTACAGCTCGGCGTCGTTCCTCCAAAATAGAATAGGCTGGATATGCAAATGCTTCACATATCTGTAGAGCGGGGCGCCGTAAGGGTGGCGCTGCTTCGTGGCGCTGCGAACGAAAAGCTTCATGTTTCTGTCGCAGCCATTCGAGATGACGACGATTTCGTGCACGGTGGGTTGGAACAGGCTTCTCCAAAGTCGATTGACGAGCGAGCAGGCACCGAAGGCGAGAACTCTCTTGAAGTTGTCGGGAATACCATGATAGAGGTGGTCACGAATCTCGATGTGAAGTTCAGGTGGGAGGTCGTTGATATCACGGTATGTTTGCTAGGAAAGGATTAGTATCAAGCAATGACTATAAACAATGGGCCTGGTCTTACCACTGACATTGCGACGTCCGTCACAACAAAATTGGGGCTCGTAAATGATGAAGTTGGGTAGCAGCACACGTTAAAAAGTCTGTCCTTTTATATGTCCGATATTAAATCCATTGATACCTTTGGCCGCCGCCACTGGCCTTCTACCCTACTGGTTGGTGCCATGACAACTTGGGGAATATCGCATGGGCCAACTTTCTGGGCCACTCGATCAAAATCGGATATCGCCAATGGCCATTGACAAGGGTCTGCAAAAGTTAGCCCCAGGAAGGCGACGCCTGCTCTTTTGTCCAGATCCACAGACGTGGTGATATACTTACTAGTATGGTCGGCCAAGGCCAGAGTCGAAGCATCCATCAAAGCTAGCAGGAGATAGAGTATTTTAACATCGCCAGCAGTTATTTAGGCCACCTTTTCGTCAATATACTGATGTCAGTAACGTCCGTAAGAATACTACGTGCGCACCACGTTTGTTTAAAACCTGATCACAAGAGGCCTTTGTCACGGTGACACTGGAAATTTCTGCGGAGTTCAGTGCACGAGAGAGGCCAAAATAAATATGATACCGCGTAAGATCCAATTGCAGGTTCGTACAAAGACAACATATCTGACTCGTTTACGTGGTCTAGTGGTATTGAAGGAAAGAGGTGACATCCAAATCTGTGACCATCATCGCCAGCATCACAAATCCACGTGGAATGTGATCTCATCAAGATCTTGAAATTTCTATGGGCGTCTGTATAAGTTCGCCCTCAGCTCATTGATGATGATCCTCTGTAAGTCGTATTGCCAGTAACTTCGACCACGCCATATAATCTTCTCAACTGAACAGGTCCTTGACAAATAATCCCGTGAAGAACGTACAAAATGGTGCAGGCAGTGCATCACCACCGGCCGACGCTCAAACAAGTGAGACGGATTCAAACTATCTGCTGATTACGGTTCCTTACCTTCGGTCCGTTTAGAAAAACAAGACATTCAAGTCTAAGCATGCTACCAAGGGATCGCTGAAGGAGGCTGCAAAAGGTGTGTAGTTAATACTATTGTTGTGTTATATGCTTTGCTCTTGTTTCGATAGTGAGTTCGCGAGATCAGTTTCTCTTACTTATCTGCATCCACTTCCAGGCAAACTAAATCGCCAACCGATAAAGTCATCATCCACATCTACACTTTCCGCACAGAAGCGTCTGAACAGGAAGAACCATGCAAAGCAGGTTCAGGCTCAGAAGAGACAAGTTCTAGTTTCAGCCACCCGTCTGTTCAACGGCGTGGATGGTGCTCCTCGAATAGTCGCTGTTGTCCCTCTGACCCCAGACGTCGATGCCCACAGTGTTGCCACTTCCTTCAGAGAGTCACTTGGTGTACAGACGGATGACTGTCCCAAGAATGGTGTCTGGCGTTTGAGGTGCGTAAATTGATCACTTTTTTACTCAGTTTACACTGAACAATGCGTTTTCGTACGGTCGTCTCGTAGAGCAGAGCGCTTCAAAACATCACTCCAGTTTATCACGCTCCCGTATAGACACCTCTATGCGGCCCTAGATGCTTGCAAAGTTGCAGATTATGTCGTCTTCGCTCTCTCATCGGAAGTTGAGGTTGATAATTGGGGAGACACCTTGTTGCGAGCATTGCAAGCCCAAGGTCTTCCGCAAGTTCTCACAGTAGTCGCATCCCCATCGTCGATGGACCCAAAGGCCAAGTCTGGAATAACGAAATCTTTGCTCTCGTTCATTCAGTACTTTGTACCAAGCCAAAGCCGGGTATACGACCTACATACAAGCTCGGAGAAGCTGAACGCGCTGCGTGGGCTGTGCGAAGGAAAGCCGGAGGAGGCCAAATGGAGAGAGGGACGATCGTACATCCTAGCAGAGAACGTCGAATGGTCAAACGGTACTCTTGCTGTCACTGGTGTCGTTCGTGGTGGTGCCCTTTCTGCCAACCGTCTGATCCATGTGCCAAACTATGGGGACTACCAAATAGCCAAGGTGCGTCTCACACATACAATGTATTATGGGCCTTGATGCTAATATACAATGCAGATTGTCTCAGCTCCTCTCCCTCGACGCTCAAAAGCAGGAAACACGGACTCTATAGCCATTGAAACATCACTCTTGGCGGAACCCGATGCCGATGAAGCCGATTCACTCGTTTCAAGCAATGACCCCGACGATATGGCGAATGAGCAGACATGGCCCACGGAAGAGGAGATGAGTGGCCATGCGAATGGTCCTGCTTTTGATGCAGACATTCCTGACGCTCAAACCGGTACTACTCCAAAGGCAGTTAGACGGGTACCAAAGGGAACGAGCGAGTATCAAGCAGCTTGGATAGTCGATGGTAGCGATGAAGAAGGTGAAGAGGAAGGTGGCGATGGCGAAGAAGTTGGGATGGAAGAAGAAGAGATGGAAGACATGCCCGTCCATGACGATGACGATGCTGAGATGGAGACTGACGGACGAAGGACAGTCGCTTTCGAAGAACTCGATGAGGAAGAAGAAGAGCAGCAGTAATGCGTTTCGCGTTCTCAGTTATCCTCATCGCATACTGATCACTTGTATACTCAAATAATCCCGATAGGCTAAAGACATGGCGGGACCGAAAACGAGAAGAGGAAGACGACCTTCAATTTCCCGACGAAATCGACACCCCCATGGATGTCCCCGCGCGAACGCGCTTTCAGCGGTTCCGCGGTCTGCAATCGTTCCGAACGAGCCCCTGGGACCCGTACGAAAATCTCCCGAGGGATTACGCACGGATCTTCCAATTTGAAGACTTTAAGCGTACAGAGCGGGCTGTCAGGCGTCGTGCTGAAGAGGATGATTCCGCGGTTGCAGTGTGTATAAAGTAATGCAAATCCTATCATTCGTTAACTAACAGGATTTGTTTTGACAGCCTGGGACTCGGGTCACAGTTTACTTGGACGATGTGCCCGAGGAGGTCTCACGAACACCTCAACATCCGTTCGTTATTTTTGGACTGCTACAGCACGAACACAAGAAGTCTGTCTTGAACTTTACTGTACAGCGAAATACAGAATACGGTGGTTCTGTGCGTTCAAAGGTATGCACTAAAAGTAATGCGGAAATTTCAAGTGCTCACTTTGCGTTGTAGGACCCTCTGGTCTTGTGTGTTGGACCTCGCAGGGTTAAAGTGAATCCGATCTATAGCCAACATACGCGGGGCGGTGGGAAAGGAGCCAACAATGTTCACAAGTTTGAACGGTACCTCAAACACGGTATCACAAGCGTCGCGACAACATATGGCTCCATCATCTTCGGCTCACAGCCGTGCATACTACTCAGAGAAACCGCCGATTTGCAGGGTATGTCGGAGTAATTTTTGGTAGAAGTGTATACTGCGCTAAATTTTCTCTCTCTAAAGCTCCCGAGCTTGTCGCCATGGGCAGTTTCCTGAACACAGACACTACCCGTATCATCGCGAAGCGTATTATTCTTAGCGGGCACCCTTTCAAGGTGCATAGGAAGACCGCCACCGTGCGATACATGTTCTTCAACCCGGGTGAGCATCTTACACGGCTATTTATGTTGTTGAACCCGCGACTCATCGAGGTTGCATGCAGATGATGTCAATTACTACAAGCCGGTGCAACTTCACACGAAGCTCGGAAGGACAGGACACATCCGGGAGTCTCTCGGTACCCACGGATATTTCAAGGCACACTTTGATGGGCAGATTTCCCAGATGGACACAGTGTGCATGGCGTTGTACAAGCGAGTGTACCCGCGCTGGAGTGAGCTGTGGCAGGAGGATACAGTCTCTGAGCTCGAAGACGGGAATAAGATGGAGGAATAGATCAGGAGGACTTAGGTCTATTGTCTCCGGAGAGTTTTGTCTGGCATTCGCAATAAACTGCGGTGACTGTTGCCCTTGTGATCTGTTATCTGCGCACTCCAAGAGGATGGTGTGGGTAGGACACTGCCTAGTTCTGCACTAAGAGCGCTTGTTTGATTACTGACCATCGCGTTGGACCTCGCGAATGCAAATCGCAAGACGGAGAGTATAAATATGTTGCAAGGTTCTGTATTACTCTCGGTGAAATTATGAGCTCTTGCTGCATGTCGGTGACCGTCACCGGATAGCTTGAGAGGAAGGAGGACCTGGGGGCTAAGCTCGAGGGCGGTGTTCGGCAAAGTCCGAATGCATACGTGTTATATACGTGGCCGCAGCGAAAGTTGCAACTTATCATACTTTCCTCCTGCCTCCACGTACACCTGCAGTTTACTTCATCCTATACAAGACCAGCTCAATTCTTGCCCTCTCTTTCCACGTACCACGTACTCTCAACGTTGTCTTTTTCGCCATGTCCACCACGAAACGATCAGCAGACGCTGCATTCACAGTCGAAGACTTCCCAGGAACACCTGAATCCGCACCGTCGCCCGCCGCCTCCACGTCTACCACAGACTACCCACCACGCAAGCGTTCTCGCTCGGATGTTACTCCAGAAGAACGCAAGGAGGCTCGTGCGCACCGTAACCGCATCGCTGCCCAGAACTCCAGAGATAGGAGAAAAGCCCAGTTCACCTACCTTGAGCGTCGCGTAGCCGAGCTTGAAGAGGAGAACAGACAGCTTAGGGCTGGTAGCGGTGCTTGTGCTGTTCCAGAACAACTGCAGCAACGACCAATCGATATTGCGAGAGAGAAAGAGAATCAGGAACTCAGAGAGAGAATTAAGACCCTTGAGCAAGGTTGGGACGCAGTGATCAAGGCTCTAGCAGCTTCTGGTCTTCCCCTCGCCGTCCCACCACCTTCATCAGTAACTGCTTCGTCGTGTTTGGCATCCGCCCCCCTTGCCATCCCCGCAACTGCCTCGCCAGCACAACCCATATTCCCGCCCTCACCGGCGCCCTCACACTCGAGCTCACATGGGAACGAGTTTGACGAGTTCGATTCCACTCGCCACCTAGCACGGGTGGCGACCACCGATGCCCCTCTTTTATCTTCGGTGTCCCTGCAGCGGGTGGATTCGCAACGAATCAACTTGAACTCGAGCTCAGCCCTTCCCCTTCCGCATTGTCGACCCCTCAACTCAGCTTCAGCGAGACCTCATCGGTATCGGCAGCTTCCCCCGTGGACGAAGGCGCGATGGAGAACCTCCTCCGTGAAATCCTCGCGCCGTCACCATTACTCTCGTCCACTCCTCTGCCTATCACTATCAATACCACAGAGGAAGCTTCATCCCCCTCCATCAAGACGCAGCAACCGCTGACACAGTCGACACTGGACTGGGAGGGCGAACAGGAGATGCAGAGACTTTTGGACATGCTCCCCGATGTTCAACCAGACATGAAGACACTGGATATCAACCTGGGTGCCGCCATCGACTTTTCACCGTCGCTCGACCTCGATCTGAGCACGTGGGATATGGGCTCAATACCTCTTGTCCCGGTCGGCGCATTCTAAAAGTATATCCGGTTCGTCTTTCTTGGTAATTTATTGTCTGGGTAATAGGTCGTTATATCCTGCATTTTCCTTTATCTCGTTCGTACTTCATCTAGGTCTTGGTTTCTTTTCGACTATCGTCATCATATCACCAGGAAACGCGCATATCCCTCCCCACACGACTGTCCCTTTTGTAGTACCTTTTTCTCGTACGGTCTTTCGTCTTTTCTTTGTTTTCGATGCCTGTCTCCCTTCAGTTTTGTATTCGCGTTTCTCCCCTATGGGTTGACGAAATGTGGTGCAGATTGTCGGTGAGCGCTCGAGTAGCATTGTAAGTGTCGTAGAACTTGTACTTGGGAGATCTGCTTTTGCGGCAATGTAGAGGGTTGCGAACTTTCATGCTTTGTGTGGCTGTGCTCTCGTTGGAAGCGGGTAAGTATCAGTGAGCGCATGACTGAGTACCGTCAATCTTAACTTGATATCGCTGGCGTGCATTGCTATTGAGACTGACTCATTTCTCACTGGTAGCGGGCCCAGCTATGCATACAGTGTTAAATGTTAATTAATGAAGACTCGGCTCTGTGGCATTAAGTGGCACTGTGGACAACCGATAAGTAGCACGTCCGAGACTAAGTGACTCGGATCAATTAAGAGGACTCGGAGCGTTTGAATAAATTGATCCGAATGGCAGGCGTTTATACGCCACAAACCTTGTATTTCCCTTTCTGGTACTACCGTATCCTCCGAGTCTCTCAGGGCCTTGGCAGGCTGTCTCCACAATCATACCTTAGCGTTTGAAAAAAAACCAGCATAGGTAAGACAGTATTTATATATATCTATGTTTCTTGTTTATGACGTCTCTGAACCGCATGGCAGTAGATCTTGTAGTTTGCAATTCCGTATCCACGGTCTGAGCTGGCTGGCCTTGGGCCAATCTCAGGAACACTAGAATCAACTCCGGGTTTGAACGCGAAGCAATTGAATGCTATATATCTGTTGGGATACATAGATACAGCTTCTGTGCCGGTGCGTCACTGAAACGCACCGCTTACGATGTCTTAACGATGATTAGGCTGAAGGACACAGCAGACACCTACGGGTATTGTTTGCCGCAGGTGACCTTGCAACGGTCCTGGTTTGTCCTTTAGAGCATACTACATTTATTAACGCTAATACCTTGTCGTTAGGGATATTAGTTGACTCAGATACAGGTCGCTGCTCCGGACTCTTCAGCCAATATGTATGAATGCGATATTGGCCACCGAAAACATACCTCCACGGTTTTGCTACGCCATTCGATCAATGGTCTGGCTCAGCAGGCCGTCCAATGATACGAGCGATTTCGGGATATCGCACGAATGCGATACTATGATCTTCTCGATTGTCTCGATCGTAAAACACGTAAGTCAACAGTCCCATTCAAAGGACAGAGCTAGTAGCTGATATAATTCCCCAGAATATCGCAGCATATGATTGGATATTGTTGTCTCGTTGGACAGCATCGCAACAACGGCCAAGTTATCCACGCGATGTAGCCGCCGGGCGCAGTATATAAGGCGGTATGCTGATTGTCCCTCCTCTCCCTTTTCTCTATACTCGTTCGCCGTCCGTCATATTATTCAACTACTCTCGAGACTGTATTGCTACCGATAACTACCAAGGCAGACGCAGACATTGTGGCCGTATCTTCTCAGGTATGGTTTTGAATTGAGTACCATACTCATCCGTTCGACGTGCTAAATCCTTTGCTATAGATGAACGCCACCAAGATATTGACGAACGACATCATACACATGATCATTCAGCAAGTCGATGGTGATTGGTATGAATACCATGATAATCTTAGGGCATGTTCTCTTGTCGGGCGTGACTGGAGACGAAGTGCCCAGCAGTCTCTTCATCGCAAGGTCACCATCAGTAGGAATAACTACAAGTCTAGGATATGGCTTTACACAACAGCAGACAAGGAGGCCCGAGAGGTAGCGGGAGAGATCTGGAAGTTCCCCAAGGTAATCAGATTCGACAACGAACCGCCCAGACCTTTTTCCAACTGGTTGGACGTACCCGAATTCCAGGATTTCGCCGAGCGATGCGCAGGGTCAATCAAACGCATTTCAATTCAACTACACATATTTAAGCAACTCGATGACGTCCTTCGGTACATTTACCGATTCCCGTCTATGAAGTGCTTGAAGTTCTGTAGCTGCATTTGGGAGCTACCGTCATCAGAAGCATGTGATCGCCTTGTCCCTAGCTCTCTGCAACGGGTCATACTGTGGCATGACGATCGATTGTTACAAGCTGTCTCCGCCACCTGCAAGATGGAATCCTTCGTTGCATGGCTTCAGAACACCGGAGAGAACAATGCTGGCCCCAAGGTCTCATTAGGATACATATTCTCATCCGGGAATTCAAAGTATATTGATTCGTGTGATCCTCTGGATCTCCTCTCCGGAAGCATACAGGTGCTTATTCTCGCTGGGAATCCGTTGAAGTCTTTAAGAGAATTCGAAACGCAGGTACGCAATATTCCGAGAATCCTATTTGCAAGTTCCTTGTGCTGAGACACTGTACACTTATGTCTCACCAGGCCATCCTCGACGGTGACTTTAGTCTCAAATTCCCGGACCTGTCTCGCTGTACTCAGCTGGAAAGCGTCTTTTTGGATGAGGAACGATGGTCATCACTGGCAGGCTACTGGATACCTCTGTATGCTATGCCCACGCTCGCAACTATCAGCTCCCAAATTTTGGCGTCGATCTCCTTCCACCTCACTACAATGGAGGACACCGAGGACGTTACCTTCGACTCCATCTTCGGTCTAAGGGACCTTGGCGAGTTGCTTTCGTGCAATAAGAGGTTTCCTGCGTTGAAGTGCCTGACCTTCGACTACTCTTGCCTCCATACCCCTCTTAAGCAAGAGGTAGCTGAGGCGGTGCTGGAGAAGGAATTAGGCTTCCTGACGCAGAAGAGAGGGATTGAGGTGAAGTGTATATGCCGCAATCCGGATTTCGTTTCTGCCAGAAATGAAGTAAGTAGGCTAGTACCTTAAATTGAAATGATATCAGAACCACCGTTGCTCGATGACCTCTGCGATGCGAATGTTACTCATGCCAAATCATCCTGCTGCAGTTTGTTGAAACCTACCGAGTTATGACGGTCTCTACTAGTATATCGTACTTATCTTTCAGAGTATACCAGATGCTCACCGTCGACTATTTGTTCCATCATCATTTACGCTGGCAAACATCAGCTATCGATCTAATGTATAGGTACCGTCGACAGCTTTTCGTGTTGAGATACCGAAGTCTTTCTAAGTACAAGCCCAAGTTCAAGTAAGGCTTTATATATACGCGCAAGCTAGTCTGAGGTCCGTTGAAGTAGAGGCTGATTATGTCCCTCCATAGCACAAGCAGACCTACCAGACACTATCGATTCAGCGCAATGGAATATAACGAACTTTCCCTCAGTTGCATAGAACTACCAAAAATAGAATAGAATGCTATCAGAGCTATCCTTGTTCGATACGGTGAGATATGCATTTCGTGGAAGTGAAATTCATACTGCTACAATTCACCGAATCATGACGGCAGTAATGTACACAAGCGAGCATACACTGCTCATTTTCACATTGGGTTTATGCGTGTGTATTCAGAGCGGCTGGGAGTGCGGTACAAGCATATGGTCACATGGGGGTAAGCCATAACAAAAGCGCGATGCGAGGGAGCAACGAGATAAAGAAGAGGGGGATGGAGTGTTTATGATCGGGGCTTCTCCTACAAAAGTAAAGTTGACCATAAGCCATTGAATCTTGGATGTATTCGATGATCACATACCTTCTTCTCCTTCCACAGAGCGAGCAAACCAACACCCGAGACCTTCACTACCTTGAATCGGACACCGGGAATATCACCCTTGGCCTTACCACGGCGACCGAAACCGGAAATGAGGACTTCGTCGTTCTCATCGACGAAGTTCAAGCAACCATCGTTCTATTCCAGAAGTAATTAGGTGGAGGCTCATGCAAGATAGATACCAGCCAAGCCTAGACCGCGCGCAAGCGCACAACGAGTTGTCGCTATCGCACGGGGGAGGATTAGAGCTGGGGAGCGTAGTGGACACTTACGGGGACGAAGGCGGTCACCTTCTTTCCGTTCTTGATGAGCTGCACACGTACGCACTTGCGGATGGCAGAGTTGGGCTGCTTGGCCTCTACACCGACCTTCTCAAGAACGATTCCCTTTGCGTGTGAAGAACCTCCAGTAGGGGAGGTTTTGTAGAAGTTGCCGAGAGCACGCTTCTTGTATGACTTGTCCGCCTATTTAACCGACGCAAGGTAGGGGTAAATAGCACTTTATGGTTAGATAATTCGGTCCTAGGCTTGAGTGGGGTAGACTCACCCAGCGGTTGAGACGGCGGTCGGTGCGAAGCTTACGCGCTGCTTGCAATCCACGAGGTTTGTTGGCTGAAAAAGTATGTTAGCAGCAAGGTCTACATTGCGCGAATCGGCGAGCAGGACGACATACAGCCCATTCTTGCGGTGGCGGTCGGTGTCGATGAGGGGATGAAAGTCGCACTTGCCTGATTCAGGACTGTGAGAAAAACTAGTATAGTTTTACGGCTATGCCCGAGTCCTCCATGAACGGCCCGGCGTCCCGGTAAGGATCCATTTCAAGTCGCCTCGCACGGTCACCCTGGCGTGGGTTCGATTCATGACTTTGCCAGTTTCCACAATATGCGAAGTTGCTGATATTATATGAGTGCGCCGTATAAACAGCCTCAAAGTCGACCTCTGAATCCAACACCATATCCCTTCATTACACTAACAGTCTACTTAGCTTCGACTTTTCGACCGTGTCGCAGATACTACTGAACGCGAGTTCGACTAAACGGGTGAGTAGTACTCGTTTCTCATGTGCTCACTAGCTAGGCAGCGAGGGACTAAAGCCTTTTTATGCCTAGAAATATATGTACTTAGTCTGTCCACTAAAGATAAGTCGATAATTGCTTAGAGCATGTCGCCTTAATCATGCCCATGCTCGCAACATCAAGTACTAGTGTGGGAAGTCGAAGTCTCCCATCCTATAAAAAGCATCGGGTAAGCTACGTTCTTACCGAGTACCAGCATCGTGTCCTAGTTCTCTTACCACCCAGCGTTATGTCCTCACTCAAAACAGAGACCAGATACTACCACCATGGACGATTTGCATTCGAAGGGGGAACATTGCCTGACGCTATCACTGCGTATAGGACCTATGGAGACCCAAAGAACCCGTGCATAGTGTTTCCAACATGTTACGGAGGAAAACTTGAACGTAAGTCTTATCAAAGCTAGTGTTTCAACGTAAAAGTAACCTACGGAGCAAGACCAGTTGTATATGATCGGAGAAGACAAGGTATGAGCCTCTCCCACATGTGAACGCGGTCGCCGTTAAACCAACTTTCACTTGTACAGGTGTTGAATCCGAGCAAATATTTCATTGTGACTTTTGCACTTTTCTCCAACGGCGAAGTAAGCTGCCTAACTACATCAGCTTGTGGTTGCTTAACATATTACTAGTCATCGTCCCCGTCAAATACAGTGCGATCCTTTCACCATCCACCCTCGCACCATACATACTTAACTTGGAGCTTCTTAGCCTGTGCCATACAATGGGCCGTATTTCCCGACAGTCACCTACGAGGATAATATGTATGTTGTCGTCATAAATATTGGGCTTCTAAGTTTCCTGACATGTTGAAGACGCGCGCAATACGCTGTTCTGACGAAGGAGCTGAATATTTCGAAGGTATTTTGCGTCATCGGCTTTTCAATGGGCGGTCAGCAGGTAATGATGTATGCCTTCGTTCTCTCATCGTTACTCAAATCTGGACATACAGGCATATTACTGGCCTGTGATGTACCCCGACGTTGTTGAGAGGTAAGGGGGGAATTTCTCGATCATGTTCACGGCTTGAAGGTATCTTCTCAGGTTCATTCCCATCTGTGGCTCGGCACGCACGAGCTCGCATAACGCTTGGTGAGACGGTAACCTGGTACAAGTGTACCTCCAAAATCTAACTAGATTATAGCTTTCTGGAAGGTCCAAAAGCCGCTCTTGTAGCCTCAAAAGACTTTTTTGACGGACATTATACCACCACTCCTACGTATGGCATACGAGCGTTTGGAAGGGCATATAGCGCATGGGCATATGGTCAAACTGTACGCGAGAGTATACCTGATGCTGCGACTGTTGACCTAACGCATTATCTCTCTTTCCAGTGGTTCCGTAACAACTCTTATCTTTTTAATGGAAAGTACACGGACCTAAACGACTTCCTTCGGTCTGAATGGGAGTCCGATTTCCTCACCGAATGGGACGCAAACGACATGCTCACGCTACTGAGAACATGGCAGCTTGGCGACGTTACTGGTGTCAAAGCTGTAGGGCAATCGTTGCGGGGTAACCTCGCCGGTGTCTTATCTAGCGTGACAGCCAGAGGTCTTATCATGCCGTGTAAAACTGATCTATATTTCCCTGTAAGTTTTCGTCACGCTGACCTCAAGGGAAATTATTGATACGATTGGTTATAGCCCGAAGATAGCGAAATTGAAGTACAATCGTTGACTAACTCGAAACTCGTCGTCATTCCGTCTGTATGGGGTCACATGGGTAAATTTTCGATTTTAGTATGCGCAAGAACATCTGTCTAACAACGATTGTCTATTAGCGGGAGGGGGAACAAATGAAGAGGACGATCGCTTCATTCACAAAGTTATTGAAGAATTCCTGCAATCTTGAACAGTCGCATATGGTGGGTGTACGAATCTCTTCTGCAGCAAAACTCCACCGTCATATGTCTCTGATAATGTATGCATTATTTCCATACGTATGCACGCCGTTGTGTAAGATTATGCAAAGTGTATATAATCCGGATATCATACTACTTATTTACGTTGATCAAACATGATTCCCGTAGAAGTAGATAGTAGGAATCGAGTCAGTGAGTTCCACAATTTACTCTACATATACAATTTCTTCTTCAGGAAAGAATATGGCCGCCTGGCGAAATGGCATCGCGTCTGACTACGACTACAACTTATAGTCACGTGATCAGGAGATCGCAGGTTCGACCCCTGCGGTGGTCATTTTATTTCTCAGAGTTATGTTTTATTGCCTCAGGCTCATCCACTGAGTTTGATAAGCTCTATAGAATTATACAGACTGCTAATGTTTTCATTCTCAAAATAACAAAAATCGTGTGTACTCGCTCAATCAAATTCATCCACTAAAGATCAATGACCGAGCATTGTACAGTAGGTACCCACACGGAGGTCCTCTGTGCAGGTTCATGTAATGTCGCGATGCGGTACACATGCACCATCTTCGGCAGTGTACTGCGATCACAGTAGCCACACGCGAAAATGTTCGTGTTCATGTGGTCCGTGCATGCTCATTCGCGACCACAGTCTTAGGGACATCATTCAAATTGCATTTCAACTTAAAAGCTTATATATTACATGACAGCGCTCGGAATTCAGGACTCGAGGAATTCGCCAACTACTTTGTATATAAACTGGTTGTCCTCTTCGTTTGATCCTCCTCCGGCTGATAGTCAAGCATAATAAGATACACAGGTCATACGGGCGCCAAAGTCGAATACTCAGTACTCACCTTTGTGTCCCCAGACGGACGGAATAACGACGAGCGTAGAATTAGTCAGCGATTGTACTTCATTTTCGCTGTCTTCGGGCTACAGTATATCCAATGATCGTGAGCTTCATACTTCCACCTCGCAAAGGTGAATTAACGGACCGGGAAATACAAATCGGTTTTGCATGGCATGATTAGGCCTTTGGCTGTGATACTGGATAGTACACCAACGAGGTCACCCTGCAAGGAAGGTCCGACGGCCTTCACACGAGATATATCGCCCAGTTGCCACGTCTTGAGTAGCGTGAGCATGTCGTTTGCGTCCCAGTATGTGAGATAGCCGGTTTCCCATTCAGATCTAAGGAAGTCATCTAGATCCGTGTATTTTCCGTCATACAGGTAGGACTTGTTGCGGAACCACTTTTAAAGGAGTGTAAATCAGTACAATAGGTATCGCATAACGAGTTATCAGCTTACGGTTTGACCGTACGCCCAAGCACTATAGACCCGACCAAATGCACGGATCCCATGGGCTGGTTTCGTGGTATAATGTCCACCTTGGAAGTCTTGCGACGCTACGAGTGCGGCTTTAGGACCTTCTAGGAAACTATGGATCGTGTGGGCCTGAAGAAGTGAACGGAGACCATCCCGAAGCTTACCAGATGTTATGTGGGCTTGTTCGTGCGGAACCGCAGATGGGAATAAATCTAGTCAGGATCGATGAGCCCGGTCTGCGTTTGCATCCTCCATCAAGTATTGTGTATACCTTTCGACAAAGTCCGGAAACATGACAGGCCAATGATATGCCTACGCAACTACACGTTAGGTCGATGCCTACCTCGATTCCGTGCTTGGATGGATAATCTTACCTGTTGCCCACCCATGGAAAACCCGATGACACAAAAGATCTTCTGGACGTTGAGCTCCTTTGTCAAAACGGCGTATTGCGCCCGTCTGCTTGCAACTGAGTACTGCAGCCAATAATTCTAGTGGCAACTTACATGTTATCCTCGTAAGTGACCATAGGGAAATACGGTCCATTATAAGGAATGGGCTACCGTGAGGTTAGTGGCCAATATTATGTGCGCTTGGCAGCATGTCTCACTGTGTTTGAAGGGGAAGATGACTAGAATAGTAGAGAACTGTTAAATGGATGTTGTGTTCCTTATTTTGAGGAACTTACTTCGCCGTTGGAAAAAAGCGCAAAGGTGACGATGAAATATTTACTTGGTTTCAGCACCTTGACGGAACGGCCAAAGTACCTCAGCAACAGAGCTTCGAGTATCATATGAAGAAGTTCTCATACATACCTTGTCCTCTCCGATCAAGTACAACTGGCCTTGAGGTGGTTGGTAAGTCTCAGCCAGTAGTGAGAACTATTAACGAGCTTACTATCAAGCCTCCCCCCGTAACATGTGGGAAACACTATGCAAGGGTTCTGAGAGTTACCATATGTTCTGTACGCAGTGAACGCATCGGGTAGAGTCCCGCCTGAAAACGTAAACCGTCCGTGATGATAGTACTTGGTTTCTGGACTAGGCGAAGACATAGTCGGGAGATACGACAGAGCTCGAACAGTCTCGTTCAGTTGGTCTGTTAGATTCCGAGCACTTGTATATATTGTACGTTGTTCGACTTCCCACACTGATAGCGTGTACACGAGGTGTGATGGAAATGTTATGGGAGGTTTGCAGTATCTCATGACTACCTGTGAAATTCGAACCCTCTAGTCTATCATTATCGTCGGCAAGTCAAGTGGATGAGAAACAAGCACTCACTATATCAGGTGAGATCAAGTGACGGTAGCTGAAGACAGACTCGTACTTCAGTAATAGGGCCGATCCATACTGTAATTGCTCGTCTCAGTAGTGGGAGTTATCAGTTCATTCCCCTCTGTGTTGCCTTCACTCTCCAATAATTCCAATTCTTCCGTCTTCTTTCGTGCATACTCTAATGATCCTGGTCCGAAAGCCGGGGTTGGATGAGCATATGGTCGAAGAGCGACAGCCATTCGTCCGGCGGGTATTAGACCTTGTAATTCTGTCTGCGGAGGTACAGATTGGAACGCCATCTATGCATCAACTCTGTATCAGTAAAGGCAGTGGAAATATTCAAAAAACATACCGAGTCGTTCATTCGTTTATAGCCTTTCAAGAACACGCCTACGCTCTCCAACTCGGCATGTACCCTCGCCTTCCTCGCATCACGCATCATTTTCTCTCTGTCAGAGCCGATGTTGAGGCCACTAGAGCTCCCACCACCCTTCAACTCCTCCAACTCTTTCTTCGACCACATTAGGAACCCAACAGACGTTCCTGCCCCATCGTGTGTTTCACCATAGTCCACACCAAGCCACTTGTGAGCCAAAGCATTATGCACAGAAATCTCGTCCGCGAGATACCTGCGCAGCTCTGGTACAACCTCGTCGCTAACATTGTCATCTTTGCCGGACGAGCCACTGCTCTTCCCCGGTAGCTTGAACTTTGAATTTGAAGACGATGAATGGGAATGTGAGATCGAAGATCTTGACGCGCCAGGAGTCTTGACGAGCGCACGCCCAGACGAGTACAATGCTGCGCATTCGAGATGAAGTTTCGATGCAAGGGCAGGAGGGGGGTGGGACTTGGGTAAAGGTGGACCAGGGCTCACTGTACTGTCAAACGCAGCACGCGTCAGCAGCTTACGCACAGCCAAGTTCTGCGCGTCGCCTAAGGCCAACCTGCCAAAGATTTGACCCATAAGCAAGTTCGGAGTTGACAAATCAAAGTGACGACGACGTACTTGCTGAGCCCAATGAGCACCTCGCGGCTCAGATCGGGCGGGTATGGACAGTTCATTCCACCAGCGACGGCCTTCTCTCTTGCAGCTTCCCAGTCCGAGACGACGTTCTTTGCGATGTACTCGTACACCCCAGCTACTTTGCATAATAGAGTAACTGCGAATCCTAGTCGCTCATCCTTTACCTTACGCTCCACATCCGAGATCCCTCTCTCGAACTCGTACATTCCAAGGTTGGTAACCACCGCGCGCGAGAGATTCGACAAAAGGAACGCATACGTAAGAAGAGTGAAACCTAGCTCTGCGGCGAGCGAAGGAACAGGGAGACGAGGAGAAGTATGGAAGAGCGTGGACGACAACGTTGTTCTCCAGCTGAATACTGCGAGTTTGGTTCATAGCTATGAAACAGATTTTGTCCACGGCACTCACTTGGCTCAGACTTGACAACAAGCTCGCCAGCCTTGACAGCCGCGATTATCCCACATAGCTTCGGTATGTAGTCATCTACGATCTATTTCGAGCCACCCAATAATGAGTCTGGGCTTAGCAAAGGAAACCATCACGGGTGTCCTGTGAACAAACCGCACGGTGCGCACCTTGACAAGTTTCAGATAATCTTTCTCGCTATCCTGTGTCCGCTTGCTTTCCTTCAACGCCGCCCGCAGGTTCGCCCTAGCCTCCGTCGTGTCCGAAATATCAGATATGTAACTCGCGCTCTCGTCATGCAGGAAATCAGAGAACGCAACGGCCCCTGTTGTCGGAAGCTCGTAGAGATAGCTGGACATGTTTATTGAGGCCCTTGTAGCGCAAGCCCTCTGAACAAATTAAGGGCTCGCTGCCGTAGTAGTAGAGAACAACCGTCTGTGGCAGATCGTAGTCGGTAGAAGGAGATGATTTAAGCGGGCTCGGCAACCGGCACTGCCTGTTATACACTTTCGTCCCTAAAAGGCAAAACTCTAGTTACACCTCCCTTCTCCCGCGAAAATGTCGCTCATCCACGGCAGACCAATCGAAGCGTTAGAACTTCTATTTGCAGTTCAAACAATGTTACAAACATGAAACCGCACATCGGCAAGTACTCGAAGTAATTCGAAGAGTAATATAGCTACAAAAAGGTTTTATCTACCGGTACTTTCGCCCTTTGTTTAATGGTAATGCAGAGGGAACTAGGAACAACACGACTATTCTCAACGTGTGACAGGGGGCGGAAATAAGACAAGTCAAACAACCGAACCCTATTAGTTCGAACAGATTAAGTGTAAAACAAATACGATGGGGATGAGGGACGCGAAGATGGGCAAGACGTGGATTGTATAAGACAAAGATTGAGGATTGAGTTGGAGCATTGGAAAGGAACGTGAAGCAAGCGTGAATAGTGCGCACGACGAGACAAATATAGCGTGGGTGACTGGACATCAGAAAGGAGATCAAGAAGCAACATATAGAAATCGCAAAGTGAATGCAGTTCTTGTAAACGAGAAAAAAATGAGTAGCATGATGTGTTGAGATAACGAAAGAGTGGCAAATTGCAGGAGGTTGAAAACCCAATTATGCGAAAAGAAATAGCTAGAGTAAGCATTGTAAGGAATTGGTATTTTCGAGCGACCAGAGCCCGTATCCCATCCGGAAAGACAGAAGTGAAGTAAAATGAAGGAACCAAGTTGAAAACCGAGGAAGAAATCATAGCAGTCATCAACGCACCACCACTCATCATCGTGGCATATGTACCGGCGCGTGCAACGAAAAATCGATAGCATCGTACGCAGGCGGTGGCTGCTCGTACACCGTTTCCGCATACGACTGTCGTCTCGCGTGATTTGACGGCGGCATATTGATCAGCCCAGCGTCAACCATTGGTCCTCCCGTAGGCATGGGCGGCGCAGCCATCCACGCTACGTACGATGACCCCGGTGGATTTGAACTTGATCCCTGCGCGAACGAGTTCGAATTCGAGTTGGACACCGCCAGCTGACGAAGCTGCTCCCTCAACCGTTCCTCTTCTTCTGGAGCCAGAGGATCAGGGTTCATCAGTTGAAGCCCTGCAGCTCTACTGCCCTCATCCATTTGGTCACTTATATCGGGGAGAGGTCGAGTCGGGGGAGACATTTGTCGATTGAGCTCCTCCGCCAACTTCGGAGGAAGAGGTAATGATGTGGATGGAGGGGGTCCAGCTGCGGGAACATTAGCGACCGTGAGCGACCGGCGCACACCAAAGGATCGGCGCGGAGCCGTCCCCGAAGAGGAGGAAGTAGAAGGTGTTGATGGGCGCTCAGCAGATGTCGCCTGTGCTTGTTGCTGCACCTGCAAATTGAGTGAGGGGGCGGATAACGATGTAGGTCCCGGAAAATAAAATCCCGGTTGAACTGGATCGGGAGTAAGGGTCAAAGCTCCTGATGAGGTTTGTGGCCTCGGCAATGGCAATGGCACTGGTGCGTTGGCTCTGACAGGTGGACGTGGCAGTGGGCGGGAACTATGAGACGTATTAGGGCGAGATTGCGGGTAGGACCCGTCTAAGGGCGCTGATGAGGGTCCAGCAGAAGGTGAGGCTTCTCCGGACGATGTACCACCGTTGCCCATCGCTGAATATGGTCGAATCACGTCGAGATTAGAAGGCTGAGACAAAAAGTCGAGTGTCGCTGGCCGTGTGCGCGCATTTTCCGGAAGTGGTGGTACAGGAGGGATCTCAGTTTCTCGATAATTGGCAAAGGAGTGTGTAGAGGTTGCTGGGGTCAATGGTGTCATCGGATCGCTTGAGCTTGAACCTGCCGCAGATGACGATGTTGCCGATATTCGATTTATTCGGAAGTCCCAAGCGTCAGGTGTCGTATTCATAGTCATCGGAGAGTCGCATGTCGGGGAAAGCGGTATCGGTTCATTGTGGATGATAGCAAGCCATCTCTTCACCGTTGAATTCGAGCTACCCGCGATTCGCCCATGTCCACTATCATTTGCCTTCCTATCCAACCATTCCTGCGAATCAGTCACCATCAAGAACGCCGTCACCAGCAAGTAGTCAAGTAAGATGACTGGGACACCATTGTAATCCTGCTGCGCTCTGTCTGGATCTTCGCCCTCGTTCAAAGTTTGGTACACGCGCAGACGCGGGGGCGCATTTAGGTAGGCGGGCTCCAGTATGGCGATGGGACCCTTGATGCCTTGCGTTATACACTGCGCATGTGCAGTTAGCAGAGGTGTGTGAGTTCATTGTCGACGCTCAGAGCAACGTGTTCGCTTACATGAAATGTGCTGTTGTGCCCGGGCTTCCATTTCAATGGGTGGGGAAAGTGAGGCAGGTAGAATCTTCGGTTCCTGCAAGTGCGGTGGTCAGCGAATGAGCCGCCCACGCACAAAGCGGCAGGGAATGAAAGAGAATCTCGGCAGCAGATGGGACGTACAAGAAATTTGTGAGAGTACCAAACTTGAGAAACTCCTCAGTGTCGAACCAGCGACCGTTGTGCAGCTGGACGGTTCTACCAGAGTTTCCCCTCTTGGGGATGCGCTGCGGCCATTGCACAGTCGCAGCCTTGACGGCTTCGTTGGATTGGCTGTCGAGGCGATATACGAACGTACTGTCTCTGATTGTCTCCAGTATGTACAGTGGCTGCTTTGTCACTCCATCCTTGACCGTAACATCGAGAAAAGAGGGGCCGGCAAGCTTCATGGTGACGATCGGGGTCCCGTACGGAGAGGACGAGCTGGAAGACGAGCTTGGCGCACCCACCGCAGATGGGTTTCTGGTGAGTCGCGAGGTGCTTGGGCGCGGTGCAGACTGGGGCCGTTCAGTGCTGTTTGTCTCCAGCTTTCTGAGGCTTGGGAAAATGGAGGATGTGGACATCCTGGCGGGATTGGAGGATTGGGGCGGGCGCTGGGGGTCGTCGATGTCGTGGTCGTTGTTGTTGTCGACGGGCTGTTTGGTGGAGAGAAGAAAGGGGGTGATTCGAGAGCCGCCCTTTGCCATGACTGAAGAAATAAGCGAAGGAGGCAGGGATGACGGTCAGGACCAAGTCGCCGCCAGTGAGACACACGCCTGATCAAGTAAACCGGCGCTAGGACGCTGGCCCCCTACTCAACACTTTTTACATAACGCTCGTTTCGAGGGACCACCGGCATCGCATTCCTCACCAGAATCCGAGGCCAGCACTCGCCCAATATTTTCGGAGAATATCGCCCAATTTATTGCCATGCCGTGTCTCTTGTTCCCGACGTTGCCATGTGCCTCATTGAACCCTGACAAGCCCTGCAATGGGCGGTGAAGATACCACGCGCAACATTTGCTGTGCACAACAGTAAGGTACAAGAGCCGTTGTCGAGAACATTATTATGCATTATTCACTGCCAATCTTTTGCTCTTTCCTTGTCTCGAACACCAGTAACACTGCTGCTCTCCTCACTTGAGGTCCTCTTCAAAAGGCGGAAGCAAACTCAGTCGATCGCAAGCATGGGTTCCCACGCCTCCAAAGATTGTCCAAACACGTACTGTCACATGCCTGTCACATGTGACCCGCCCGTGACCTCTTCAATTTCGCAATTTCGACGCGTCTTTCCAGTTCACCGACCACAACCATCGCCATGTCCACTAACGCCACATCCCCCGCCCATGAGTAAGTTGCTAGTTTTTTAGTATGCGTTTTATATGCTTAACGATTACAGGGACGCCATGAACGTCACCCACGAGCCTGTTGCCGACAAAGGTAAAGGCAAGCTTGTCCAGGACGAGGTCATGGACAACGAGGAAGAGGAGGACGAGGAGGAGGAAGAGGAGGAAGAGGAGGAGGAAGAAGAAGACGAAGAAATGGCAGAAGTAAGACTTGCCCCCGCTCTCGCTTTTTTTCTGCTTACGCGACTGACGCGTCTTTTTGCCTTCAGGAAGAGTCCCTCGACGAGATCGACCCCTCTGTCATCCAACCACGCCGCACGCGTGGCAAACGCGTCGACTACACCTCTGCCGAGGCACTCGCCAAGGCTGGCCTCAAACCCGGCGACGCCGCAGATGACGAGGAGGACACGTACGAGGCTGCCAACGACTCTGCCATGGAGCATTGAGCACCTCGCGTGTCACGCATACATTCAACAGGAGAGGTTTATTCCTTCCCTCCTTCTCGCCAAACTCTGTTCGCTGCTAAAAACGCCACCGCCAATCCCCCAATCCTGTTCAAAACCTCCCCTTGCTTCTTGGACGGCTATCAGCGCGATGGGATGGGTGCTTGTCCTGGTACCTATTGTTCTGTGTGCATACCCCATCGTTCGCGCTAGTACTTCCCTCCCCACGTACCCCTCTATCGCCTTGATCCAATCACCTCGTTCCTGTCGACTGCTCTGTGCATTCTCTTCGCGGGTTGTGGTTGATGTTATTCAGTATTATTCAGTATTATTTTCCACTCGTGGTATTCGAGGCTGTGACAAATGATCAACATGCTTTACAACCCAATAACTAATGATCACATGCAAACTGATGCAGTGAAGGATCTGCAAAGTTTGCTTGTCGGCTACTTCATAGCCCAGTGACGCTTTGAAGCGACCTTGCTCGAAAATCCGGTTATTTTCAGCAAACACCGACGCCGCCATCCACGGTGCCAACGTAAACACACCCCGGACTTATCGGATCCCTCTGTATGCAATGTCGTGACAGCGATAATCTCAATTGTGCAAGGGCCAGTCCCAAGACCGTCCAAGACAACTTGGAGGCTCTAGAGCTCTCTGTCCCATCACTTGCAGGTGATCCGGTGGGAAGCCTTAGTGCGAACTGAGCTCGTTGTGCGGTTCAATGCGTGTATCATACTGTGCTCCCGGAGGTACGCATTCTGCGGGACAGTCTCCAGAAAAGAAATGCCCTTTAGCAAGAGTACATTGCACCTACACCGCATAGTAAGTATTTTACGCGCATGATTCAAGCCAATGTCACATCTTCCAGGAACCCGCATTACAGTGACCAAACCATGTCCAAGAATTAAACGAGCAGATGAAGATACAAATAACAACCAAAAATATCGTTGTGAGCCATATCATGTACTTTCGAATGTGCAGTAACCGCAAACAAGGCCAGACAGAACCTGCAAAAAATGAGTGGGCCCAGATCGTGAAGATGTCCGGGGTTTCTTCTCCTTTCCTCTCTCCTCGTGTCGCTTTCAGACACCAAAAAAAAACTACTCCGCGTCAACTAGACACCCACCAGCCCATACCACCGAGCCGCCCAATCACAAGTTGACCGCGATCCCTTGACCCTCGAGGTACCGTTTCAAATCACCCATAAGCTCCAACTGCTCTTGCGCTGTCAACCCGCTCACAATCAGCTGCAAGATAGACCCCACGGTGACATGGTGCTGTCGGATAAGACTCGTGTAATACACGTAGGTGAACATGCCCATCAGGAACCTAAGAGGAGAAAAGGCAGCCAAAAAAGTGAGTGAAACGCAAGGCTGTAGAGAGAAAAAGGTTACGTACTGGCAATCCATTCGATCCGTCATACCACCGTGTCCCGGGATACTGTGACCAAAGTCCTTGATGTCAAAGGCGCGTTTGAAGCCAGATGCGAAGAACCCTCCGAAAGGAGCAACCAGAGAAGCGAAGCAGGCGAGGAAGAGGACGTGGTACTGGTAAGGGGCGTACGGGATCGAGGTGATATTGCGGCCAAACTATACAATTCAAATATCGTCAGATCGCGGTACCGAAAATATATCAAGACGGCTGACATACCAGAGTAGAGAGCACAACACTCAAAGGGCCAGGGATATTCCAATCCCTCCAGACAAAGACGGGGTTGGGGGTACATGTGACACCACCGTCGAACGCGCTCACACCTAGGTCACGAACTGGGCAGATCATGTACTGGAACTTCATAAAGTACGTGCCCCATATAACGCCAAAAATGACAGTGGAGACAAAAGCACCCAGGAAACCTTCGACAGTCTTCTTAGGCGAGAGCTTAATGAGCGGTGTGCGACCAATTGTGACACCCCAGACGTAAGCAAAGATGTCGTTGCAGATCACGAGGGAGGCGGGAACCCAAAACCAGATCATTCCCTCGAGGATGTTGTTGACGATGAAATGACTAATAGTGATGTTGGTAAGGAAAGAATGTTTGATAGCTGAGAAAAGTTAGATACTTACCTTGAGACAACGATCATGAGCAAGGTCATGTGAACCCAGCAGAACAAGCCGAATTGTTGCTTCAGGTATCTGCGCTTCAGAGACAATACAAAGCCAATAAAGCCAAGGGTGTACAAGGAGAAGCTGATAAATCGGTGGTTGGTGGCAAATCCTGTGAGCTGTGCATCTGAAAATACTACATGCTAATAACAACTGTCAGTGAGTATAATAGAGACCTAATACAGTAAATACATACCTTGAAATAGTAAATGATACTCTCGCCGTACAGGAAGTAGTTCGCTACCGCGAAGAAGTACCAATTCAGAGTTTTGCTCCATGGATCCTTGTCCCTCGGCTCGTCTTTATCACTCTTCGCCTTCAGAGAGAACAGCGCTGTAACCTCGCGATACACCAACGTCTGGCATAGGAAGACCAGACAAATCATATAGGCATGACCCATGAGGAGGAGGGCTGATACGAAAAATTAACTCAACGTCAAGAGAGCGAGTTAAAAGACCAAGAAACGTACTCAAGAACCCTCCAATCATTATAAACGTCCATAGTGTTCGTGTCAATGCGTTCTGTCGTTTCTTTACCTTCTCGGCATCTTGTGGATTCGCTTCCTCAACCTTTGCAGGCTCTACATGTACAGTTTGGGTAAACTTAGGAGCTTCTGCAGGCTTCAGTTTAACGTCAGGTAGCGGCGTCGGTGAAAGCGGTGGTATAACCTCTTCACGAGGTTTTGGTTTCGGGGGTGGAGCAGAGTAGGAGGATGGTGTGGGGTTGCCTTGAGAAGGCTTGGTTGTTTCTGGCTGTAATGCTGGCTCTGGGTTTGGTGTCTCCGCAGGATGCACAGTATCTTCGTATTCGGATCGAGTACTCGCGTGACCATCCAAGGCCGGCTCCGAAACACGTTTTATCTCCGTGTCATCCTCCAATGGTTTTGACTCTACTGCAGGACTTTCTACAGGGGTAACAGACGTGGCAGGGGAATCAATGGCAAGGCCGTTAGCTTTCGCCTGAGCACGCGCAGCCGCACGTGCAGCCTTCTCCTGCTGTCTTCTCTCTATCCGTGCCTGCGCCTTCGCCTTCTTGATAGCACTCTTCGAGAGAGGGGCAGGTGTTGAGCTGCAATGGATACAGCCATGAGCGGTTGGGCAGAAATGAGGGTACGCAGATCTTACCTCGCTGGCTCCGTCACGGGCTCTTCAACCTGATCCTCCTCGGTCTCCTCGCCAGACTCGACGCCAAGGGCATCCCAGCTTGTCTTCGTAGCAAAGGCAGACGACGAGTTGCGGCTAACTGGCCTCGACATGTTTTGAAAGTGGTGGAACGAAGCGAAGAACGATGCTCCTGCGCGTCCAGCTGTACTGCAATACGTCGATGGCACGTGAAAATAGCGCTCGTGTAATCGGTGTCGACTCAGCACGCCGGGGTAATTATCAGTCGACTTTACGACGGCGAGGGTGAATAAGCAATATATAAACAACAGAACAGCGAGACAAGTGAGACAGGCGACAAGAGGTGTAGAAATACAATGTATGTGAATATGCTATGCGAGAGGTCCGGTTTAGGTCAGTATGCAGGATGTGTTGGTGTCTTCCGCCCCAGTGTCAATGCCCAATATGATAACCAGGTGCAAACAAACTCTATAAATGATTAGAACTTCCAGTCTTCGTCTACCTCAAGAGCCCAAGGGACTATGTGACAGAGTGAGTATTTTGCGACCGACCACAAGTTAAGACGTACACTTAGTCAAAAGCGTTTTCGAGAAGATCTTTTCGATAGGCACGTCGTGCAGTTTGCACCACGCAGCGGTGATTCTATACGTCCAAGAAAGTCAATGTCAAGTATGGATGGACACATCTGATATGCATACCTTGGATCCAAGTAGTTGATTTTACTATAGGCAATGCGACGTTGGGTCCCAAGAATAAACACGTGGCAGATAACGGGACTCACCTCGTCCCAAGAGCAACCTCTTTGCCCGCCTCTCGATCTTGCATCTGTAGCTTGAACGCCTTGATCTTCTCATCTAGTTTGTCTATACTCTCTTCGAGCTTATCTGTCGATTTCTCTCTCTTTAACTCAGCCTTCTTGGTCCCACGCTCCTTCGCCAGTCTCTTGAACTCGTCCTCGATATCCTTCAGTCTCTGCTTCAATACGGAGTCAGCCTGGGGCTTCTTATCGTCTTCCGCAAGCTTCTCGTTTTCCTTCTGGAACTTCTTTTCTGCCTTCTCAATCTCACGCGCTTTCCATTGTTCCTCGTGTAGAACGATAGCGTCGTCGTCTAGATCAGACTCATCATCGGCGTATTTCTTTTTCTTCTTATACTTGGAGTCGATCGCAAACAAAGCATGACGGAGCTTCATACGTTCGTACTTGAATCCTCGCAGCTGCAAGACACACAGAGAAGTTAATACGTTAGACTATCTTTTGCTCGCGAGACTTACCTTCTCCTTCATCTTGAGCATTGACTGCTCGTGGGTCTTAGGAACAGCCCTTTGATGGTTACACAGGATAGCCACCTCGCGATTTGCATGGTTATATGCGTTCAGTTTCTCTTGTACAGTTGCTTTCTCCGGTGTACCTTCATCTAGCAATCGCTGGAAGGTAATGGACGCGTTATAAGTACGGAAGACCTTCGCAGTGAGGCCTTTCATGTACGAAGACAAGTGCTTGTTCAGACTCGAAGTCTATTTGTAAATCAGTATATATGACATGTACACGCGACAAATAATACTTACGTCCACACGATCGAACAGATTATCGCCCTCAACGTTATCCTTCTTGAATATCGTGATGTTCTTGAAGACTTGATCATCTACCCGCACGCGGTTGTAGTAACGAATGGAATCTTTACCCAGGAAGTCGAAGACGAGGAAGTTTGGTGGTTCGCAGGTAACGTGTTCATATCGCAAAGAGCAACAGCCGACGGTGTCAGCCTCATCGTCCCCCTTCTCGTTGCCCGCTCGAAGGGCAAGCTTGTCAATGAAATACATAGCAGTAGCACGCTGGCGAATCTGGGTGACCTTTGACTTGAGCTCCGCAGTGTAATCAGCCCGCACACGAGCGACGTGATTCTGACAGAAACTTCTCAGTCATCGTATTTTATTGCGGAAGGGACGTCATACCTTCAAATCTCTTGCCTTCTCGAACTTCTGCATATCGCTCTGTCCCTTGATCGAACTACCCGCGGCCAAAAAGACATATTTGTAGTTACCATTGACGTTCTCCACCCAATTAGCAAGCCAAGTGGCAGTCTTGTTGTGAACGACGGCTTTCCATTTGCCGGGAACATTAGGCTTCGGTGTTGAAACGCCCTCGCCAACGTTGATGGTAATATCTTCAGGCTGAACACGGAACTAGATATCCAACTGAGCGTGATATCCCACGGAAAACTGGTGAAACGCGCGCCATTACCTTCAAACGTCCCTTCTTCGGATGATCACCACGCCCCCTGAAAAGACCCGGAGGTTCAACTCTGAAATTGCCTACTTTCTCCTTACGACCATCGAGTACACAGTGGGTGTACGGCGCCTCGAGAGCATCTTTTTGTGCCTTCGCCTCCTTTTTCTCTGCAGTGGTCATTGCTTTCTTCTTAGCTTTCTCAGCCTCGAAGTGTTCGAACATAGGTCGGAAGTCGCAAAGGGAGAACTTTGTGATCTTTGTGCTGTCCTTCTACATTGCCGCATATTGTTAGTGTTAGGTGCCCATATGATCGAAATGCAACGTACCGGAGGGTTCTCCTTCAGCACAGCGAGGAAGTCTTCGAAAAAATTGTTGTTGAACGTCTCATCCTTGGCATGATCAGTCTCGATGAGAGCCGCGTAGAAACCTGCTACTTCCTCAGCGACTACATGTAGGTCAACATGTTTTCCTGCAAAGACAAACAAGAGTTAAAATAACACCGCGCGAAAACCAATAACAGCTACAAACCATTGTACTTCATCTTCACGTGCTTGGGCAAAGGCTCGTATGGAGGAGGGAAATAGACTCCATTGTGCTCGAGAGTCTGCCACTTCTCCGTGCCGTCACCGTTTGCCTCCTGCTGCTCCCACCACTTATAGGTGTCCTCTTCCTCTTCCTCCTCCTTCGACTTCTTCTTGCCCTTCTTCATGTCTTCTTCCTCTTCCCCCTTCTTCACCTTTCCTTTCTTCGTCTTTGGTTTCGGGGTTTCCTCATTAGACTCCTCCTTCTTGGCTCGTTTCTGAGGTGTCTTCTTCGTGACAGTCTTCTTCAGCGGCTTGTCATCCTCCTCATCATCGGCATCACTCTCCTCTTTCAATTTCCGTTTCCCCTTCGCAGGCGCCGCCTTTTTCTTCGCTATTGGTTTATCGTCCTCAGACTCTAGACCAAACTCATCATCACTCTCCTTCTTCACGCGTTTCTTCGGTGGCTTTCTCTTCTCCTTGGCCGCCGGCACACGCTTACTCTTCGCTATTGGCGCGTCGTCGTCCGAGCTGCTCACTACGTTATTAACTTTCTTCCCTTTGGCTACTTTACCGTTCCCGTTCACAGTAGGTACGGTTGTGGCCACGAGCGCGCCTGGCATGGGTACTGCGGCAGAATTCGCGTTTTTTGAGGGGGAAGAGACTTTAAGAGGCATTTCATCTTCACTGGAGGACGAGTAAGCAATCGCTTTCTTCCTTTTCCTCGGCGCAGAGACATCCGGGGTTGTGGGTTCGGATTTGGTTCGAGTAGTCTGGGACTAGAGTGGCAGTGTTTTCAGTAAGAGGCCAGCAAGGAAGAGGGCTGACATACCAGGGGGACGTCGTCGCCGTCGCTCAGAGGAGAGCTCTCTTCGTGACGTCCATTGCCGTTAGCAGCGACGTGGCCATTGGTTCCATTGACGGTGCTGGAGCCGGCCTTAGCGCGCAAAGGTTTATCGTCGTCTGAGAACATCGAGACGTCTCCCGACATGGTGACAAGAAAGAGAAAAACAGCCGGAGAAGAGCAAAGACGATGGGGGACGAGAAAACAAGGTGGTGGTGGTTGAGAGCGAAGATGCTCAGACCGTGTGTGACAGCCTGAACAGTTCTAATTTGAGTGACAACAGATCGGGGGACCCTGCACGCGCTGAGTCCCATACGACCTGCCCTAAACTCGTCCTCCTCAGACGCGCTTCCCACTCTGCCCGACGACCAGCAACTTGCCTGACCTTTCCAACTGTGAGTATTATTTGCTTTGTTTTCGCTGTTGTCCTAGCAATTAACTATATAATAACGATAATATAGATGTCGACGCCACCGTCACCACCATCGCTATTCCGCAACCCGTGGGCGAAGAGGGACGAGTGGAGGAAGCATTCATCATTCTCTCAGCGCGCAATGTTCAGCAGGATGTTTCCGGGATTCGGTGTTGCTGTGGTCGCGTTCACAACGTATGTGATCGCGGAGACCTACATTTTCCCTCCAGCAGAGGACGAGCACCATCACTAACACTTGCGGTGAGCCACGTCTTTACTGCCCTTAAACTTCCCGTTGATCGGTCTGGACAAGAACACTACGTACTGCATGTACCTACGCGTGAAATGAGGGATTTGTCCCATCTATAACAGCCTCCTATCTGAACAAAGATGGCAAACACGTACCGTGGATGGAGGCATGTTCGAGTTACGAGCGCTGCTCCACCTATTTTATTCCAACTAGGCCACGAATGCACCATCCGGATCCTTTCCCTGCTTTCAGCGTGTACGCTCCGTTTATAAGGCTTGCGCAATAGAATTATACTGCACAACATGCCAGGCATGCAGATCTTCGTATCCCCTGCCCCTAGTCCTGCCCTTCCTCAACCAACGGACGGTGCAAGTGTAACGGTTTGAAGGTCCGTCCAACCAATACGAGACCGACCTACCTTCTACTCCGGGTCCTCAGATCTCAGAGCTGTTTCCGAACGACGAAATGCTCAGCTTTTAGCTCACTATTTGCTTCGGGGGGCTGTAGATAGATTTCCGCTCACTTGCGCCATAAAGGCGTCGATTCCGGTTCTTACAAAAATATAGTAAGTATTATCGCTTTCTACTTGTAAATAGCATCGGATTATTTTTAGTACAGTGAAAAAGATTTTAACCCCGTAAGTACATTTTGTATACTTGATTATCCGTCTCCTCTACATAGGGGTAGCCCAAATTTTGCAAGAACTTTTCGAAATCCTCGTTGTCACCCGGGGGGACCTGAATACCCGCAAGCACTTTACCCAGGTCTTTGCACGGGCGAGCGTGTCAGTGTCGATTGAAATAGTAACGTTCATGGGGACATACCTGCACCGTGGTTTCGGTAGTGGAATAACGAGATATTCCACTCTGATCGTATTCCCTCAAGGAAGCGACGAAGGGCACCAGGCCGTTCAGGGAACTCTGTACACGAGGTTAACCAATATGAATGGTTTAGCTGGCACAGTACATACCAAACCGGAAGATCCTCTCGCTGGGGACGTTGATACGGCCACCAATCATATAGCGTGCATGACTCTTAGCCAGTTCGTCGTCGCTGATATCGTGGCCCTTCATCCTCAACTTGCTTAGCTGAGCTAGTACGTCCCCTACTTCCTGTGCCCTGTTTGTACTGTCAAGCTTGAACGACAGGAATACTTGCGCAGTATTAGGGTCGTTGTAACGGTAGATGAACTCCGTTATGGCTCGAGGGTGGATAACACCGTGTAGCGAAATGAAACTGCAGGCGAAATATTGAGTATCGTGTAGTTGATGGATAGCGATGATGTCCCACACACCTGCCAGCTTTCTCGGGAATTTCAGCACTAAGTAAAGCTTCGCGACCCTCTCCGAGTTCAGCACGTTCCGCTACAAATCTCAAACGGTCGAAGTTCATGTTGGCACCACTGACTACTGCCACGAATCGTTTGTTTGCACCGATGAGATTGTTTTGAACAATGTGCCTCTTCAAACCAGCTAGTGCGAGCGCACCGGCGGGTTCTGTTATGGATCTCGTCTCTTAACTGGCTGTCAGAATGAATCAGGTAGGTTGAGAGCACTTTTCTCACCTTCAAAGATGTCTTTGATAGCAGCACAGATTTCGTCGGTATCAACTATAGCCACTCCACCTAGGAGCTCCCTGCACATCCGGAATGGCTCTGCACCGACAATTTTCACGGCCGTACCATCACTGAACGGGCCAACTTCGGTGAGCGTGACCCGTTGACCCTCTTCCAAGCTCCTGTGCATCGCATCACCGTCGAAGGTTTCGACTCCAAAAACCTTCGTCTCAGGGTTCCCGATGCGCTTCACGTACGCGCTGATACCAGCAACAAGACCTCCACCCCCCACAGCAGCAAATATCCCGTCCAGTGTATCAGCCTCTGGGATCATTTTAAGGATCTCCATACCCGCTGTACCCTGGCCTGCGATAACTAGAGGGTCATCATACGGTGGGACGAAGGTGAGTCCGTGCATTTGGGCTAGACGAGCGCACTCCGCCTTGGCTTCGTCAAAGTCGTTGCCATGTAGCACGACTTTTGCACCCAGACGTGATACATTGCGTACTTTGATAGACGGCGTGCCATTGGGCATAACGATTGTGCATGGTATGTCGAGCTTTTTGCCAGAGAGAGCTACTCCTTGCGCATGGTTTCCTGCGCGAATGGCAGGGGGAAATAGTATCAGATAAACACAGACAAAGTCGATAGTCATACGCACAACACTAACCGGCACTGCAAGTCACTACGCCCTTCCACCGTTCGTCTTTTGGGATGTGCGCCATGAAATTATACGCGCCTCTGATCTTGAAACTAAACACTTCTTGAAGGTCCTCACGTTTCAACCATATCTCGTTCCCGAACCGTGTACTCAAGCCTTCGCATCTGATCAAAGGGGTTTCTTTGACGAGGTCGTAAACTTTGGAGTTGAGAATAAGACGAAGATAGTCTGGGGTGCCGTCGGGGAGGAGAAGATGTTTGGCGAGGCGGGGATACGTGAGGGGCTCCGGAGCGTTTGATGAATATTCTAGGGTTGCTGAGGTTGACATTGTTAAGTTCAAGTCCAGTGGGATGAGGGTAGGAGGAAAGACGGATTATTGGTATTATAGACCCTACGTAAATAAAACTGCCAGTGACTCACCACTAAAACGCCGACTTTCGTCGATTCTAGCCCATGCCTACGTTCATAGGTCATGCTAGTGTTGAATACCTTGTTGCAAGCGCGGAATATAGGTGTACTATACTGGTCATAATGCATTTATTATAAAGCATACGCTTGATTCTCGTTAACGATGCGACAGTGTGCATTTCGGGGCAGTGGTGTTGAAGATATGCTACGGCGCTTCACGCTATCTTCACGCTTGACCAAATCCAGCTGTCTACCACGCATTGCACACAGTATTATGACCTAGGATGGTATACAACGTAGAATTGGGATGCTATGGAGAATGGGCATCGAAGGGGGGCCTTGACAAGCAACTTGGCTGGAATGTAAGATAGACTAGGGACAGTAGGAAGTGGGAGTAATACAGCAGTGGCAAGACGAGCAGAGGGTATGGGACATAAGTAGACATGATAAGTAGTAAAAACGGGGGAGAGTGTGATATAAGCGGTTTCATGTGGCCAATGAATATAACGGACAGCAGCAAGCAAGGGAAGAGTTTCAAAGTACGAACATAACAAACAAGTCACGATGCCACCGCAACAGTCCGCCGTTCTCTCTCCTTAAACTTCGCTCCAGGGCCAAACCGCTCTTGAAAGCTAATGAGCTCCTCCATGAGCTCCTCCATCATCTTCATAGTGGCAGCCCCGGAATCGGAACCAGGGCCATCTAAGAACGAGGACGAATGTCCATTGACAGACAGAGTTCGAAGGTCCTGGGGCGACTCGGTGGAAGCGCCATTGAGAGGGACGGTTGAACTGTCTGTTCGATTCGGCCTAGAAGCATCTTCTTCGCCTTCCCGAACACCTTCCAGACGCGCTGCCCTGTTTTCCCGTAGACCGTTCTCTACCGCCTCTCTCCGACGAGACCTCTCCATGGCACTCGCCTGCTCCCTCCCCACCCATTCTACAAGCGAACGAACACGCTTGTTCATGTCACCGACGCTCATTCGTTTACTCGGCCATTTGACCTTGACACCTCGTTCTGTTGTGCGATCCGAGACATCTGATCCGTTCGGCATTGCGCTAAAACCGCGTACTTCGAGTGGTCGGGGCACGTTGGTAGGCAGCATTGGCTCGAGGTGAGAGAGGTAGTCAGGTAGGTGCCATGAGGTATAGAGCGGCTGCTGAGACACGTTGTATCCGTGAGAGCTGTGATAGTTTCTGCTCGACGTGGCAGCGCTGTTGTGCGACGTTACACCGTTCACGCCATTTGCGTGCGTGCGTCGCGAACCGTGTTCGTGAGAGGCACTCGCTGTACGACGGAGATGAGGAGGCATGCAATGGAAGGTCCGAAAGATTAGCAACGCGCACCTTTAGAGCGACTGTTCATCTGCCGCCGCACGGAAGCTGTATTCGCCGCTGGAGTTTAAAAAAACAGGTCACGTGAGTGACGTAACTCCCCGATTAAATAAGGTGCGGCCGTGCTCACCTTCGTCGCAGTCCCCCGACGCGACATCCTGCAAATGTGCCTGTGCCTTCCGCGCCCCGCCCCTCTTCGCTCGTCCTCCGGTTGTCTTCGTAGTCGTTGGGTTCGTTGTTGGAGGTGGCGGGGCAGCAGGCTTCGTGGTGATGGGCGACGGTTCGACTACCGGGTTTGCACTGGCGATATGGGTCCGATCCGATACAATAGACGCGGACCGCGGGCGCTTGGAGGTCACTCTGAGGCAAGGTCGATCAAGTCAACAAACGGGATAGGGTTGAACGGGGGGAAAGCTACAACTCACGCGTCGTCCTCGGGTCTCTTGCGTTTTCTACGGCTGGCACTCACAATCTCGGGCTCGACTTGCACATCTGGAGGACCTTTAGATTCAGGAATGACAACGGTGAGTGCTTTGGGGGAGGTAACAGCAGCTTTGGCAGCATCGGCTTCGGCGGCAGTAGACTCGATAAGGGCTTGTATTTGCTGCTCATATGCTGCATCTCTCGAGTTCATCGTGTTGCGCCTCTTCGGTGGCTGCTTCAGGGAATAATTGGGAGAGTGCGATCTTGAATTCCGGGATACGTTACGACCTGAGGCCGCCGAGTTTTGTCGTATGCGCTTTGCGTACTTTCTGGAGTGAGGCATGTTATCGGTAAGAAGTACAGAAAGGGAGAGATTGAGGGAAGACATGCGCACAGTATCAGGTCTTGCCATAAATCTGGGCGACACTTCTCACAAAAGTAGTCGGCAGGTGCATCTGCAATTGTTGCATAGCCCATGCAGTTGCCATGCTGCCAGGCATGACATTTGTCGCATTCTACCATGAACTCTCCGGATTCCGATCCATCCATGCCTTGAGGTGTAGCAAAAGATGGTAAGGCCACGCATGAAAAGCGGCGAAACGCGACTCGCACCTGCTTCATGACAGATACATCGTGTTACCCCCTGTTCCTCTTCCTCCTCTTCTTGTAGTTCTCCCTCTTCTTCAACCGACACGTCGACTTTGGCGGGATCTTCGTCGGCGGGGACCTCAACGGTGAGTGCTGTCTTCTCTTTCTCTTTCTCCTTGCCCTTTCGTTTGCTTCGACCGTTGGTGGCATTGGTGATACCGTTCTTGTGTATTTCCTCGAGAGTAACATCGACATCTTCATTCTTGGCGCGCTTCGACCTGTTGAGGTTACCGTTGGTTGATAGTGATTGTCGTTGAGTACTATCTTTCGACTTGGGGGCGGACTCTGAGGTTGGTGAGCCGCCAGGGGACTTGCTCATCGAGTGCGATGGCACTGAACGTCTGCCAGAACGTCTGGGTTCTTTAGGTGAGGGCGGAGGACCCATTGTTGCTACGTTTGCCATCGTAGCAAATGTGACTAGGGGTAATGAGGGAGAGGAGGAGATGGGAAGGGGGAAAGCAGGGTGAGTTAGACTCGACCAATTATCAGGTTAATTCTGCATTTGATAAGTTAATTTGAGTCATTTTGCGCCTGTTAAGTATTTTCCAGCGCTTTGCGTTCTTGGTCCACTCTTTCCTCTCGACCTCCATGTACAAGGCAGGAAAGGGCGAGATTCATTCACCGGTTTGGCCCAAGTGAGTATGCATATTACTTCTCTGTCGTTATGCACACTCAGTAGTGTTCAGGTAAATATCTATGATCAGTATAACTTCAAGTATTTGGTCCTGCCCGAGATGTCGCGTCATACAAATATGCATCTTCGCACGGACATAATCCACCCAGCGCAGGTATCAAGTCTAACGGCACACATTCAATTGAGGCTTGGCCAGTAGTTTTTCTGTGCATATCCAACTATGGCCACACAAATGGAGCGTATACCATCAGACGGTGATATGCTGGAAGGGGTGAAGATTACATGCGAATTGAATTGGAAATGGAGGTACGTTATGACCCAAATGAGTTGCAACTTATCGCATGTCTTTGTGTAGTTTTTGCAGAAACAATGAAACCCCTTCGATACATTATCTAACTCTTTCTTCGTCTTCGTCTATTCGTCAAATCTGTTTGTTTAAAGTCTCCGACGCTCCACCACGTCCTTCCTCTCGTCGTCGCGAGGCTACGCTAACCCGCTGAATCCCGACGAATCAGCGACCTCTATCTCAACGAGGCAGATCTGAATAATCAGGACTCCATCTCTCATGCGACCGACGGTCACTCCTGGACTGTCACAGTGCTCTGGGAACTATCAGTGTAGTAAACAGACGTACGATGCGCACGAGTCTCAAGAATCCATCGCATCGCAAGTAGGCGTGTTTGAGCCGTTCCTAATCGTTCGGCTCTTAGTGTCGAATGCCGCGGGCTCCCGTCTCAACCATTGTCTGGATCCAAGTTTGCAGATACATCGCGCGAGGCTGTTCCTTTCATTCCGATGTAAGCATTGCTCTCCAAGTATTGTTGGTCACCTTTCGAATTACGCGATAATTCACTGTGTATTCCTCTCGCCTTATTGTTATGAAGTGAAGGGAATGTAACCTTTGGACCCGTTACATCGCGAGAACTGCCATACTATTAGATATCTACTCCTTCACACCTAGATTATATCTTTCCTTGAAGCTTGAGGCCTTGAGTTTGAAGCTTTGAAGCGCAATATTACTTATAATTATCTTAATTGAAATGCGGGCGCTTATTGATTCCACTGTGTTTTACCTCCTCACGTCACCTCCAGGCTACCACGAGCCAGTCGTTCTAGCTTGTTGACTACCCCAAGCACAAGTCTCTTATGAATGGGACACGGCATGGTCAACAGCCATCTTCCACTAGCATCCCAGATTCTTTAACCTTCTCTGATTCTGGTGGAGAGGATGCGGTGGAAGGTCGTTATGAGGGCGAGTACTCGACGCGTCTCGAGGAACTGTTGAGCGACGACGAAGGCGAGCGCGGAGATTCAGGTCAAGCAGGAGATGAAGACGAAGAGGAAGCTGAGGGATTCTTCTACACAGGTGTTGATTCACACCCATCTGGGACCTACCGCGAGCAACTCCGAGATGTGCTTGGTCCGGAGCACGAGGACGATGAAGTGGAAGAGGTGGAAGTAGAGAACTCTCTCGTACAATCTGTACGAGAGAACGAGATTTATGAGTCGGCGATGGACGACGAGGCTAGGGTGTGTACTACCACGCGTCCAAACGACCATGCATTATACTGAAGTGCATACAGCCCGTAGACTTATCTTCTGACCAGTCTGCTGAAGCTTCGTCCCCATCGACCACAGACTACCTCTCTCCTCCTAAGGTGGTTATATCTGGTCCACCAGTCGTTGAGCTAAAGGCCATGCGGCAGTTCCTTCATCCCACCGTCTCTCGACTGCGGTCTACGACTCCGCAAGCCTCTAGGGCATCTTCTGTTGGAAGTGTGGGAACCCTAAACTCTCACTTAGGCTTGTCGACTCCAGCCTCGCATTTCTCTGCTCTATCGCCGGAGTCCTCCCAATCCGACCTCCCCAAAGCGCATGCTCAGCGCACAGACCAAGCAACCACAGAAGAGCGTGAAGTATTCCGTTGGTCGCAACTACGTAGTGTAAGCGAACTTGTCTACGGGCACCATGCACAGAAGGTGGCTTCAATACTGGGTACTCCGCATACTGGTTCGCCTACTGTCCTTGCTGCCAACGGGTCGATCTGCATAGGAACGGATACCGGAAATGTTCTCGTATTCGATTTCAAGCAGAACCTGAAGTGTGTATGTTCTCCGCCAGGTATGTAAGAAAACTACTGCTGCGGACTATATTCTAACCCTTGATTCGTGTAGATAGGTCTGTAGGGGCAGTCACCGCACTCGCCCTCTCATATGACCATACATATGTAGCGTCTGGGCACGCGTCTGGTCACATCCAGCTCTTTGATGTCCAGAGTCCGAAAACTCCTGCTCGCTTTGTCCCTCCGACTACGCTTGAAGCCGTTGCCTCAGGGAGGGAGGAAGGTCACTTGGTCGGATCCCGCATAGTCAGCGTAGGCTTCATTGCGGGAAGGCATACCGCCCTGGTATCGGCAGATGACAGTGGCCTTGCTTTTTATCATAGCTTGGGAAAGGTCCTGTTTGTGGAAGCCACGGATACACTGCGCATCCTTGGAAAGTATCCGGATGAAGAGGTACAGGAGACGCCAGTTCCAGGACTGAGTCATGTTTACCACCCGTTTCGACGCCGTAGGATGCGGAAGGCACACACTATCTTGTCCATGTCCCCGCTTCCGTTAGGTCCTTCACCTCATTGTACCGATACCTATCAGCTCATCGCGCTACTGACTCCTGCTAAGTTGGTCATCGTTGGTCTCAAGCCAACACCGAAGACTTGGTATAGAGCCCACCGCGAAGCTGATGAAGATTCTTTGGTCAAATCACGTTACAAGGGTATACTATCATGGTTCCCTAGCATCGCTTCTGGTACTATTGTACAACCCACGCATCAGCTCAATGGTAAAGCTCGGACGTCACAGCCGGAGGGAATGCTGCCTATGCTAGTTTATGGCTGGGGAAACACTCTACACCTCGTACGCGTTTCAGAGTCTAAATCCCCTCAAGACATAAAAAATCCCAAGACTGGCAAGGTGAATAAGGTCGAAGTTGGTCGCATCGTCATCCTGGAGGCTGGGAAATGGACAGTGGGCGGAGATGTGCTTGCGCTGCAGTGGTTGAACGCCAATGTGGGTTCGTTCGGCTTGCTTCCTGTTATTCGTGGTCAAATTTACTAAT
Source organism: Irpex rosettiformis (assembly GCA_022160335.1). Classification (NCBI taxonomy): domain Eukaryota; kingdom Fungi; phylum Basidiomycota; class Agaricomycetes; order Polyporales; family Irpicaceae; genus Irpex; species Irpex rosettiformis. The sequence continues at coordinate 89,112 of MU274937.1, read as the reverse complement.
TCCAACGTGACCAGCAAATTCTTGTGCTCACCTCCGTGACGTTAGAGGTATACGACATTCACACGTTCCGACTGGTTGAACATGTTTTGTTTGACGCTTGGACGCTGGTGTCACCGCTACTTGCCCATACTACAAATGGATCTGTGTCGTACACAGATGCTGTTACGGAGGTCTCACACAGTGTGCGGGTATACAAGGGCAAGATCTTCCTTCTTGTGAGTGCTTATATAGTCGGTATTAATCCACATCTCACATATTGCCAGGGGCAACACGAAGTGTTGGTTGGCACACTTCTCACTTGGGCAGATCGGATATTGTCCTTCGTAGAAAATGGCGACTTCTTAAGTGCAATCGAGCTTACACGCTCGTATTACATTGGCGAAGCACCTGGTAACCGCAATGGTCTCCCGGACAAACCTGAAGAGCTGCGCGAAGTCGTTGGTGAGAAGATGCGTGAACTCATGGCTGCTTCTGCTCGGTACGCTTTCTCCGAGGACCGGATGACGGATGGGACACACATTACACCCGATGGCCGTGGTGTCGATCGAACGTCATTGTTCGAGAACCTGGTAGCGACCTGTGCTCGCGCATGTCTGGCGCTCGGCGACTTTGATTTTTTGTTCGAGGAGCTCTACTCTTACTACGATGAATACGGCATACCGAAGATTTTCTTGGAGCAACTAGAGCCTTTCGTCCTCGATGGAAGAATTCACTATGTTCCACCTAGGATTACACAGAGGATCGTTGGGCTACATCAAGAGAACGGCCGACCTGATCTTGCCGAGCGGTTGATATGGCATATAGAACCTGAGTGTCTAGATATCAACCAAGCAATCACGTTGTGTCAGCAATACCAGCTGTACGATGCGCTTATTTATGTCTACACTCGTGCTCTCAAGGATTACGTTTCCCCCATGGTCGAGCTTTTCGCTCTCATTCGAAGTGTCCAGCGCTACCGGAAAACACGAGCTGAAGCATCCCCTACCTCGAAGCAACTTATTAACAACTCAACGATCGAAGACACTGCGATTAACGCGTACAAGATCTTCCCATACCTCGCTAATGTTCTTACTGGACTCACTTACCCAAGTGAGGAACCATTACCAGAGGCCGAGGCGATATCTGCGCAGAACGACGTGTACAAATTTCTGTTCTTCGGACGCTCCAGCGTATGGCCAGAGGGTGAAAGTGGGAAATTGGTTCTTACCTCCGATGAAGAAAACGGCGTGGAGCCTACATACCCATATGCTCGCCTGCTTGTCCGATTTGATTCTGAAGCCTTCTTACATACTCTTGACCTCGCCTTCGAAGACCATTATCTCAACGACGAGACTCGTGGTGTCAGTCGTTTGGTGATTGTCAAGATTCTGATGGAGATATTATCGACACCGGCACTCCCGCAGACCGACAGGACGTTTATCAACATATTCATCGCTCGTAACGTCCCTAAATACCCCCAGTTTATCCAAATGACCCCTAGTGCGCTCCATAACATCCTCATTGGTCTGGCGAAAGATGAAGACGAGTCAACCCGAGAGGATCGCCAACTTGCCGCCGAGTTTCTGCTATCTGCATACACCCCTCACGAGAGCGATCGTATATTGACCTTGTTCATGGAGGCAGGGTTTTGGCGTATTCTGCGCACTTGGCATCGACACGACAAGCAGTGGGCACCCCTGATAACTGCCTACATGAACGATCGTGATTTGGGAACGCCGGAGTTGTTTGACTCGCTAAGCGAGGTCCTCAGAACCGCTTCTAAGGGCAAGAAAAGCGGCTTGCAGACCGATGTTATCGACACTGTTAGCAACTCACTTCCTCTTTTGCTTCGAAATGGTGTAGCAAGTACCGCAGGGCTGATCGACACTTACATGCCGACGTTACATGAAGAAGCTTGGAAGGTTCTTCAGGAGCGTCCCGCCTCTGAACAATTATGCTATCTCCGCGAGCTTTTGGGGTCTCCGCAATCGTTTGATGAAGGGGGCCCGTATTCACACTACCAGCGCACTGGCCCTTCTGAACGCGTCCCTTTCCATATGCGACAGGAATACATCTCACTTCTGTGTGAACTCCAGCCTCACTCCATTATTACGGAACTTCGATACTTCCCACCAGAGCTCCTGGATTGGAAAGAGGTTGTCAAGATCTGTGAGGCACACAACGCTCTCGATGCTGTAGTATGGTCGCTTGATTGGAGAGGAGACACCCAAGCTGCGTTGTCCAAGACAGACTCGTTCCTTGAGCACCTTGCCTCCGACTTATCAGGTTTCCTGGTTGACACGGGCGTGGAAGCTGAGGTCTCTATCGACCGTTGCTTGTCAAAGCTGCACTCTCTCGAATCTACTGCTGTAGAGATCTGCCTTCGACGATCTCGGCCGAGCGATCAGGCGCAAATAGCTCTTCCTCTGGAAGATATTTGGTTTCAACTCCTCAGTTCTCAGATGAACTGTGTACACCGCGTGGCTATCGTTCTACCGGCCAGCGAATCGCCCGGTCCCTTAGCAGGACGAGTCATGGACTCATTACGTGCATCGATCCAGGAGACATTCTCGGCACTCATGTCAGCAAGCTCGTCGAAAGTAGTCTCTTTCCCCCGCCTCTTCAAACGGCTTGTCGACGCGGGGCGTATCAACCACGTCTCACAGGGCGCACAGTACAACGAGTTCAGGACGATCCTGACTGGGATGCTTGAATCCTATCGATCTGACGGAGAGATGCTCGTAATTACCCAACATCTCATGGCTAGGGATATGTTTGAGTCCGTTGAGGAGCTCGCAAAAGCGCGTTCGCGTGGCTGGGCTCCGTCGCGAAGAGTATGCACCATATGTAGGGAGCGGTTGTGCGGTCATGAAAAGTCACAGGTTTCCGAGGACGAGGAAGAGCAGGAGGCAGGGATCGTCGTGTCACGGACAGGAGCTATATACCATAAGAGTTGCTTTGAATCAGAGGATACCAACACTATCTAATAATGTATGATGGATATGTATAATGCTACATAGTAATTCCGACAAACAGTTCCTTCCGTGCTGCGTTAGGAGTCAGATTTGAAGTCCATGCTTTACTTGTCTGAATGCACCACCGCTCCGCGCCCCCATGTCCCTGCCCGTTTAACCCAATCTTCTCGTACACCCCACATATGCTCTTCATGCAGTTGCGGGGCAACTGGTCGTTGAGAGGTATCTGCTCGTTCAAGGTTGGTATAGGCGGCCTCAGCAGTAAAGTCATCCGGCGGAGTGTGTATCGATTGCGCTGCTGAGTAGGAAGTGCCAGTTGTTGTCCTTCTGGGCACGCCATCGATCACGCTTGACCTCTCCCATTTCCGAGCTGCGTCTGGTAGAGGCGTCCACTGTTCTTCTCTACCATAACTTTCGCTCGTCATCTCGATCAGCCGAGAGAGCGCACGTTTGAAGGCGAATTGCTCATCCTTTCCAGAAAATATAGACAGCGTTTCCAATGCAATCGCGGTATTGGGCATAGCTTGTGCGACATCAGAGGGGGCTTCGTTCATTTTTGGAGCATCGTACGAGGATACATTCGGTCGATATACGTCCCGCGTCTCGCCTACCGATTCCGCGAGTAATACGTCGATGTTGTCAGCTACATTCTGCTTGGCCTCTTCTTCGATTGCGTCGGGAAAGAATAGGTGTTGTGGGTCGGACTCCGCCTGACAGATAAGACGGCATCGGGCTTCGTAGAGCGCATCGATGAGGGATATGAACCTGCGTGCCTGATTCTTGCTAGAGAGACGAAGTACAGGGATGGAAGTGATGATGACGGTGCGGAAGATAGAGGTTATGGTGAGGTAGTCAGCAGGCCCGAGGGACTGCAATGAGGTTAGTTAAAGTTGTGGAGAGCTAATGCTAGATAGTCGTACCTCTTCGCAAAGTTCTTGGAAGCTAAATTTACAGGCGTCCTGTGTACTCCATGGAACATATAGCCTGCGCCCAAATACCAATAGTGTCTGAGGCGAAGGAGCTAGGTAGCAAAAATCAGTATTATCCCCAGAAAAATGCGCATCAATGGATTTCTTACCGTCGCTCCCTACGGCATCGTTTATAGAGCGAATAAATGCCTCTTCATCTCCAACTATGTACCAAGTCTTCCGAGAATCCGTAGACTGTGACGCGCGAAATTCTCTCCAGTCTACTTCAGTGCTGAGACTTACGACGGGACATCGGACTTTGAGAGCTTCTACGAACGGTTCTAAACGGTCTCGTTGAACACCGTTCTTGTAAAGATCGTCCGGGACTTTATTCGAGGTACCAACGATGACACCGCCCATACGCCAGTACCACGAAAGCACGTCAGCCAAGAGGGTAGCACTCGACACATCCAGGAGCTGGATCTCGTCGAAAACAAGAAGCCAGTGACGTAATAGCAACCTCCTTGCAACAACGAATGCTATAGTTGGTTGTGTTGAGTACGAAGATGTTCGAAAGTGTGGATCCATGCGGTGAGTCCATTTTATTGGAAGGGAACCGGTAGACACGAGCGTCCGCCATTGTTCGCGTACAGATTTGGTCCATGGTTGCGGAGCAGGTGCAGTAATATGACTCTCGTCGGAAGAAGCTAGAGACCTCATCCGATGTTGAGTCTCCTCCCATACGCCACGATAAAGCTCAAGTACAAGTTCATTATAATGCTTGCGAGCCTTGTACGCAGTGGGGACTGCGTTGTACCAAAGATCTACCAAAAAGCTCTTGCCGGATCCCGGTGGTCCTGTAAGCAAGAGACCCTATTATTTTAGGTGAATATACGATATCCTAGATCTAGTGAATATAACCACCTTTGGTGTTGTAAGTTCTGCCAAATCCTCTGCGTGTGTCTTCACCCGAACCAGTGCTTTCTGGTCCAAGTCCGTGGTTTCTTCATCCTCCGTTGTTCGACTCCACCAGGGCTGAACTTGAGCAGTGGTATCATGGAGTCTCGATAGGTAGTGAGATGTAAGAGCAGGTGGCGCATAGTCTCTCAACTCCCGTTGAAGTCTCCTAAGCTGCATCATGATAGTCACATCAAATAAGACCGTGACCATCATTCCTGGGACTTAGAAAAAAACTCATCCTTACCTGCATGACGACGCGGACTTGGTTATCATCCGACCTAATCCTTCCAAGCTCGACAAGGCCTCGATATGTCTGTAAGAGGTCAATGGATTGCAAAGCTGTCCTGGAAGAGTTTGATATCCCTCGCGTTAAAGCGAGCAGTTGTTGAATGTGACGACTCACAAGACGAGCGGATTTGTTTCTAGAAGTTAGTGTACCCATGAAGCTCACCAAGTTTTTCTGTAATACAAAAACATCCGCTGTCTATGTCGGCATAGATGTCTGGCCCGTAGTACACGTACGGCAATTACTAGTAGTAGTGAGACGGAACTACTCCCATTACCAAATACAGCAGACTCGGTGTCGGCCGAGCTAAAGGACCGACGCGGCCCGGGATGTTACGAGATTCTTGCTGAGTAAGAGTTGTCCCAGCAGACTCAGCTTCAAGTTGACCTTGACTTACTACCCAACCATGACCGCATTGCGTTTCTTTGAAGCTTGGAAGCTACGAAAGAAGTGCAATGCGGAAAAGCTAGGACCCCTGGGATAAGTGCATGCGGTTTGAATTCCTTGTTACCATTTTCTATGAATTACTCCTACTAATAGCGCATTTGCAGTGGCAGGTCCTACTTTAGCTACTTACTTGCACAAAGAATCTCAGGTAAGCCGCCTCAGTCACCAATAAAATAACGCGGTTACGGTGTTTGAGCGTTAGCTCTGCCAAAGAATGACATGCCATATCAGCTTGCATATCATGGGAATTTTACAGCTATCGAGCTCTACCCCCGACGCCCTCCACTGACCCAGCCGTCGCTGGTCTTCCCAAGATTCATCCCCTTTCCATACATACGCCCTCATCTACGTATCACACGAGATTCTTGGGATGTCTCCTGGGTTTTCACCCTCATTTGACGACAAGGACGCAGACTTGATCATTCGGACTAACGACAATAAAGAGTTGCGAGTCTTCAAGCTGCTCCTCAGGAAGGCGTCGCCAGTCTTCGAAGAGATGTTCCTCACATCCGATAACCTAGAAGATAAACGGGACACAGTACCCTCTGTTGATGTGACGGAGGGCAGCCTTACCATGACAAGCGTTCTTCAGCTGTGTTACCCCCTGCCCGACCCGACATTCTACGAAATCAATGAAGCTACTTTCATAAACGCTGTATGCGACAAATACAAAATGGAAGCGGCACAAATTCGGTTGCTGGGGATCGTTTGTCGAACTTTCACTCCAACCGAACCATTTCTCGTATACGGAGTCGCTTGTCAGTTTCGTGCACGCCGCGACGAAGCACGACAAGCCGCGTTCCAGTGTCTGTCTATCCCACTTGATGATATCATCAATTCCGACCATCCAATCGCACGAAACATATCGATGCCTGCGTTCAAGAATTTGATCCAATACTATGGCAAATGTCGGATGGCCGCAGGGAAAGCGTTGTCTGACTTGAGCTGGTTCTCGGGGTACTCCTGCTGGCAGCGCTGTAGGCTCGGGGATACCAGCACAACGTCCGAGTGCCCGTTCGGCGCATGTCTTCAATACGCGCAAAACCGGTATTCGACCCGTCAGTGGTTCCTCGACATCGTGAATCCTCTGAAGCAGTATTTGCTGCACCAAGCGACCCCTACTGCTCTTCAACTTTCGGACCATGTCCGTTTTCCGAAGAATCTCCCGTGCAGATTCTGCCAGACAGAATTGGCGGGTGACTTGCATTGCTTTCTCAATCTTCTCCAGAGTGAGATAGAGCGGCGTGTGAAGGAGGTAAGTGTCTCATGGATACCTGGCTGCTGGTCCCTGATTTTGTTGTGGGTTTCTGCCAAACCGATACAGGTCGAGTTCAAAGCAGACTTCTAGCTCAAATGAATGGGAAGAAGATCATTTGAAGTGACGAACGAGGTCAGTCAACATGTCATTCATAGTAAAACTGTGACCGCTGAACGCCAAACCTACTGTAGTGGCGGGCACTATAGAGTAGGATATCCAGGAACGAGACTATAAAGGGAACCAGATAAGAGAATATATCCTACTCTGATATACGCGAAGGGAAAGAAATTCGAGACCCGCATTTGAAACATAATATGGCTTGAACGACTCGTTGGTGGTAATTCGTCTCCACCGTATCGGTTTCTTGAGGTCCATTGCCGAGTCCGCATGCCAAATCCATCTTCGGGGGTAGTAGTTCGAGTCGAACTTTACCAGTCAAAGCCGGATAAGTCATCGCTCATCATTTTTAACGTTCTAGATATATGAAAAATTCCTGTTTTCTGCTGAGTAGCTCTGAGTCATCGGCGCATATAGAGGAGTGGTAGTCCTGTTAACGGCCCGGGTGTAGCTGCGCAACTACTAGCATTACCAAATCCAGCCTCCTCACATAATAGACGCCCTTATTATCATGACATACCCTGTGTGTTTCGGACCCGAATTGGTTCATAGTCACGACCCGCGCGTTTCGACCTGGTCCTTTGCCACTTCCACCTCCTGAGCATCCTCAGCTCGAACCGCCATACGTTGCTTAGCGCAACTGCCAGCGTCTTCAAGCATAGCTGCGCTGCACTTGACATGGGGGCCCAAACCGACCGTACTCCTAGTAGTCACAAGGATGAAGACCCTCAACCGGTCAAATTTCTGGAGCCATTTGACGACGAAGATGGAGATATCATCATCCGCTCATGCGACAACATGCACTTTCGCGTTCACAAGCTCATCCTCAAGAAAGCCTCGCCTGTCTTCGATGGCATGTTCATGCTCCCAACCGGCGATGATACAGACCCAGTGCAGACAGTCCCCCTCGAAGAAGGCAGCATAACTGTGGCGCGACTTTTACGGCTGTGCTACCCCTTTGGCAGCCCCCAGTTGGGCACTCTGGACGATGTCAGCAATTTGCTTAACACCTGCGAGAAATATCAGATGCATAGACTGGCAGAGAAACTTGTCAGCTCAGAACTGGCAAAGTTCGTCGACACGAACCCCCTACGCGCCTACATCCTAGCCTGTCGCGCGAACTCTCTGCAGGAAGCACGAAGGGCCGCATATAGGTGTCTCGTTCTATCGCTGGAAGACATCATCGCGTCCGCCGAACCCGAAATTCGACATCTCTCCGCTCTAGCCTTCAAAAGTCTACTCCTATACTATAACCAATGCCGGCAAGCTGCGGCCACGGTACTTTCCAGCTGTAGATTCGGGTGGACCAGCACTGCGTACTGTTGGTTTAACACATACGGCCATGATCTGTCCTGTGGAGATGCCTGTCAGCAACGATTCTGGTATGGAGAGGGTTTGAGATGTACTGTATATCCTCGCAGGTGGTGGTACGACATGATGAGTCCCGCTGTAACTCATCTATTGCACGAAGCCCCTCCGTTATCTCCTCGGCTGGCAGAAACAATTCCCTTCCCGAAAAACTTGCCATGCAATTACTGTAGAACATCTTCGGGAGATGATTTGCATCGATTCTTTGGTCTCCTGGAGCAAGAAATACAAACTCAAGTCAAAGCGGTGAGCTACTCAACCTTCCCTTGTAGCAGTCAAAAAAACTAGACAAAATTCTCCGTGTCACAGGTCGAATTTAGGCTTGTCGCTTGACATGTTTATTCGGTAGAACGGCAGACGGTACAGACCATAGGTGCGCTGATATTTCTATCGTAGGAGATTGAAGAAGACATTGTCTGAATTGACGTCTCTGACAATTGATATTCAACTTGAAGAGGAAGCTCATGCGAGGCGAAACATTCTTATCTCGAGGCTTCCCACAATTGAAATCAATCTTACAGCAAACAAGAGGCTTTATATGTATCAATTTCTCGCATTACCTCCAGTGATAGCACGTGAGGTTCAATAACCCATATATACCCCCGACCAACTTTACTTAACCACCTCATGTATCCATATCACTCCGATGCCTCCTAATACGCATTTGTGCCAGTCTGGCGTACGATACCGTCGCCTGGCGGGGGTTTTCTTTGACGTTCGCGGGATATGATTCCGCCTGTGCTCCTGCAGGTCAGTGGTGAGTTCCACTGGCAGAAATTCCCTCGAAGTTTGAACACAACGATTGCCTGATTTATATGTGTCAAAACACCGAGCACCTCCGACTATTTACCGCTGTCATTTTTGTGATTCGCGGGACAAGACAAAATCGATGAGCTCACCGAATCTTTCGACGTGCTTGGTGAGATACTTATGTAAAGGCTTTCCCCCCACACCACCAAACATGTCCTCCACCGCGTCGTATCTTTGTCTTGTCCCTCGTTGTCTCCTTCAGCTCCTTAACAGATAAAGAGAAAAGAGAAAACATAAGATGTCTGGAGACTCGACGACGACAAACGGACATGCCAGAACGAACTTCCAGCCCATCTTCATCGTAGTCATGGTAAGCCACCTCCCTCATATACACTCACGATTCTAAACAAACCAAACTCGGACGATATGGACGATTTTTTTCGCAGGGCGTGGCTAGCACAGGCAAGAGCACCATCGCCAAAGCTCTCAACGACCGTCTCGGACTTCCCTACATCGAAGGCGACGACATGCACCCAAAGTCCAACATCGACAAGATGTCTCAAGGGATTCCTCTCACTGACGCAGACCGTGAACCGTGGCTCGAGCTAATACGTACAACTGCGGAGAACATCGTAGCAGAGCAGGAAGTTAAAGCCCGAGGGGAGGACACCATGGGTGAGGAAGGTGCTGAACAGAGGACGAAGGGACGGTACGGGGTGATGGCGACGAGTAGCGCGTTGAAGAAGTACTATCGGGATATCCTAAGAGGGACATACAAGGGTTTCTCGGATGTGCCTGGACACCTTCATGCGATACCGAGCGACAAGTTGCCGACGTATTTCGTGTACATCAAGGCGGAGGAGAGTCTGTTGCGAGAGCGGATGGCTAAGAGGGAGGGACATTTCATGAAGACAAACATGCTTGACAGTCAGCTGGCGACGCTGGAGAGTCCGGAGGGGGAGGAGAACGTCGTGGTTGTCCCGTTGGATGCGACGACGGAGGATCAGGTTCGAATAGCGATTGAAGGACTGGAGAAGTTGGTCGGTGATTTGAAGCTCGTACCGACGCATGCAAGCGAGGAGAATAACGAGCCGTTGGATGTTAAAGGAGAGCACATTATGTAGAACTAGAAGTGTTTAAGTCATCCCCTTAGAAATCCTCTCGAACTTGTTCCTCCGTTTTTATTTGCTACAATGCGGAACGACGATGGAATTGTTGTACAAAGCAAAGAACATATGCATTAGTCCGCTGGTCCCCCTACAGAACAACTCACGACTTCATCTCTGTGTCCTCGTCCTTCTTCGCCAAGTCGTGCTTCTTGAGCAGCGCATCGATTTCCGACGCTCGGTAGATCTTCGCCTTCGGCTGTTGCTCCGAGTCCAAAGTCAGAGTTGCGAATTCCACTGCCGTAACACGCGATAAGTAGTCGTTCACCGGTACCGTAGGGAATACTCACACTTCTCGCTGCCGAGTGTCGTACTATCCATCGTCTTACTCATCACCTTCAATACCAGCGCGATCGCATCTTCTAACGAGATATCATCTTTGTACTCTTGCTTCAATAGACTCTGCGCGGTACCGTTGTTGGCACCGATAGATGTGGCTTTCCAGCCGGAATAGTTGCCAGATGGATCAGAGTGGTAGAGCTGGAAGCGGTAGTGCACGTCATAACCGGCGTATAGAAGAGAGACACCGAATGGCCGCAGACCTGTCCACGAGTTCACGAGTGAGTGTTACAGCGATCTGGGGCTACCGGAGGACGTACCTCCATATTGCGTATACCCTTGCTTCAAATCACATAGTCTCTGTGCTAGCTGCTCTACAGGGATATCCTCGTTATACGAGAACAAATGTTGCTGAGCTGCTTGTCGAGCGTAGTTGACGAGAGAATTTGCGTCAGCTGTTACACCTGCCACACCACCAACAACGTTTCTAAAAAATAGCCACCATCAGCGTCTTCACGTATATACAAGGGGGATACACACGAGTTCAACAGAAAGATCTTCTCTCCACTACCACCATACCCGCCCTCCTTTGCACTTGACAAATCGAGGAGCTTTCCTGTGACCTTCTTCTCCGCTGCGAGTACGATGCCTTCCTTGGTTAGGACACCAAGTACCGTGCCGGCGTGTGAAATCGCTTCCATGGCATATTCGACTAGTTGATTGGGTTACAAGTGAATACGATTGGGATGCATGGGTATGCTTTAGGTGTACTGACTTTGGTATAGTCGACCTGTAGAATAGAGTTGTGAGACAAAGTCGGATGTAAATGACTGTGATGTAAGGCATACCTTCAGGCGAGAATATTGTCGTGCGGCCTGTTCATTGCGACACACCACAGGCAGTCAGTTAAACCGTGTATCTACTTTCGCATCGTTTAAAGGTACGCACTATCGTACCGTCTGGCCTACATCGCGTACAAGCCAGTCAGCTCTGCCTCGGTTCATAATTTAGACTTGTGCGTACCATGGTTGCAAAATGAAGTGTAAAGGACGAGTAAGAGTGGTAAAGGACAAGGAGCAGGTGTAGATTGGAGGGTGCGCGAGTACGCGTCAGGCATACGCGTCGATCGGAACTTGCCGAATCTGCTACAGACGCGATCATCATCATGCATTCGGAAATTGGAATGGTCGTTCCCTTCGAGGCTCTCGTCTTACGGGCTACTTGAACTGCGCAGTCACCAGTCTCCTGCAGTTGCTCGTCGTTGCTCGTCGGCCATCACCCCCGCAACGCGTTTGTAGGCCTTTATTTTTTGTCTTGTTACCTTTAGAAGCTGAACATGGACCACGGAGACCATGGAGGACATGGCGGTGGCGGGATGCCCACGCCAAGGTGTACAATGAACATGCTCTGGTACGTCTCTCTACTCGTCCCGAACCTACTCCCCAACGCTCCTACCATTAATGATGCGCCCTCTCTTCTAGGAACACCCAGATCCAAGACACCTGCATCGTCTTCAGGTCCTGGCACATTAGCTCCACTCAATCCTTCATTTTCTCCTGCCTTGTCATCGTCGCCCTTGGCGTCCTTTACGAATGGCTCCGTGAAGCGCAGAAAATCGCAGATAGGAAGATTGCTGCTACTCTCAGTGCACAGGGCAAGGGCAAGGCAAGGGTGAGTGGTCGCACCTCACCTGAAGATCATGAAGAGGCGGGGTTGTTGACTGGTTTGAGGGTTATCAAGGATGACAATAGGTGAGTAGAGCACCTACTTTAGAGCACGGGGATGTATTAATAACTGCTGTCGTCGTAGTACCCCTGTTCCTTTCTCAATGCGCGCAAGTCGTGCTATCCTATACGGTGCTCAGGTCTTCCTGTCGTTCTTCCTCATGTTAGTGTTCATGACATATAACGTAAGTCAATCCTCCCATTTATTTGCCATTATTGCTCAACAAGAACCATTTCCTCCCATCCTATCTCCCCTTTCAGGCATACCTCATTCTTGCCACCGTCGTCGGCGCCGCTCTTGGCCACTTCATCTTTAACCCGCGATTGGACGTGGATAGCATCTTAGCCGGGGGATCTGCTAGTGTACGTGGTATGGCTTGTCACTAGAGTTTTCTTTAAAGAGGCACTTTACCTGCAAATCATCGGATGTATCGCTTTTTCCATGTACTATATATTTAGCTTGTCTCTAGGACTTGGTACTCAAGTCCTCGATCAGATCACACCTTTAATTCAGGCTCGAATGGTCATGACGGCAAGAGATTAGATGCTACAAATACAATGGCAGAACACAACAGCAAGCTTATCGAGTAGCAGACCACAACAAACAGCGTTTTGAGCATAGACGGGCGGTCGTATGAACGGGGTCGGTTGCAGATGATGCTCCCTCTCAGGGACAAGCTAGGCTATATGGTGCACGATTGTGAACTCTGCGTACGATTGAAGAATTGAAAATCTACTGACATCATTTTTCACAAGATACAACCGATGTGGTATATACTGGAGAACCCGTTCATCGCCTGATACCACGAGCGGCAGGGACACCACGACCACGACGAGCTGTTTGAGAACATAAGACATGTCAGAACTTGTTCTAGTTTGAAACGGATGAATACACTTGAGGACGTACCGTTGGCTGTGGGGAAAGCGATACAGGTCAGTAAGATGGTTTGTTTGCTGAGCAAAACTGTGTTACATACCTCTCATGATCGTAGCCCTTCCACGAGCCGTACCAATACCTCTTCCCTTCATGGCATTGGGTCCAACACGCTTGAACCTATAAGCATACAAAAGACATTACAAGCAATTCCATCGCGAGCCTTTTTTGAGACGTACATAGGAGCATTTTGCAGCATGTCAGGGACAATGAAGAAGCGAACCATGCTCCCTCGGATATACACCTGGTCCAACTGAGATACACGACCATCGCGACCAGTCACGGTGATATCCCTCAAGGAGATGTTAAGGTTGTCTTCAGCTGTAAAACACCACGCAACGAAGTCGCCATTAAGCAATTAGCACGCAACAGGCAAAGGGAGAACGCACCTTCTGCGAGTTTTCCTCTGTACAGTTGCCCGGTCTTGAGCTCGACGGTGATAACATGTCCATAAGATTCGTGAAGGAGCTTGACGGGGACACCGAGACCAGATTGCGCCATTGCTGAGTCGTTGAGAGAGTTGAGGTTGAACGGATGGTCGACTCGAAATGTGGTTTCGTGCAGGTACCGCTTTAGCGCTGAGATAAATAGTTCGGTTTACTTAATTCGTGCGGCAGAGTCCGCGAGCCAGTCTGGCTTGATTTACTGACACGTGATGTAAACCGAACCGTAACTGGGATTGATCACGATCAATGTGTCTTGGGCCGTGTTCCCGGTGTATTGCTGGTGAAGCGCGCGTTGCCCGCTGTGTTTGGAAGGTCGGGTGCCGTGCTCGACAGCAATCCCCAGACCTATTACCCCAACAGGAAAGTCGACTGCCTTCAACGGCGCGGTGCACGTCACTGAAAAGGAAGGGCGGGACGGAGACAGTTCAAGTTGTAAGTGAGCGTCTGCGGGCTTGAAATTCCAAGTCGCGGCGTACCTGTGCGGTAGCCTCAGACCCGCTGCCAAGTCCCTTGTGAACGGTGGCGAAACCTGTGTAAATACTGACGATGTCTCGTTCTACAGGCTTTCTTTGCAACTTCTTTTACCATCTCTTACCCTACGGCTTGGAATGCCTCCACCAAGTCCGACGACACTTCGAGGAAAGGACGGGCCTTTACAGATTGCTGAAGAGCCAGTACCTCCTACTGGACCTCTAAGCGGGCCCTCAGACCCGAGATGGCGACGCGAACGTCTACTGAGAATAGGCTCAGGCAGACTATCTGTTGACGAGAGTACCCTCTTACAACACGACCTACGCACTCAACAGTCGTACGGTGCCCTTCCACGTCCGAACGGAAAGTCAAAGTCAAAGCTCTCCGCTCGCCGAGGTCATCCGTCTCTCCAAGGCATACATATCCCTCGGTTCGCGCATTCTGAAGCATCCAGTCCTGTGAATCGTTCTCCGACCGTCTCCTTCCGCAACTCGTTGCTGCAGTCACGCCCTGTCTCCGCGTACGACACGTCAAACTTTCCACAGGGAGACATCCCCGACGAGGTCGAGACAGACGTCAAAACGAACGGTATCCGCGTCTGGTACTCTTCGTTTACTTCCATCGACTGGCTACACGACTCTATCAAGGACTCGGCGCGTCAAGCCAGGCTGAGGAGACGAAAGTCGCATAGAGGTCGAATCAGACGACAAATCGACAGAAGCGTAGGCTGGGTCATTGTCACCATCGTTGGGTTCCTTACTGCGGTTGTTGCCTTTTGCATTGTACGCAGCGAGCAATGGATGTTCGACTTGAAGGAAGGGTATTGTGGAGACGCGTGGTATCGCTCGAAACGGTTCTGTTGCCCCCCAGCCGATGAAGCGTCTCAGTACCTACCGCTTCGTTCTAGCTTCCTCACGTATGCAGATGAGGAATCGTGTGCTGGTTGGAGAACGTGGATGGATGTGTTTGCACCCGTAGTCGACGGGAGTAAATGGCTGGCATTTGAATCTGCCATGGTCGAATACATCGCGTGGACTACCATAGCGGTAAGCTGCGTAATCTTTATTCACACTAAATTCAGGCAACTTACCTCTTACTTTATGGTAGGTTGCGTTAGCTCTGACCTCATGTTTTCTGACTCTTCATCTCACCGCTTCAACCTCATTCGTCACACGCAAAGACTCGGGCGTACTCTCATCAGGTTTCTCGGAGGAGAACAAAGATCAGAAGGTGGATGCTGTCCCTGTTACGCAGCCGAAGCGTAAAGTTCTATATTACGTATGTCGATCTCTTTTTTCAAGTGTACATATACACCCATATTCGTTACTCCATTTGTTTCGATATCTCCCATTCGTCATACTGATTATTTCGTTATAGGCGGCGGGGAGTGGTATACCTGAAGTGAAGACTATTCTCTCAGGTAAGATTGAGCTTCGTATTTGGGGCCGTTTCGCACTAATAATATCGTCAGGCTTCGTGATTCACGGATACCTCGGAGGCAGGACTCTATTCACGAAGTCTGTAGGACTTGCGTTGTCAGTAGCTTCTGGATTGTCATTAGGTATGCACAGTATTCATTGATCGTTTATCTATAATTATTGACTTGTCTTATCAGGAAAGGAGGGTCCTCTGGTCCACATTGCATCGTGTGTGGGCAATATCGTTAGTCGGTGAGTAATCGTCGGTGTATCGTGTCAGCCATGTGCTGACGCACACGCGATATATAGGTTCTTTGGGAAATATGAGCGTAACGAAGGTAAACTCAATTTCTTCTTATCTATGACTTTGAATACATCTAACGTAAACTGTGTGATAGCCAAGCGACGCGAAATCTTGAGTGCAGCATGTGCGGCCGGGGTTGCTGTCGCATTTGGTGCACCGATCGGTGGGGTCTTGTTTAGTTTGGAAGAAGTTTCTTATTTCTTCCCAGCCAAAGTTATGTGGAGAAGGTAAGTCGGCCTTTCGTGGGATCTTCTTCATTATGAGCATTGATTGAATTCGGATTAATTAGTTTCTTCTGTGCAATGGTTGCTGCGATGACTCTCAAGTTCCTTGATCCGTTCGGAAGTGGGAAGCTGGTATTATTCCAGGTTACGTATGATAGGGTACGATTTCCCACTTGATCGCTTTCACTATCTAATTCGCACTGACAACCATTGTAGGACTGGCACGCATACGAACTCGTGTTCTTCCTGTTTCTAGGTGTCTTCGGTGTACGTCTTTTGCACGGTCTACCCAACTCACTGAGCTAATTATCGTTCAACCGCTCTTCAGGGCATATGGGGCGCTTTCTTCTCCAAGATGAACATCCGCTGGACCCGCCGTGTCCGAAATGGCACATGGCTCAAATCCCACCCCATGGTCGAAGTCTTCCTCGTCACCCTCGTCACCGCCCTCCTCTGCTTCGTCAACCCCTACACCCGCATGGGAGGCACCGAGCTCGTTTATAATCTCTTTGCAGAATGTCGTTCAGGAAGCAAGAACACCCACGTCGGGCTGTGCGTGCTTGACCCGCCTCACCAGGCGATGCAGGTCATTCAGGCGATTGGAATCGCATTGGTGGTCAAAGGAGGGTTGACGATTGTGACGTTTGGGATTAAGCTTCCGGCTGGGATTTTTATTCCCAGTTTAGGAGGTGAGTATGTTGATGATTGCTTGTTAGACGCAATTATGGCTGACCTGGCTGTTCATGACTAGTCGGTGCATGTGCAGGACGGATCCTAGGTATTTTCGTACAGTGGATGCAATACTCGCACCCGGATAGCCCGATGTTCAGGTCCTGCCGAGGTGATCTGAACTGTGTCATACCGGGATTATATGCCATGGTTGGAGCTGCTGCTACCTTATCTGGTGTTACAGTACGTACCTTCTTCCTTCATCATAACAAACTCAACTGAACTCGCGTGATTAGCGTACAACTGTTTCGCTAGCTGTCATCATGTTCGAGCTCACAGACACACTCACGTATGCCGTTCCGGTGATGCTGGCTGTACTAGTAGCGAAGACGGTCGCGGACGCTCTGGAGCCAAAGGGTATTTACGACCTTGTCATCGAGTCAGTGTTTTCGGAATCTATGACTGCTGTTGGTTCACTAATTCATGCAAATATCGATAGCGTTGCGCAGTTGCCATACCTTGACCCCAAACATGACTATATCTGGGTAGATCATCATATGAGCGACGTGGTACGTTTTCATACTAAGTGGTTCAATATACGGTCATGAGGATGCTAACAGCTCGTCCTGATGATATGTTTAGACTGATCGTGACGTCGACATTATCCGTACCGACGAACTCAACGATGTGAAATGCCTCAGAGACAAACTCCAAAAACTCGTTGACTCGGGCAACGATGACAGCGGATTCCCTGTTGTACGCGAAGCGGGCGAGGGATTACGACTCGTGGGGTATATCGGGGCAAATGAGCTGGAGCATGCGCTTAGTACGTCCATGGCGTCTCCACTCAGTCTTCATTCGTTTCTAACGGAGATGGTGTTCTCAGCTATCGTAGCAGATAGTCCTGACCAGGCGATTACGTTCCGTAGCGTGGACCCGTACGGACACGTCCCATCTACTTCGGAAGTGTCTGCTGGAGAAAGCGGGTCGATCATGGGTGGGGACATTGATCCGTTTGATTTTAGTTATTACATGGATCGTGTAAGTTGGTTTTTTTTTAAATCTTTGGAGGTAAGAGGTTTTTGTAACTGATGAATTTGTTTTGGTTTGTTAGGCTCCATTAACTGTGCAATC
This sequence comes from Irpex rosettiformis, assembly GCA_022160335.1. Taxonomy (NCBI): domain Eukaryota; kingdom Fungi; phylum Basidiomycota; class Agaricomycetes; order Polyporales; family Irpicaceae; genus Irpex; species Irpex rosettiformis. The sequence continues at coordinate 71,295 of MU274937.1, read as the reverse complement.
GAACTCGCCTCTTGAACTTGTGCAGCAGTTATTCACGAAGCTTGGGTCGAGATATGTGGTTGTCACGGACACTGATGGCTTGTGTCAGTGCCCGTTTATCTCGTGTTTCCTCTTCTGTTGTTCTAACTCCTTTCTTGTTCGGTTTAGACGAAGGGGTCATCGACAAGAAAACCTGGCTTACTTTCCTCAGCAAGCTGGACGAAAAACGCGGGTAAAAACCCTGCTTTAATTCAAGTTTCGCTATGCCATTCCTGAACATTTTGCTTCGCCCATTTGTGGCCCTTTCGTCTCCTTTCATATCTGCTGACCAAACATGGCTAACCCACAACAATTTCTAACGCAGTTATACCTCCAAGTCATTCTCCCTATCTCACCACAATTTTGCTCCCATTTATATCATTGTACCAACACCACCCTCCGGATCCACAAACTATTCCATATATCCACAGATCTCCGGTATTCCTTTCTAGCATGCTTATGCCAACTGTTACATACATCGCTACATCATCTCATATCGCATCTGACCCCAGTTGACTACGACCATCCCAATTCACATGAAGAGACGTTTTACCGATACTTGCTGTGTCGGCCTTCTGCCCCAGTGACGAATGGCACGAGCTCATCGGCGACTTTCTCCAAGGTCCCTTCTTCAAATGGAAGCGCGTGGCTCGCTCCCTTGATGAGTACGAGCTTGGCTTGCGGGACGAGTTTGTTGATCTTGTGTGCCTCGCGGTATGGCACGATCTTGTCCGCCGTGCCCTACGACGGATCAGCTGTGTCAATCCGGTCCAAGGTGGGGAATTGCGGGGGACATAGGAATGCTTACGTGGATAACTAGGAACCGCTTCGTGCTTGTGTTTCCGAGAGTTTCGAACGTAGCTCGCAACCCACCGATGACACCGCTCGAAAGAGACGTCTTAAACGCGTTCTTCGCTCCTGGGAGGTACTCCCATTGTAACTCTCGGAGCTACGATCTCGTCGTAAGTCGGTGTTTTTGGAAGGAAGGAAGAGAAGACGTGTTTCTGCGGCGTACCTTCAACGAGAGCTTTCCCGCTTCGGCGGAAACCTCTGGGTTTTGCTCGGGTTCTGGCTTGATGTCCTGTTTCAAATAACCATTGAGAATTAAAGGAAGATAGATACTTTGTCGGGGTCGCTCACGTTGATAGCTGCATCCCACTCTCCTGAATCGTCTTCATGTGCCTGAAAATACAGCGAAATGATTCAGGATACAAGGATCGGAAGACGTGAGCATGCAAAAACGAAGATCCTGTGCATACCTTGTATAGACCGGCAGACGCGAGCAGGGTTACATTGTCTGCGACAAGGTGAGGAAAGGTTGCAGTGAACGCCGCGGCAACGGCACCGCCCTGCGTGTGTGCATTGTCATCGTTGGGCTTTGACAAATGTAACGTAGGTAAAACATACCATGGAGTATCCTACGATGTCCGCCTTGTCCCATTTGATGTATTGCAATAGCAGTGCGAGATGCACGACATACAACTCCGCGTCGTAAGCACTCAACTTTGGAGCTTCCGAGTACCCTCTACCGGGGAGATCTTATCGAGCATAGAAAAATTGTCAAAGCCGATACACGACCGTTTAGATGACGATGATGATGGTGCTCAAGCGAATACTGACCGTAAATAAGAACTTGAAGTCCTTCTTTGACCAATATCGGGACAAGCTTCTGGAATGCAATAGCGGGTACTGAGATACCATGAATGAGGACTACCTGTTTCAACGAGAGCGTCCATGAATTGATATCATGTAATGCTGAGGTTCGTTAGGAAAGTAATCGCACCTTTTGTCCGCCTTCTGGACCATTGATCCAGTATTTCGTTCGACCGTATGGTGAGGGAAAATATCCACCTAGATGATGGTATTATTACATCGAATGGTTTTGAGGAAACAAAAAGCAAGAGAGGCTCTAAAGATCATCAGCACGTACCTCCTGAGTATGTGTCCTCTGGGTAGAGCTCACGGAGAGGTGAAGAAGCCGGTAAGGCCTCCATTGAATGGCTGACTGGAGCTGGGAACTATTAGTCGTTCCAAGTAGTCAGCGTCGGAAATAGGGGTAAAAGGTGGGCTGCGAGACAGACCGGTGAGGGTGACATCCTCGTCGTCGGGTGAGGTTCTAAGCTCGAAAACTAACGGGGCGTCCCTAACTGATGGACCTCAGTCGACATGAGAGTCACGGTATATAAGGGATCAGACAACACTAACGAAGCTACCATCAGCTACACGCAAGCGTGTAGTTGTGCATAGCTGGCGGTAGACATTCACATGGGATTGTTTCCTGATGGTCCAGACGGTACAGTGCGGCCACGTCGTCTTGCCCACACACGAGTCATCCTTGAGAAAACGCACCTGGAAGGAGTAAGGTGCGATGTCGTAGAGATCGCGCGAATGCAACTTTGTCATCAAGGTACTCACATCATCCGAACCGGAAACAGACCGAGTACTTGGTAGCAGTCGGCCGCTGTGCACGGACGCAAAAGGCAGTCGTTCAAGTTCAAGACTTCATTAGTCCTCAGTAATCAATTTACGTACAGCTTACTCCTTTCAAGTTATTTTTGAGCCCTATATCAATCCTAGTAAACAAACCTAAGTAATTTTGGGTCTCTACACTGACATTTAGTATTCCGCGGGGCACTGGCAAGTGGCAACAGCCTCTGATTGTGACAATCATCCGACAGGCGCCCTGAATCCTTTTCTTGAACCGTTTATTGAGTCAAATTTAACATGTATATAGAGAACTCCCTCAAGTGTGTAAGTGGTCTCGAAAATGAGGTTAACGTGAGCACTCGTAGTAAGCATCTGAGACTACTAGGGTTTGGTTCGGATCAAGTTCCAGCGCTTGCTTAACTACCAAATACGTGCAAATATAGACCGGGTTGAGCGCTCATTCAGACCGATATCTCAACCGACCGCCGTTACTGTAGTCAACGCTCTGAGCAGTGCTGTCTATCTAGTCCATCTGGTCGTATCAACTAGGATGTCAATCCATAAAGATATCGAGAACTGGAGCCATCCGTATGCGGAAGGACTATTTCTAGCTCAGACTCGCTGGCAGGACGTTTTGCTGACCATTGCGATCGCTACTATTCGTGCTCGCGTTTAGTCCCGAATTTCTCACAAAGGGATGAGCCGAAAGTACAAAAATTATGTTAAGAAAAGGAAAAAAAAAACAGTGTTTGGAGTATACATAACTAATATACGAATAGAAATAGTCTTTAAGTGGAGTCGCTATGAGAAGGCGGCGTCAGAGGGACGTGTCGTGTCGTGATGTAAGTCCCATCCTTCTTATAAAACCTAACGGTAACATGCAGAGGTGCGTTGCGATCGGTTCCACCGCTATGCTCCGTAGATCTATGGGGATTCGTCCACATGGGTTTCGCACGCTGGAAGGAAAGTACAACTCCACTCACTGAACATCTGCATACTCTGCATTTGCATTATCATCAAGGCCGGACTTCTTTGCGTACGCGATAATAACCCTTTCGATATATGCTTTGCGTGAGGGATCGGAAGCATAGGGATTGACGAGTTTGCTACTCCAATACACGGCAGAGATAAACCGCCTGCCGACAGAAGAGGCCTTGTTGATTCCGGCTCGTGAGAGGTTGAACATACTGGGCGAGTCCTATGGTTCATCGTGAGTTATCGCTCAGATGTTCCAACCGAGGGAATACCTTGGGTGTACGTTATAAGAGTGAGAGTGATGGATAATCCAGGCTGTTGGGGTCATCTTATATAGTGAACTTGAGCTCAAGGTGGCGGCACGACGAGTTGTGTAATCGTGTAAACCGTTGTGCCTCTTCATGCTAGTGGCATCCGTAGTGCATAGTCAAATTCGGAAGACTCAGTGTCAATGGCCACTCTCGACATATGCGATGATCAACTGCGGACTGCTTCTATCGAGTCTTCAATCTACGTTCTTGCAACTTGAATGGCCACTTGTGAGTCCTTGATGATCTCAGGGCTGATTTTGTTCCAAGGCGTTGTTGTATTCCAGAGTCTATGTGGCAGAGTCAACGACGTCAAAAATGAGCCATCTGAAGTCGACGAAAACGGAATTGTCAGGATACGTCTTTACGCCACAGTAGCTGGTAGCAAGGCTATGCGTGCAGTTGAATTCCTGAGACCCGAGAATACAACATCTCACTGCATCTGAGTCAGTTTGTCGCATCTGAGACCCTGGTATATGATGATGCGTACGCGCAATACTCGGGGAGGGACCAATGAGGTGACTGCAACTCACAACACGCGTAAGGCTGGGGCATTGTGGTACACAGGCGACACTGAGTAAGCTCATACCTGAATTCCATAACTTCCATTTTGGGTGAAAGCATCCTAGCCTGTACATCAAATGATTGCCTGCGCATTCTGTATTAGGGCGCTGTGAGGTGGCGTTCCATGCTCGATATACTGGCACACGTAGTAGTACGTAGAACGCTACGCCATCTAGTCTGAGGTAGGAAGACGGAGGCTGGATTTATGAGTTTATACGCCACCGTGGTGACCGTTCTGCCAGTGTTGTAACTCGCGCGTCTACGAGTGTGCTTGTGTTGCGGCAATATCCGTGGGGCGCGTACAGTATATATTGGCTGCCGCGACGCGATGAGGCGGCGTTTAACAGCACTTACCGTCCTCTTTAGAGTCCTTAGCCTACGTTGGCACCATCATGTTCAAGTATCTCGCTGCACGCTTTCGAACCTCAAGCTCTTCTATCAAACCTGCGGAACCGTTACATCTGGCACTCAAACCTCAACAGATCCTTCACGACCGTTATAAGATCCTGAGCCGCCTCGGTGAAGGCTATGAATCTACTGTGTGGCTTGCGGAGGAACTTGCACCGTACGTTCGAAACGGGCAGGAACAATTTCGTACATACTAACATTGTTGAAAACAGCTCGAAAAAAACTGTTGCTGTGAAAGTATTGACAGACTACGTGACTTCCTTACAGGAGGAACATGCCTTTGAGCTTCGCGTGATGGAGCGCATCACCAGTCTTCCGACTACAAATCCAACCTTGGGAACGTCCAATCTTCCTCTTCTGTTTGACCACTTCAGGTGTCCTGGCACTCGCGGCGACCATCTTTGCTTGGTTACTGAGGCACTCGGTCCTTCCGTGCATACGGTCATGAAGACAGAACAAGGACGTGTGGCGTTTCCACCAGACGTGGTCAAACATCTAACTCGCCAGTTATTGCGTGCTCTAGAGGCACTTCACGATGGTTGTAATACGGTTCATACAGGTCAGAAGCTTCTTGCTGAAATGCGCCACATACACTGTAATAAATTAACGTCGATTCGGAACAGACATCAAGCCAGACAACATTTTGTTTAGAAGAAGTACACTATCCTCAGATGGAGTGTTCGACACAGCACGAATTCTTGACCACGATAATATTGTTCTGATTGACCTTGGCACGGGTAGGTTTGACTCAAATATCTCCATTTTGATTCTGCTAATCGTTACTGGTTTTGTAGCGGTTCCTCTAGACGTAGAAGTTGACCGCCTCATTCAACCAGAAGCTCTGCGATGCCCGGAAGTCCTTCTCGAATGCCAGTGGGGAGTCAAAGCAGACATATGGAATCTCGGATGTATCGTAAGTCATGCGCTTTACACTATGCCAAAGAAATTCACCCATACACCCAATTAGGTGTTTGAACTTCTCACCGCGAATCCTTTGTTCAAACCCAGACCTATTGGAAAACATACTGCCGAGCAATATCACTTGGCTCGTATTTTTGGAACTCTAACCAACGATGCTGACTATGACCGGCTACAAACATTTTGTCAGACGGGACGCAAGTATGATAATTTCTTTGGCAAAAACGGAGGTATGTGTCATAGTATTATTCACGGGAAAGCGATCTCTAATACTCTGGAAGCCCTCAAACTACGTATTGGCCCTGAATATCGCGAGTCGCTTCAACAGATTCTGGAGATATATCACGTATACAATCCAGAGCTGCTTGAGTTCTTGGTGGCGATGCTTCGTGTGGATCCCGACGATAGACTTTCCGCCAGCCAGCTACAGAAGCTTCCTTGGCTTTGCCAGTGATGAATTGAAGGTTAATCAACATCGAGCCGGAGTGTTGATCGCGAAACTTTGCCATGACTCATAAAGTACTTATTGGTATTATCTCTATCAAGTATCCTGGAATTCTACTCTGCAACTGACCACCCCTCCTGATTCTTGCTCGATTCGGAATGATTGTGTGTATAGCGTTTGTGCAGCCTTTAAACTTGACAGAGTAAAGGATGATGCGCTAAGTGAGAAGAGAAAGGTCAGGGGTTCGTGGTGTCTCGAATAAGCTTTCTTGTATCGATTTCCGGTGGTCAAGCCCGTCAAATTAACGTTCAGCTTGTTCAGGCCCCCGTGTCCATGCTATCAGCCTTAAGGTTATATGTGTAAGCAAACGTACATCATCTAGAGCTCAGACCGTTAATCCAGTCACAAGATCTTGAGACAGTACTACCGAGGGAAAGCATTCACCTAGATGATCAATTCAGGTTCTAGTATCGTGGCCGGCCATAGAACGAATTATTGGACGCGTCGCATCCACAGGATATACGGGGTCGTCCATTGTGAGCAACCAGCCTTGCGTTTCGCTCTTACCCTTCCTAGATGATAAGTGTCCTTTGAGATTTTGGACATAGAGCGTAAACACTCTATTGATCACACTCGTACTAGTCATTCGTAAGTGAGTGTAAGTTCAGCGAATCGTTGCGAGGGCCGACGGCTTTCGGGAAGTTTTTCATGGGCCGTAAAGCCTTGCATTATTTCCTGATGCGCTCTGGAGATACAGTATTACGCCATCTCGCCAACGAACTATCCTCGAGAAAAAATACATACTAAAGGGGCCAGGACATGATGCATGATGTCGTAGAGATTATTTGAATGCTTTGTCGTCACTGAGACATCACCAGAGGGTCATGGTCGGGATGAGTGTACAGCAGGCCTGACACATGTACGACGGACAGAAAGTACATTCCGGTTCAAGAATTCGATATGCAGGTGAATGAACTTGGTATTATTATGCAGTTTCTCGCAAGACTTGAGTCAAAACTCCGAACCCACTGCTATAATCCTAGACCTTATAATTGACTCATAGACGTCGGACCTTGATCAGAATCCTCTGATATCGACATTACACAACCAAACTCCTAGTCTAATTTGCATGCAACTTTGTTATCATTTGGAATTCTGGAGATTGTGGTAGTAAGCTTCAACTACGTCCTTCGTGAGGGTAGAGAGGACAAGTTTTGCTTACCGCTTTCGACTCCTCCCCCAATTCTCCCTCTTCGTATATAGTCACCCGATTCAGGGTTGAATATGAACTCGACCTGTTAAAACGACTCAGCGTCCATTATCAGCCTTGAGATCAGAGAAGTGGGCCACTAACAGCTTTAATCTCCTTTTCTATCTCTTTTTCCATGAGACTGAAAAAGCGAACCAGCTCTTCCCCCGAACATGCTTTACAGATGCCGCACGGAAGGTCCTTGGGAAACGGTATCGCATCTGCCAAACGAGGGTTCCGCGGAGGGGCTTGGTGAGAGAGATAGGTCGCAACATCTTTCATCATCTCGTTCCACCATTTCCTTGGGGTGACTTGGTGCTCTAGGTCTATTCCATAATAAACAAGACCGGCCGCGGAATGATCAAAATTGCATATTGCTGCTTTGTGGCCAAACCGGGTGCTACTTAACCAGCAGTAGTCGTTATCAATGGTAATCCACCTGTAGGGACTGCGGGAAACCTTTGCCGCAGCCTCACGGCAATTATCGTAATATACGAGCAAACTTCTGTAAGCCGAAGCTGAAACGCGTTGCATCCCCGGCATAGTGGTTGCAATAATGTCTTTGAGTGGTAGCCTGAGACAGCCATACGCTGCTCGTTGTGCCTCCTGCACAACATTTGCGCGGCATGCTAGGATATACGCACGGACCGGATCCGTGTCCACAAACTTTGCTAGCTCCGCACTGGCAAGCCTCTCTGCCAGACCGTCCATCTGATACTTGTCGCATGCGTCCAACAATGAGCTGATTTCGTCGAGGGTGTCGAGTCGAGGGCATCCGAGAGGATAGCATAACAGTAGAAGTCGTTCTACGGTCGTGCGATCCTCTTCAAGAGTGATGGTGCGTACGGTGTCTGAACGTTCCGCTGTGGGTACTAGGAACATGCCCTCGAACACTGGAGAGGATTTTTTGAGAATGAATTTGTGGACACGGAAATGCGCGTAGTCTGCCGAGCGGATGATGAGGTCCGCGTCCTCGTCGTCGAACGGTGCGATGAAGATGATCGGCACCGGGTGCTTGGAGTCGAGGTTGGCCATGATGAAGGTGGGTGGCTTTGTGGTGTCGGGAGGCCTTGGATGCCGCTGCTTCGCTTCAGGTCGTCGACTGCGACGGTGAGCGATAGTCAAATCGCAGATAGCGCTTTGAAAGCGCCATATTCCAACTACAGCTTGAGATTTAACAACAAGTAATAACAGTCGCTGGAAGGGCCTATTCCGACTTGAGTGTTTCCGAAAACTGCGGGGAACTTGCACGTGCTTCGGCGTCTACCTCTGGGAGACTATCAGACTCAGGAACTCGCCGCTCCTGCCTCTTTAGGCGGGCGGACTTTGAAAAAGAAACTGAGAGTATGAGTCACACTCCGACGCAGACTGTCTAATCCGAGCCGTTGCGCAAACTTTCCTGGAGCCCCGGAATACTACAACCATAAACTAAAGGAGGAGTCTGACATTTTATAGCGTCGCTGGTCCAACCCTGCAAGTGAAGATTGTTACGGAAGGTGAGTCATGTATTTTTTTGGATTGCACTGGCAGAAGATGGCAACTCGCTCACCAGAGGACTCCTTCACACGTGGTCGCTCCGAATCAACCTAGAGTTTAAATACAAACTCGACCTGTACGAACTGTTGAGTGCTTATTGTATATACCTTGATAAACAGGTCACTCACCGCTTTGACCTCCTTTTCTATCTCCTTTTCCATGAGACAGAAAAACTGGTTCAGTTCTTTCCCCGAACGAGGGCCACACGCGCGGCATGAAGAGACCGTTGGAAACGGTATTTCCTCTATCAGTCGCGTAGCACGTGGAGGGGCTTGGTGAGACAGATAATTTGTAACCATTTTCATCATTTCATTCCACCACTCTGTCGGCACGATGACTTCCTGCAAATGCGTTCCGCAGGAAACACGACGGCAATAATGACCAGTACCACATCCCGGGCTGTGGTCTGTCATCCCGTCCATCCAGCAGAATCTCATATCGCGGCTAATCCACCGATATTTGCCGAGTGAAACACTGGCCGCAATCTCACGACACTTGTTGTAATAGACGAGGAGGCTTCTGTAAGCCACGGCAGGGAGATATCGCATCTCCGGAGCATCGGATGCGATGATGTCGTTGAGCGGCAGCCTGAGACATCCATAGGCTGCCCGTCGTACCTCCTCCTTAACTTTTGCACGGGATGCTAGGATAAAGGCACGCAAAGGCTCCGTGTCCGCATACTTGATCAATTCCGCACTGGCCAGCCTTTCTACCAGTCCGTGCATCTGATATTTGTCGCATGCGTCTAGCAACGAGCTAACGTCATCGAGGGTCTCGAGTCGTGGACCATCGAGGGGATAGCACAGCCGTAGAAGTCGTTCCACTGTCGTATGGTCTTCCTCGAGAGTGATGATGTGCATCTTATCCCAATGATCCCCTGAGGTTGGTTCCAGGAGCATACCCTCAAGCACCGGAGAGGCTTTTTTAAGGATGAGCTTGTGGGCATAGAAATCTACGTCGTCGGACGAGCGAACAATGATGTCCGAGTCTGCGTCCCTGTCATTGAACGGCCCCGGTGTGGCTGGATGAATTGACATTGTCTTCTCAGAGTCTGAATCGGCTATGTTTCGAGCTTCAGGAGCTTCGATTTTATCCGTTTTTGGATTAACTTGGTGTACTGAAGGTCGGCGACTGGTACTGATACGGTTGACCAAGTTGAACCTTGAGATCATAGTAGGGCATTTGGCAGGTGGAAGTTGAAGCAGACTTCGACGGACAGTGTCAAAGAGATCCTAGCTTCTTAGTCATCTGTCCCCTTACTCGATACTGTCCTCCTGACGCATACCTTATAAGGTACTAGTCTGTGTGTAAGCACCTCCTGGTACAAAAGTTAGGGGTGAAGTTTCTGTGCGACATGAGCATGCACGCCAATTTCAGAAACACATTTTCAGGAAGAGCCTTCCGTGTGGAATCAAGCATTTATATTGCTGTGAAGTCTTGAAGATTTTGTGAAAAGTGTACAAGCCTAAGGCCTGATGTATCGATTGTCCAAGCGTTTGCGTCGAATCCGAGCTTCAGCAGTACCTATAGAATAGCGCCCGTATAGAGTATGCGGACCCGGTATTTGGCGCACGTCGGACGCCACTTCTCCGAATGCCAACGGCGTTCATGTTCAGGTATCTCGCAAGACGCTTTCGAACATCGAGTGCAACATCTCCCAACCCCGAAAAACATGTGCACCTGGCTCTTAGACCTCAACAGGTTCTTCAAGACCGTTACAAGATCTTGAGCCGGCTCGGTGAAGGCCAGCATTCCACAGTATGGCTTGCTGAGGACTCTCTGACTACTAGTACACCACCGTGCGTTCGAACTTGAGTATCACTCATCGAGTTTATATTTACTGATAATCACAACAGGGCTAGAAAAAATGTGGCTGTGAAAGTACTAACAGACTTCGTGACTTCTATACAGGAGGAGCAAGCATTCGAGCTTCGCGTAATGGAGCGCATCGCCAATATCCCATCTTCGAATCCAACCGTGATACAAGGAACCAGAAACCTTCTTCCCCTGTTCGATCACTTTATGTGTCCTGGTACTCATGGTGATCACCTTTGCCTGGTTACCGAGGCACTTGGCCCTTCCGTGCAGGAAGTTACGAAAGCAGAACCTGAGGGCCGTGTGGCGTTGCCACTCGACGTCGTGAAACACCTGACTCGCCAGTTATTGCGTGCTCTAGAGACACTCCATGATGGTTGCAATACGGTACATACCGGTCAGTTTGCTATCTGCAGAAATACGTCGCATGCGTTGGCTCTCAAGTCACTAACTACTATCGAACAGATATTAAGCCTGACAACATTTTATTTAGAAGAAGCACACTTACTTCTGATGGGGAATTCGACACCGACCGAGTATTTGACCCCGACAATGTCGTTTTGATTGATTATGATACGGGTACGCTCGACTCAAACGTTTAGTGATTCTAACTCTCGCTGACTCTGGCTGTTCCCTAGCAATGCCACTGGACATGAAAATGGACCGTCTCATTCAACCTGAAGCCTTGCGATGTCCAGAAGTTCTCGTCGGCTGTGAATGGGGAGTCAAAGCAGATATATGGAATCTCGGGTGTATCGTAAGCACGGCTCTCTACACAACACGAACGACTCGGAAATTGACCACACATGCCATTTAACCAGGTATTTGAGCTTCTCACCGCAAATTCCTTATTCCGTCCTAGAGCTCACGGAAAGTACACTGCTGAGCAATATCACCTGGCTCGTATCTTTGGAACTCTATCCAACGATGCTGAATTCGAACGTCTACAAGCATTTTGTCAAACGGGACGTAGATACGATGACTTCTTTGGCAATGCCGGACGTGAGTGTCGTATTATTTTCTAAGGAAACACTCTCCTGAAACTCTGAAAGGTCTTAAACTACGTATTGGCCCTGAATATCGCGAGTCGCTCCAGCAAATTCTGGAGATATATGGCGTATACACTCCGGACCTACTCGAATTCTTGGCAGCCATGCTCCGCGTTCATCCGGACGATAGGCTTACCGCTCATCAGCTCCGAACGTTACCTTGGCTTCACGAGCGACTTTAAATTCCCTATGAGTCATAGCAGCTGGGATTTTTCAAGATAGTAGCCGTATGGAGCTGCGAAGGTCGGTAACACGTTTTTATTAGGGATATCTGGAATTTTTTGTTGCAATTAATATTTATCGGGGTTTTCATGACCGCCATGCTATCCCATATTGAATACGCCGGCCATTGAAGGAAAGTATTCATTTAAAGGTGGTGTTTTGGATCGACTCCGAGTCAGTAGATCAGACTGGCAACTTGGTTTCAGCGGACGCCGGCGTTTTGGTTAGTACAGCAGACGTCTTTGAGACTCATTTCAGTTGCCGTTCGCAGTGTTAAGTGATACACATAAATTAGTACTACATACTACAGTTGTCAGCAAGCTACGTCCACTCATCCTATATACGCTGCTAGCTCTCTGGACGCATAATATTGCTGCCCGTATATACGGACCTGGTGTTTGGCGCACACGTCGATTCCTCTCACTGCCAGTCACTGGCACGGCGCCATGTTCAAGTATCTCGCGAAACGCAGTTTCGTAGTGGCACCAAATGCAACTTCTCCCAAGCCACAAAAGCACGTCCATTTGGCTCTTCAACCTCAACAGGTTCTCCAAGATCGTTACAAGGTCTTGAGCCGTCTCGGGGCAGGCGTCCATTCCACAGTATGGCTCGCAGAGGACCTTGGTTCACCGTGGGTTCACTTACGAATGACAGCAATTGAGCTGTGCGTACTGAAAATATTGACAACAGGACGAAGAAAAATGTCGCTGTGAAAGCGTTGACAGAACTCGTGACTGCTGTGCAGGACACGCAGGCCTTCGAGCTTTGCGTGATGGAGCGTATCGTAAACATCCCGTCTACAAAGCCAACATTAGGGACCCGCAACCTTCTTCCGCTTTTTGATCACTTCAAGTATCCTGGTGTTCAAGGTGATCATCTTTGCCTGGTGACCGAGGTACTTGGCCCTTCCGTAAAGGAGGTTATGAAAGCACTGGCAGAACAGGGCGACCGTGTGGCGTTACCACTCGACGTCGTGAAACATCTGACTCGCCAGCTATTATGTGCTCTGGAGACACTCCACGATGGCTGCAACACAGTTCATACAGGTCAGTATGATACTTCTTGCAGAATGTGCCACATACTACATCAGAATCAGTTAACCCCGGCTCACAATAATAGACATCAAGCCCGACAATATTTTATTTAGAAGAAGCGCACTTACCCCAGATGGCATGTTTGACGCAGAACGAATTTTTGACCATGACAATGTTGTTCTGATCGACTATGGTACAGGTGCGACTGATTCGAATCCCTTCATTTATGATTCTGCTAACTGGGCCCGCAGCGGTCCCTCTTGGTGCGGGAGTCAACTCTCGCCTCATTCAGCCTGAAGCTTTGCGAAGCCCCGAAGTGATTCTCGGCTGTGAGTGGGGAACTAAAGCAGATATATGGAACCTTGGGTGTATTGTAAGCTCTGTGTACTACTATTACATAGAGTAAACAAAACTTACCAAACGCCTAATTAGGTTTTTGAGCTTCTCATTGCGAAAAGCTTGTTCATGCCCAGACCTATCGCACACTTCACCGCAGAGCATTATCTCCTGGCCCATATATTCGGAACCCTTGCTAGCGACGCCGACTATGACCGACTGCGGGCATTTTGTCAAACGGGACCCAAATATAATGAATTCTTCGGCGAAAATGGAGGTATGCGTCGTATTTCTGACATAGTTCAATTTTTATTGAGACATTCCCTGGCAGTCCTCACGTTACGTGTAGACACCGATACTCGCGAATCACTTCGTAGGATTCTGGAGAGTTACCACGTATATAGCCCTGACCTCCATGAGTTCTTGACGGCCATGCTTCGTATCCATCCAGACGATAGACTTACCGCCAGTCAGCTACAAAAACTTCCTTGGCTCTGCAAATAATGGGGTGAAGCATCAAACAGCGACCTTGAGGTACCGAAAGTCCGTAGCTGCCTCGTCTGCCTCTGGGGGACTGGGTAAAGTTCGTGATAAGCCGTAATTGTTATTTATACCATATTTTTGTTAAGTACACGACCTGGAATGTTACCCTGGAATCAACCCCCCCCTCCTAATTCATCATCAATAACTGTGGATACTCGTTTATATGCTTGGGCCGTCCGACACTTAAAGACAACATGAAGTATAACATGTTGAGCGAGGAAGGTTAGGGCATGGCCACAGTACGAGTTTAAGTAGGTTTACTAATAGGCGCGCTCCTGCACGAATCTGAGTATTCGTGGACGTTAATACTTAAGACGCAACCGTACCTTAAGCCGAAAAAGTGAGCAGTGATCCGGAATCTCGTAGAAGACTACAGAGGACTTACTCCTCGAACCTTCGTCTCTATTGCATAGACGAGGCCAGCAAAGTAAACGTGCAGGTCATCCATATAACGAGATCTGCAGTACTCGCAAGCTAAATCCCTCGGATAATTCACATGGTCCCAAAGTTGAAGAGCCAGAGGAGCGGCTTCGTGCTCAAGATACCGGCGCAAGGGCTCTATGAGGTCTGCCCACCATCGGCTGACACGCGGACTAAACTCGCCATCTTGATCCCAACCATATTCCACAAATCCACAAGTATGGTCACTTTCGTTGGATGAATTATAAGTAAATTCCCAGCAGAAAGCTTGGTCGCAGTGGGAGCTATTGTAGTCCCGATCGCACAACGCGTACAGTGCTGTACGGCGACAGGTGTTGTGATACTCGAGTAGACTCCTGTAGGCTGCTACAGAGATGTGCTGGAATTCTGGAGTATCATACCCGAGAATTTCACGAAGAGGCTTCGTAAGACAATGATAGGCAGCTTGTTTTGCTTCTTGGTCTGCGTGGGCGCGACAGGCGATGGCATAAACGCGAATAGGCTCCTTTGTCATGAAATTCGCCAAGTTCGTCCTAACCAACCTGCCAAAGACACTGTCCATCATGTATTTCTCGCACACGTTCATAAGCGTGCTCAGCTCGTCGAGTGTCTTCACGCGAGGGTCATTGGTAGGGTAGCACAACCGAAGCAGAGCGTCCATCGTTTTCCCATCTTCGGTGACACTGACGGTCTGCACAGTGTCAAGCGTGTCACTAGCAGTAGGAATGGAGAACATGTCTGCGAAGACTGGCGAGGCCTTCCTGAGGAAAAGCCTGTAAACGCGGAAATAAATATCGTCGCTTGAATGGATGATGAGGTCGGCATCTTCGTCGTCGAATGGTGCAGTATATTGGATTTTCGTCGGTTCTGGAGACTCCATGGTCACTAGCCAACACTGCATTCCCAATCAACAAGAGGTCTGATCAGTCTTTGTAGAGGCTGTAACTAGAAATCTGAAGGCGCACCGATATTGACCAGGAAAGAATCCACCTCCCTCAGTTCTGTCGCTTCAAATGAGTACGGTACCTACTGCCTGAACTGTGGGCTATCTCAAGCCACAAAATGAGCAATTGAGGTCGAGGACACTGGGCGAAAACATAGGAGTGAAGAAGAGTTCCAACTGGGACTCGTATACGCTTTGACCCTTGATCGTAGATGAGGTAAGCAAAGCACTTATGTAATCAAACCTTAGGGGCTGGGTTGAATAAAAGGACTATGAGCAGTAGTATCATTGGTTTACCTTTCCGTTATATAAGGTCCACGTTTACTTACAGTCTGTCATATCGTAAAGGATAGTTCTTCGGGTAGGAGAGGGTAGGATTCGCCGCGCGCTCGTCAAATACCGATTATTATTCGAGTGGTCATGGACGTTAATACTGAAGGTCTATTTTCACCTGAGGTAGTAATTGAGCAGTACTCATGTACAAATAAACAAGAAGCTTACAGCTCGAATCCTTTCTTCTATGTCACAAGCGAGGGCGCCTAGGAAATCACGCAGATGGTCCACGTAACATGATTTGCACTAGTTGCAAACCAAATCATTTGGGAATCGTGTATTTTCGAGCAGATAAGGTGATAAGGGAGCAACTTCGCTGGAGCTAGATGATGATGTCCCCACCTTCATCGCCGAAAGGTGTTGTAAACTGGATTGGCGGTGGCTGAGTAGAGCTGCAGTCGGCCATGAAGAAGGGGTAAATGTACGGTGCGCTATCAAGAGTACAAAGGGTCGCTCAAGGGTGGAGGGGACTTGACGAAGGTCAGGTAGCGACTTCGCTGGGCGTCTGCGGAATAGCTGGATATCGATGATAGTAAGAACGTCAGTCACACGGTAACTTGGAAGTTTCGAGCCACCTACAAATGTTCCCAGCAACGTATCTACATTGAGGATGAGAATGTGAGGCTCGGGTGTTAACTTGCACTGAATCAAAATTGAGATATTGGTTACGCCTCTGAAACTCGACACAGAGCTCTGTTAGGGGAGAAAAAGACATACTAGCCACTAATTCGATCTGCTTTTTGAATTTCTGTTTGTTCTTTGGTGAACCAACGACATCTCCATGCATGAGCTCGTTTGCTTGTTGATATCAGGAAAGTCCGTAAATGTTGGGGAAGCCCTTTGGGCAAGATCTTGCAGAAAATGAGCATCATATATGAATAGACTGAAACGATATACACATCGGTAAGAAAGTCGCGAAATGCGCTTCAAAAATTGAGGTCGATGGTGGCTGGTGAAGCTTGACGAGGAATAACACCAACATCAATAAGACACGGCAGTAGAAAGGGTTTGACTTTGAGCCTGGGACAACTTGACATGGCGTGCTACGGAGGCTGGAACATGAGGTCCAATGGTATGAGGCCGCACAATGAGGCCCGAGGGACGGTACCCCATGATCCCTACCAACGGGGAGGGAAAGCGAGTTTGCGCTACTTGCTTGCGGGAGCAGACTCTGTGGCAATACCTCCACTACGGAGAATAATTGATGTGGGATGTCCAGTCTGTCCTGGACTGGAGTATGATTACCTTACGCTAGAATATAAAAAAAGTAGTTGGTTAGTATAGTGTAACAGCACGAAGAGTAACCAGCCGAGGTATAGGCTGAGATATGTTTCGCAACGAAGAACGTCATGAAAAGCGGTATAGCCTCCTGCCTGCCTCCCATGAGGCCTGAGGGGTAAGCCAAGCTTTAGTTCCGCGTTACGGGGTAGGAGGAAAGCACTCACATGCACTCTACAACAGATGACGTGCTCTACTATCCGTAATACGCATAACGTTTATTCAGTACCTCCCGTGAATATTTGAATACTCAATCAGATGACCGTGAGGGACGCACGTTGTATGCAATAAGGTCCCCCGTTGAAAATCGGTGAATGTTGTATTGTGAGGGTACCGCTATAGAATACTGTAATAGAACCGTCGAGGCACAAAGATGGGTGACCCGTTACAAATGCGCCATCAAATAAATTGCTCCCCTAGATCGAACGGACAGCTGTGAATTGAAAAGTTTTAGAGAGAGAAGCACCAGACCAGGACGATACTCGCCTTTGAGTGACTGCGCATCTTAGCACTATACCGAATGATCGTGGCGAATTCAACGTTTGACTGTCAGACGTCAGAAAATACGTCCATCTTACCGAACCTCAGTGCGGAAAGTCTAAAAGTCCCGAATGGTTGAGCAACGCATCGAATAATAGACATACAATACATCTAGGGAAGATCAAAATTAGAAAGAGTGACGATGAACCAACGGTTCGAGAATGAGGAGGAAATGATGAGATATTGCATTACTACCATAGATTGCAGTCAGGTCTATCTCCTGCCCGTAGTCTACATAATAAACTGTAGGGTAAGACCGTGCCGAATACCACTTTCGAAGAATATCAATACACTTGGTGACCAAAATAAAACGACTATACCACAAAGCCTACTGCTCACGCGGGGCCATTCGTGCAGGTCTGGCGCAGAGAGAAATAGACGGACGGAGGTCTAATAAGTTGAGGAGGGCGTAATATCGTAAGGTGCGTGAAGGGCGATTGCACCCGGCGCCGACATTAAATAGGAGGGAGACAGCGACGTGGGGAGGAATGCCTCTAGGATAGGGAGGATAGAAAATTGTAGGTAAGCACTTAGTGCTTGCGGCCTTTCCCCTTCTTTCCTCCATCGACGATGGCTCCTGCGGTAATCACGGCCCTTGCGAGATCACCCTTCTTGTACATGTATTGGATCTCTTCAAATGTACCAACTGTCTTTCCGCCGATAAGCAAAATGGGGAGCTCGTTTGACTTGGTTAGACGTAGAAGCAGTGGCTTGAGGACATCTTCGTCGGCTAGAAAATGAGGAAAGATGTCAACACGTAGATATATAGAGGATGATCAAGGGTAGATGAAAAATCGCGAATTTATGATAGTTAGAGACCATAGATTGATGGGAAACGGTCTTCATCTCCGAAAACAGTTACAGTACGTCTCCCGTCGTTGAGCCACGATAACATAAGAATATCCTCCAGACTACAAGTAGGATGATGTATAGAAGCATGAGTACTCACGTCGGTCCTCAACCTCGATAACTGTCGGAGAGGGTTTCAAGTTCAAGTTACTTAAAATCTTCTTCAAATCGCGCGACACCGGCGAGTGCAACTGTATTGTTGATAAGAGACTAGCAATGCAACAAGGGTGAGGCACGCACCTTGGAGTAGAGAACTACCGGGTAATGCACCCATGAATCAGCTACTAGCTGCTCCAGCTCCTGGACCGCGTGGGGTCCACGGGTATTGAAGTCGAGAACGAGTTCAGGATCTATGGTGCGCGACGGGTCAACGTTCGAAGGTATGATGTTCTCTGCAAGGCTAGCCAGGAAACTGGTAACGACCGCCAGCTCTTGCTCAGGTGTAAGTTGGAGGGATGATGATGCGTTGTCTCTAAAGCTTTCGGAATCATTTGAGTTCGGGGCAGCCTGGCCTTTGACCTTTCTATGCGAGGAAGCTAGACGATACGCTTCATTGGAAAGTCGGGAAAGCCGTTGTGCAGCTAATCCTGTGAATGACTGATCGCCATCATGGTGGGTGATTTGTGACAGCGACGGGGGTGAGATGAGCAGCACGTATCCCGATATCAGAATAAGAGCGAAGAGAGCGAGGAATGTTGTCCGCTGCCAATACTGCTTCGTCTTGTTACTGTGGGCGGATTTCTCGTGTTGAAACACGTTGAAGACCGCGAGGGCAGGTGTGACTGGGGGCGATTCGAGGGAGATTTTTGCCATGTCGATGGCACGAGAAGAGAAGTTGCGACGGTGGGACATCGTAGGATGTGGTGTTCAAAAGAGCGTGGGGGGTTAATTAGAGTGGGTTGTTGTTCACGTTGAAGTCGAGTCGAAAGACGAACACGAAAGGCGCGGCCCCCGCCAGGCCCTGGACTCGGAAACAAAAAACGCTAGCATCACAGCTTCACGTGATCGGGTCTTGTGCCGGCGTTCGTGGTCGTCCGTGTTGCGACCAACGTCTACCACAACCAACACAGCTCAAAAGGCAGCCTGCATTGCACAACTACCACGACCGTGACTGTCTGCGGGGAATTTTGAGGCTCTACGGGAAAGAAACAAACGTCCATCAATGTCGATTGCGTCAACAACCAATTCTCCAACCTCCTGACTACGAACATCTCACCTCACATGCCAGCTCTTACGCCGACCTCGAATGAGGACGGCTAGCATTATCCAATTGATGCTACCTGCATGACTGATCAGTTGAATTGTTAGCACTCCAGCCAGACAGTCAAGTCGCACTTCCATGGTACTATGTTGCAACGGTACCGCTTACCCCGACTCGAACACATGATGTTGCGCGGTTTGTGCCATCGACAGCTGGACCTTGGCTCTCTTGTGAACGAGTAAGTCTTGGTTATACTTTGATATTGCACTAAGAACCTCAAATATCAATTTCGAGAAGGCAGACAAATTATGCGCACATTGTATTGATTCAGCGAGCAACGTGCTACGTGCAACTTCTTGGTTGCCTTAGGCTTCCTTACAAGCCTCAAATGTTACCTCATGGCCGGTACATGCATCACCGTCGTCCCTGAGACTGATGCTCTGGGTCTATCCTGAGCATCAAGCACAACGATTGTGATGTTCAAAGCACTGCGGGACATCGCCTTGAATAGGCCCCATGACTCATGGCGTAGAAGACCCGTACGGTACTCTGACCCCGCGGTGAGCTTGGTAAGAATAATCTACGCATTGTACTGTATATATCCAGCTAAATCAGTACCTTACGATAGGCGTTTCCAACAACTAATAGTAGTGTTTTATCGTCTGACGGAGCGCGACTTGGAATCGGACTGTCGCACTCAACGCCGTTGGAGTACGGCACATATCCCTGATTGCCCAAGTCATTCTGCACAAATTTTCAGCAAGAGCGACGGTGACCGTCGGTCCTCCGTGCCTCTGGGAACGCCGTTGAGATTGGATCAAAGCAATAATACAATGGAGTGTCTGGAAGATGGGGAACACAAGATTAAGCTTCGCTAAGGTGCGTGGTTACACCGCTTTATGAGATTTGTTTTTGATTTGTGCACTCATTCTTAGTCATGAGGTATTCTTGGTTTCACACGATGCACCGATGATGCAATATACCTATTTTATTCGCAGCAATGCTTAATTTACTGCTGGACTCAAGGATTTTTGACTCCGGTCTATGTATTCGTACAGGCGGCTAACTGGCTACAGGGCTCACCGCACCATGACCGGGATGATCATCGCGCGCTGGTTCACAGCTGATCCTCAGGTTATTCTCGTGGCCTCCGATCCGAAAAAAAAACTCTCTCATGAGGGCTTAAGGAATCGGATCACAGAAAAAACTTGTCCAGTGTGTAATGTCTGCTTCGTATCGTCTCTGGCCATTTGTATTATCTGACATTTCATGAACAGAAGTTACTCTGCTTTTTCTTCCCAAGACAGCAACTTTTGCTCGTTCAACGGGTACTCTTTTGGACCGAAGTGTATCACTTCTACAGAACTATTGGGATCAAACACTCTAGGCAATCATAGACTCGCTCTGGATTACGACTAATTCTTCCGCTGCCACAATCTTTTCAGATGAGTGCGCACGCCTATTCCTAGGTATATCCGAGTCACACCGCCTCCAGCTCATTTAGCGCTTCTTCCGGGCTGAGAGTGTAAGCGGGCGCCAACGGTCCAGTCTGTGTTGTGACCCCGAGGGGTGTGCGCAACCAGACCTGTGCTGCTCAAGATTTCCGAACTTCCGAAGGGTGCTCGTCTAGAATGAGTTTTCGAGTAGAAAGCCTATGTAGCGCGGTCCCTACGCGGCGCGGTCCCTACGCGCGGGTACAGTCCGAACGGAGAGGACGTTCAGTTCTCATTGTCTAAAATTGTTGACTCAGACCCTGACAGGGTGGTTAGCATGAACGAGTGCTTTGGATATAAAAGCAGACGTGTCGGTGACGAAAAAACTACACCACACCAAGTTCTTCCTCAGCAGCCTCCACAACAAACCTTCTATCTCTTCTACCACTCATCTCCCGCACTCTTAAACCCCAAGCAATGGCCGCCTCCACTTCCCAACTCGACAACATCTACCTCGCCAAGCAGAACGGAGAGCTCGTTCTTCAGCAAGGCGAGAACCCAAATAAGGGAGCACACGCTGATGAGCGTATCCTCATCGTTGGTGGTGGTGTCACCGGACTGACAGTGAGCACAGTAACAGCTCGGTCGTATCGCTCTTACTGACAACTTCTTTGCAGAACGCTTGGGCTCTTCTCGATGCCGGCTACTCGGTCACCGTCGTCTCTGATCGTTGGGCTTCCCTAGAGAACAGGATCACTTCCCAGATTGCTGGTGCTCTGTACGTTTGTCCAATATGGCGGGAGATATTAGATGCTTATTGCTATGGAATTCTTTAGGTGGGAGTGGCCTCCGGCTGTCTGTGGCAGGCACACCGATGTTATCTCTCTGCGCCTCTCCAAGACATGGTGTCAGACCTCCTACCGCGCCTTCCAACATCTTCAGGAGATTCTCCCGGCCAACGGAGAATCAGGACACGGAATCCGTCTGCGCACAGCAAACTTCTTCTTCGACAAGCCCCTTGAGACAAACGCCGAGGAACTTGAAAAGATGCAGGAAATCGAGGAAGCTAAGGTTCGTGATTGGAACGCAGCTTGAAGTTTCACAGCTTTTTATTAACGTCATCTCTTGATTAGATCCCTGGTTTCGAACGTGATCCGCTTTTGGCTACCAAGAAGGCCGTCAGCCAAGAGGCTGGCATCGTTGATGCTTACAAGCACATCTCTCCAGTCATCGACACTGACGCCTACATGTTCTGGCTTCGTAATCTCGTAGCCGCCAAGGGCGGCAAGCTGGTCACTGAGCGTATCTCTGGTGACCTGCTCGAGCACGAAGACGAACTCCTTGCCGCATACGACGCTCACTACATCATCAATGCGACAGGCCTCGGAGCCTTCGAAGCAGCTGGCGATAAGACCGTCTACCCTCTCCGTGGGGCGCTCATCCGAGTTGTGAATGATGGCACGAAGTTCCCCAAGGTCACTGAAGCACTTGTAGTCGCCAACGACTATAGCAAGCGGGATGATGATGGAGGCATCGTCTTCATTGTCCCCAGAAATGACCAGACGCTCATTCTCGGAGGTAAGCTTCAGCATCAACCCTTTACCGAGGAATATTTCCTGATTTCCATGCTTCTATAGGCATTGCTCAAGCCAACGAGGCCAATCTTGATCTTACCCTCGATAGCCCGGAGATGCGCCGCATGCGCATTCGCTGCAACAAATTCGTTCCAGGACTCGCTGATGCTCAACTCGATGCGGAGCCCGTTGTTCAGGGTCTTCGCCCAGTCCGCGGTGAGAACGTGAGGGTAGAGCGTGAGCTCAGGACGAAGAAGGACGGCTCGCTTAGTCGCATTGTCCACTCTTATGGACAGGGTGGCTCTGGATTTACACTCTCTTTCGGTTGCGCAGGTGATGTTCTGAGCTTGGTTGAGGAGGCCAAGGCTGGTATTGCCCCAACACCTATCAAGTCCGAGCACGCTTTAGCAGCCGAGGCCCATTAGAATAGAACATTTCTCACTTAATTCTGGATATACAGTCATATATTTTTTTATTTTCAAGGATGGATTTTGTATTCTTATATCTATCATTTGCCACATACTACGCATCGTCTATGTATCCTTACTTACACACCTTCTAAATTTATTCGGCTCCGGATCAATTTCGGCTGATCATAGACGCTGAGTGTCTTCGGCTTGTCGCGTTTTCGATTGACTTTTTCGTCCAGCTACTCCTTCCTCTCCTCCATCTTCACGTCTCGTAACACAATCATTATCTGCTATACTCGAATTGAGAATCTGCTTGCAAAATGCCTAGAGCTACTACAGATCGTTTCTCTCGAGCTCATCAACCGTCGTCCAAGTCAAAATCCTCCGGGTCTGGTGAAGCCTCTACTTCTGCCAGTGCGCGCAACCCAATTTTCAATACAGAGCGATTTGGACAGCATATTCTGAAGAATCCTCAAACAGCAGACACGTACGTTTGATACTATGGTCGCGTTAGCATATCGGCTAAGGCTTGTTGAGTGTTTAGGATCGTCGAGAAGGTGGGTTAACTTGCACGCGGGAGCCCAGACAACATACTCATCGGGATCTTCAAAGGCCAATTTGCGTCCTACCGATAAAGTCCTCGAAGTTGGTCCTGGAACAGGAAATCTTACTGTTAGGATTCTCGAGAAGGCGAAGCATGTAACGGCGATAGAAATGGATCCACGCATGGCAGCAGAGTTGACAAAGCGTGTGCAGGGCAAGTAAGCATCCCGCGAACTCAAGTAGACTATTGCATCCATTTACTGCCTTCTAAACCTTCCTCTGCACCTTCAGACCAGAACAACGGAAGCTCGACATCATGATTGGGGACTTTGTCAAAGCTACGCTGCCATACTTTGACGTCTGCATCTCGAATACACCCTATCAAATTTCCTCGCCACTCATCTTCCGTTTACTTTCCCACCGGCCTCTTTTTCGCACAGCTATTCTCATGTTTCAACGAGAGTTTGCAATGCGACTAGTCGCTAAGCCGAATACAGAATTATGGTCTCGACTCTCCGCCAATGTTCAACTCTACGCCAAAGTCGACTTGATTATGCATGTCGGAAAGAACAACTTCCGTCCCCCACCAAAGGTCGAGAGCAGTGTCATCCGTTTGGTACCTCTGGACCCCCCTCCACCAGTAGAGTTTGGAGAATTTGATGGCCTAGGGCGAATCATATTCAGCCGAAGAAATAAGACGATACATGCCGGATTCCTGGCTAAAGGCGTGATGGAAATGCTGGAGAGTAACTGGAAGACATGGGCTTCGACGAATAACGTAGTATGTACTCTGTTACATTCGTATGCCGTATTTGACATAATGTTCTACGATGCAGATGGTCGAAGATGATTTCGACATCAAGAAGAAAGTCGAGGAAGTTCTCACTGACACCGGCTTTATGGACCAGAGAGCTGCAAAAATGGGAGTGGACGAGCTATTGAAGTGAGTTGTATTGTTGGACATAATAGCCGTCTACTGATGTTCGTTCTTTCTAATAGGTTGCTTTCCGCTTTCCATGACGCTGGTATACATTTTGCATAATCTGTTCCGTTGATTTTTCGCACCGTCTTCGGACATAGTGCAATATACTAGCGACTCAACATGCTGCCGAGTCTCACAGTCTGAACAGATGCAACTAAGGGTGTGAAGGCGAACACACTCTCCGTCAGCTACAAAGCGCCTAATTGATGTTCTACCGCTCTCTCCACTCTGGGAACTGCCGGGTGAGGTCTTGCCGTGACCATTACTCATAGTACTCACCCTCTGGTACTTCGATTAGTCGATACAACCAGGTCACTTTGTAACCGAACACGGTTCAACGTGAGGTGTATGTATAAGCCTCAGTTCGAGTGAGTCTTGTTTTGAATGAAAATTGTTACTCTGGTTGCTTTTTCTGGCAACGATGCCATGCGAAGGAACCGCGCTTATCTCATACCCGCTCCATGATGGCTAATGTGAGTGGTCAGCCACCTCTGCCTTCGTTGATGCTTGCTAATGGACGAATACTACTCAGCAACTGAATACATATATTGTAGATTGTCTGTTGTCTGCTCCTACTAGTCTCGCTCTCCTATGCTCGTCTCCTTGCTCCCCCTCCTTCAGTACAAACTGGAATCTACTACCGACCGTATAGCAAAGCCCTCGCATTCATACTTGGGCGGTATTAGTGTATCAAGGTCACTCAGTGTGCACAGCTACCTCCAAATTCATGCTAAATATCATCAATCTAGGAACAAATATTATAAAAGACTTCTACCCAAGACGCCCCAATTGCAAGCGACTTTAGACAATAAGTCGATCTCGTTGCTGAACTCGTTAAAAAACCTATCTAGCAGCGATGTGCTTGCACTATGCTCTCACTGCGACAAGACTTTATCTCGTACATACATCTAACTGTTCGTCATTCTCAGCTGCACGGTACTTTGCACCTCGTCATGGGACTGACTTCAGGGACACCTGACAGGTTTTGATCGGAATATGGTGGCGATGAAGCTGATGTAACATCGTCAGCCAAGAAATCAATGCATCCTGGAATTTGGTGCCTCCGTGCTACCAGATAGGTAAGAGACGGGATCGCTTACCACTCCTTGTCGTTCGACCGCGTATACTGAATACAGCTCTGTTAATGAATGATCTCTATACTGCCATTGACAGCTGCTTACAATAACTTCCGACCGGGTGTGCCATCCCTACCTGACAGTCAAATTTACATCTCCGTGAAGAGTCTGGCCCACTTGTATTACTGAGCAAGACCCGCTTGATCCCGTCTATTCCCAAGCGGACATGAACAGTGCACTGCTCTTTGTCACCACAGGTAAGACTGATGTATTTTGATTCCGCTCATACCCCTACTGATCAAAGTAACAATTTGTTCATGCGTAGGTAATCTTGCTTGCGCCAAAGACATTATCCGAATCCCCGTACTATCGACAGCAGGAGTACCTTATGGTCTACTTGGAGGTATTCAAGTATCCAGGCCAGGTTACAATACGCTCTAACCCAACTCTAGACGCAATCATAGCAGCCTCAGTATTACTCCAGTCCTTTGCGCTTGTCGCCTTCCATTAAAAGCTGTCTAACTAGAGCACTATATCCGAACATATGCGCGCATCCTTAGGCGCCATCTATTTTTCCTCATGAACGGGTAGAATGCATGCGAAAACTAGAGGTGAGAACACAGCATTGCTTAAGCTTCAAACATATTATTGCTAAACCTCCGATGCACTATCACGCATCATCCGACAGAATCCATCGTCATAGCTCATCATTCGTTCGATTTTGCCATTTCAGGATTGTGGCCCTGCTAATCGTAGCTGGTTACTGGATGACGCAACAAGTTTCTGGCACTTCCGATGCTACGCTAGGTTTCAATCCGTTCACACCTCGGACGGAGAGCAAGAGTGCCTGCCATAATCAAGTGTTGGTCACTCTTTTGGGCTGCCAAAATGACTACCGCAACGCTCACACCAGCTGTACTCTGGTTTATATCTTGTAAGCTCTATATAAGATACTCATCAACTCGCAGCTTCTCATCTCAAACAGTTAGTTTCTCCACAGCTCTCTACCCACACAACAGCTCCAAGTTCTTCGCATCACCAGTATCATCATGACACACTCCGCCTCTTCAGCTCGGGGAATTTACCTTGCAAAGCAAAACGGAGAGCTCGTCCTTCAACAGGGAGAGAACCCAAACCAACTCAGACACGCGGATCAGCGTGTACTTATTGTCGGCGGTGGCGTCACTGGCTTAACTGTAAGTCGTGACTTAACCTTGACTCGATCCAACTGTTCACGACAATCAATATTTTAGAATGCGTGGGCCCTTCTTGACGCCGGTTACTCGGTGACTGTTGTTTCCGAGCGATGGGCGTCATTGGAAGACCGCATAACCTCCCAGATTGCAGGAGCACTGTACGTACCTGTCACTCACTCAGCGTCTCAGAGAACGCATACTGAGTTGATGTCGTCTTTAGTTGGGAGTGGCCACCCGCTGTTTGTGGGAGGCACACCGATCTGATCTCTCTACGACTGTCCAAGGGTTGGTGCATGACCTCGTACCGCGCCTTCGATCAGCTTCGCCAAATTCTCCCCGCCGATGGTTCTTCGGGGCATGGTGTGCGCATGCGAACTGCGAACTTTTTCTTCGACAAGCCTATAGAACAGAACGTGGAGGAGTATGAAAAGATGGTCGAGATCGAGGAAGCCCAGGTATGCATCCTTCCCAATATTCTTAATATAAATCTTACAAGTTGTTTATAGATTCACGGGTTCGAGCGCAACGCCTCGTTAGTGAACAGACATGCTATTAGCAAGGAAGCCGGGGTTATCGACGCTTACAAGCACGAGTCTCCTGTCGTTGATACAGATGCGTACATGATGTGGCTTCAGAACCTCGTCGCATCCAAAGGCGCAAAACTGGTCACACAACGGATCAACGGAGATCTACTCGCTCAGGAGGACAAACTTCTCCAGATATTCGACGCCCAGTTTATCCTTAACGCCACTGGTCTCGGTGGTTTCGAACTCGCGTCCGACAAAACTGTCTATCCACTTCGAGGTGCACTCATCCGAGTCGTCAATGACGGAACAAAGTTTCCTCTCGTCACTGAGGCCCTTGTTGTAGCACATGACTATGACAAGCGCGATGAAGACGGTGGTATCGTTTTTATTGTTCCGCGGAACGACAGGACCCTCATTCTCGGTGGTGAGTTAATAGCCGACTTGATCTCAACTGGAATGGTAGTATTGACTAGTGTTATTCCTGCAGGTATCGCCCAGCCCAACGAGGGCGCGCTCGATCTGACACTTGAAAGCCCTGAGATTCAAAGAATGCGAGCACGCTGCAACCGTTTCGTTCCTGGACTGTCGGAAGCAGAACTCGATCCCGTTTCGCCACTCGTCCAAGGCCTTCGCCCTGTTCGCGGTGAGAACGTCCGAGTGGAGAGGGAGCTGCGACGAAAGGCAGATGGGTCCCTCAGCCGGGTTGTTCATTCCTACGGCCAGGGTGGTTCTGGATTCACACTCTCATTTGGATGTGCAGGGGATGTTCTAGCGCTGATTGAAGAAGTTGCTTCTGGAATTGCCCCCACACCGATGAAGAGTAGCAATTAAGGCAGCTTCAATGATCTCTTCCCATTAAATTTCATTCAACATTTTTCCATTCCACGCAATTATTTATTTTGAATCATTCATTGTAAAACTACAACACATGTACGCTAAAGCGAGGACTCGGAACTACTTATAACTTCTATTAAGAAGTTGGTTTAGAATATAATATCTGCTCTATTTGGACAGACACATCTTTGTGGCGTTTGACGCTAATAACGTGGAGATCAGGTCGCAGTCTCATTGGTACGCGCTGGTTCCCACACTCTGTTGTCGAACGACCACCAACTGGTACCACAACGTTTAAAAAACAAGGAACAATGGCGGGATCAGCATATCGTCGTCGCCGCGTTATTTGGTCTCTAATTCTCTTCGCACTCGGTACATTAATCTACCTCGGCACACAGTCTGGATCCAGGTCCTGGTCCTTACCCTCGTACCTCAAAGAAATCGGTCTTTCGTCTTCTTCCTCTCCCGCTCGACTCGTTGCTGATGCAAAAAACGACGAATCTATTGGAGCAGGGAGACCGCGTATCCAGGAGATTCATGGCTTGTTACATTTTGTCACCGCGTATCCTGGACGGAGACTCAATGAACACGCGGGAAAAATCCATGTCGTTGGCTTGGGGGAAGAAGTTGAAGTTGACGGCAATGATTCAATCGACTTGAGAGTATTCTCCCCAGATGGTAGCGACGACTGGCAAAGTTATGTCAAGGTCCTCAGGGAAGATCATCCTCTGGTGGTATTCAGCAAGTCGTATTGCCCGTAAGGTTCTGTTTTCGTATATGATATATGTTTTTACTGAGTCAACATTGGTAGATATTCCAAGCGTGCAAAAGCCCTATTGAGCACATACGAGCTATCTCCACCTCCTACCATCATTGAGCTGGACTTGCGCTCTGATGCCCCAATAATCCAGAATATTCTAAAGCGACTCACGGGCCGTGCGACGGTACCTAATATCTTACTTCAGGTGCGAAAGTAACTTTACAGTGACGATGGTTGTATCCTTCTAACTGTATTTTCTTCCTTCTCAAGGGCATCTCTATTGGTGGCTCCGATACGATCCAAGAATTAGATGACAAAGGGGAATTACGAAAGATGTTGGAAGAAGGTGGTCTCAGTGTCACGAGATCATGAACAGCTCGCAGAACCTCGTTGTAGACGGTTGTACTAGTATAGGTATGTCGCTAAAAATTGCTCAATTGTACCATTATTATTTGCCATCGTGTTCGTCACTGGTCCCGGACGATCTGTAATCTGATAAGACTTCCTGGTTAGAAGATACGTCCCGAACCTTCCCTTTAGATATAACATGAATCATCCTTCGTGGGTGGCTAGGTTAGAAAACTATTCATAATGAACTTGCGAGTGTAAGCGGATGTAACATTATTGACTAGTTGCGTATATTTGGGTTCGCGGCACGCGACGATACGCGCCATGTAGACAGAGTCATCTTTATTCTGCGGCTTTCACTCCTTCACTCCCAGCCTCATTCGATACCTCCCAGCTCTCTTTTCACCATGGCCTTTCTCAACTCTTACAAGCCTTCGATCGTTCAAAATCTCTCTGCTTACTCAAATTTCGGCCCAGATCCCTACGACATCAACTTCTCCCTTTCGATCGACTTCACCATACTTGAGACAGGGAAAATCAAACCCGTGCCCTTCATTCCACGACTCTACGCAGAGATATACCTCGACCAAACCATCCAATATCGTGACCTCAACGTATGGTACTCTGCCAAACCGCCCTCCTCGCTCGGAGAAATGCTCTACCACCTAGAAGGTTTTCGAACCAACCCTTCATATGTAGGACTCGCCATCATAGACAAGGGTCGCCCTGATCCAGCACATCCCTCTTGGGATGGGAGCCTGGCAGGTTTCATAGCCCTCGCTAACGCTTCACCACAGAACTTGGGCGTGGAGATCGGAAGTGTGCGCACTTTTCTTGCGTTCTAGCGGACTTATATCACGTCGCATGCGGTTGGAATACTGCTCAGGTATTGTCTTGAGCTACCTACTGCGAGGCCGGTGGCAGGGTTAGGTTTGAGACGGGTAGAGTGGGGTGCAACGAAGGGTCACGATGCGTCTGCGAAGGCTGCGGAAAGGATGGGATTCAAGAGGGAAGGAGTTATGAGGTGGCATAGGGTGGTATACAATGTGGACAAGGAAGGCCCGCAGCCGCGGGAGGGTGATCCTCTGCCGGACAAGTTGCGGTCTGACACAGAAGTGTTCTCGTTCTGCTCTGATGACTGGGAGGAGGGTGGGAGGGAACTGGTACGGAAGGTGCTAGAGAGAAAGGCATAAGTAGGAAGCTGGGTTGTATGTTGTGTCATGTCGTTTGAAAGGCTGTAGATAGTTAGCAACGCACTCATATGAAAGCCTAAAGACGTACGATGGCTAGAACAAAGTAGACCGTAAGACGTCTCACGATCGTACTCAACCAAGTTACTGTTTAAATAAGAGCCTTTCCTCTCTCACCATTCAATAATCCATCATATTGTATCCGTTCAACAGAGTCCATCACAATTGAGGCTTGGGTGGTATACACAGCCTTCCTTTTGTACTTATACATTAGGGTATCTGCTTCGAATACGCATTAGTAACCTTACATTGCCAACATGCAAGTCATACGTACCTTACCATTATGTCTTGATTTATAAACTCTACACTGAATATCAAAATTCCATCCTCGCATCCTCAACGATAATATCCTCCGGACAAAGTCTCCTCCTCCCCTGATCCCACCTCCTCAAATACTCGCTGCACCGATCGCCAAACACGACCAGCCCGTCCAAAAACCCCTTGGGTATAACATCTTTCCTCTGTTCCCAAGGCTTCAAGTCTACGTGATCGCAACGGTCAAGACAGACGAGTATCATCCCAAAGCTGTAGGCGTCTGCCAGACGTGCATCCTGACACTCTCCCCGTAGAACTTCTGGTGCGCTGAACGGTCTTGTGCCTGGGTGAATTTGCTCTACCTGGCGGTACGGCATGGGTTGCGTCGTTAGTGTAGGAGTCGTTGCGCGTGAAGATTGGGATGTAAAGCGAGAACTCGCTCGAGAGAGGATAGGTGGCTGAGGTGGCGGTGGAGCCGTCAGGTCTTCATGGGGGTTCACATATATCGAATCCGCTGAGACGGAGCGACCAAAGTCCAGGAGTTTGATCGTGTTAGCTGAGTGAGTGACTTGGATGTTGAGCATGGACAGGTCGCCGTGGCTCAACCCAAATGAGTGTAGGTGCGTCAGACCGTCTAGTAATTGGTTGTGAAACTCGATTTTCTGTGAGCGAGTCATGATCTCGGGCTCCTTTGAGATGACATCCCATAATGTGCGGCCGTCAACGTATTCCAGCACCATACCGACGTTTTCCACGGACCCTAGAAAAGCTATGATGTTTCTGTGGCGGGAGACAGTCGTGTATACGCGCAACTCTGCCAAAAACTGAGTTGTTACATCGTGAGCGTTCGATTGCATCTCGCCGTTGATCTCGAGCTGCACAACGTTTGGCTTTTTCACGATGCATTGAAAGACTTCAGATGCTGAACCTGTAGCAAAGGGAGCGAGATTCTGCGTCGGATCTGGTGGTGCAGCGTATGAGGTAGGGGTCGGGAACGAAAATATGGACTGCGGGTTAGTCGGAGGTCGGTATATGGGCGACGATGCATGGGGGGTGCTGGTATACGTCTTCGTCGTTGACCGATGGGGAAAGGACGGTGTTCGAGGGGGTGGATGGTGCGGAGTGTCATGAATGACTGCAGTCTGTTGCGTCGAGTAGGGCTTTGACGGCGGATTTTCGGGTTGTTCTTCATTATCGAGCTCAACTATTGAAAGAAACCTCACCTGAATGATCATCAGGCGTAGCACGACTACCATTTCCACGTACCCATCCACCAATTCTTCTTCGACGTAAGAGTAACACGCTTGATGTGCATGGTGCTAGAATTGAGGGCCATGGTAGATGCGGTGGTTCAGAAGATGGAGGTAGGAGATAGAGAGGCTCAGAGCGGATGGCACGGTCACCGCAGAGGGCAGGCAGGGGTATCTTGAAGAAAGATGAAGTTTCGGTTGAAAAGGAGGATTCTGGCAAAATTCTGAATCCAGCCACAACGCGTAGATCTACTTATACGATGAACTCGAGGTCGTTATCTGTGTTCTGAATCTTCAACTTCTGATAAGACGGTCGAGATCAATGACGAAATACGTGGGAGAAAAAATGAGTCGGCCCAGGTTCGAACTGAGGACCTTCTGTGTGTTAGACAGATGCGATAACCAACTACGCCACCGACCCTTGTTCAGGTAATCCTAAATGAACATTTTTACTATATCTTTCTTAAAAGGCGCCCGTTTAAGCATAATACAACCTAAAGTTACGTATACGGTTCTACAAGCTTCAACCTCCACCATGAACACACCCACACCGTCCGGTTCACAGACTCCAGCACCCTCTTCTAGCAATGCCAATGGCGGAACAAACATTATACACGCCCTCGGGCAGGTCTTCAAAGCCCAGACTGGCGATGAAATCCCCGGAGAGAAGATCGCGCAACTGCTATTGCAGAACATGAGCCACCTAGGAGAATTGGCGAAGCAGGGGAAATTGAATCAACACCAAATCATGCAGGTACGGTGTATGGTGTAACATGAAGATTGGGCCGGGCCTTAATCAAGGATTGTGCCACTCGGTCGCTGTTATATTACAGTTGAAAGAATATGCAGACAGGCATAAAGTCTCGCAGCAGGTGAGTATATTTACGATCTCTTTGTCTCTTCACGTCTATCTGTTCGTTGCGTATCCGGGAGAGACAATTGTTCATCATGACATCTGCTCATCGTGTACGTCGTCGTCGCCGGCAGCAACAGCAACCCCAGCAACCGCCGCCCCCACCACAGCAGCAGCAGCAGCAGCAGCAGCAACAGGGCCCTCCAATGCCCCTCCTTAGTTCAAATCCAGCAAACGTAAACACCACTTACCCGATTAGCGAAACCCTACCGACACCAACCCCGGAGCCCGCAACCTCAAATACGACTTCCACATGGCCAGCTTCACAGCAAGGACGACCAACATTAACAGGAGGGAATGTAGCTGGTCGTGTAGCAGGTAAGTCATATTAACATCCTGGTCTTTAGTGCACAACATAGCTCAATGTCATCCGCTGCTCACTAGCCACGCCGGCACAAATTCCAAGAAGCGCAGACGATTCTGCGCCTTACACATTCGAAGAGACGCGAACCCGAAGGAAGAACTCCCCCGGAGATCAAAGCATGCGGCGGTCAATTCAGGACCTTGTAGCAAGCATAGACCCCAACGTGAGGATCGAGCCCGAGGTTGAAGATGTGAGTATGTGTGAACATATCCTAACACTTGTTAAACTCACCTGTATGTATAGCTTCTCCTTGACATCGCAGACGAGTTCATTGACTCCGTCACAAACTTTTCCTGTCGGCTAGCCAAGCATAGAGGAGGGGATACCCTCGAAGTGCGAGACCTTCAACTTCATCTCGGTATGTTAGCCTTTTTGCGTATCCGGCCATCTTTCATAACCTCTCGTTTTATCTTCATATAGAACGTAACCACAATCTCCGAATACCGGGATTTGCTTCAGACGAAACTCGTATTTCCATGTCTCAAGCAGGAATTACACCCGCCGTGCAAGCTACAGGTACCACTAAGAAAGGTGCACAGAGCAGCACTGTTACTCCACGGAGCACGAGACTCGCGCAGGTGCAGCAAGCGAAGCGCGAGGCCAAGCTGCTATAATCCCTTCTATCCTTCTGTTGTCAGGTCTTGTCCCACTGTTGTCCACCCATTTGATTTTCTTTATTATATTGCCTCCCTTCAAGTTCTTCATCGCTTTCGCATACATGTTTTCTCCAGCATTCAGCTTCAGTGCACACTCTGGTATTGGTAAAAAAAATTCCTTCCCTTGACTTGCTTGACCGACTAGATTGGGCCGGGTTGCATGCGAAAGGTGAGCTATCTATCCTGTCGGAACCACCATAACTCACACTGTTTAGGTAAGAAATACACAATACATATGAAAAATACAACTGTAACACTACAAATCCAGAGCTATGATACGTACATTCCAACGAACTAATAAACCACGACTTGCCCATAGCGCTCATAATAGTAAAAATGTTCAAATCATCCAAACTCGTTCTTCGTATGCCTCAAACAACGGTGGAACGAAACGATTATCACTCCCCGCCAAATTTCACTCCAACACAATCTCCACTTCTCCATCGGATCCAGCCAACGGTGCGAATCGATTTTCAAACTGTTCACGTTGCTGCTGTTGTCTCTCTTCAGCCTCGGCCTCTCGCTTTTCCTTAAGATCACCAATGACCTTGTTGAAATGGCGAGACTGGTGTGCGTCACGACGTTCTATATTAAACATCCACATAAGCGTCAATGATGGCAAAGTACAGGAATATGAACACTTACCCTTGTCCTCAGCAGCAGCAGCGGCGGCAATGGCGGCGGCAGCGGCCCTACGCCGTTTCTCCTTCCTATCTGCGTTCCCATTCGCACGGGGTACCGGTTGTCGCCGCTGCTGTTCAGGAACGGGAGGAGCCAACGCTCGAATGGGCGGAGCGTAATTCGGTACCGCGTTCTGCTGAAGAAGCAAGGGCCGCCTTCGTTCCATGGTCCTCCACTCCAACTCCTGCGGATATAACCATCCAATCTAATAAGCCTTCCAGCGATTCTAGATCAAAAGAGCCCGACTTACTTCGTTGTCAGCGTTGCCGTCTGGCAGACTGCCTCCGGGGATAGTGTCCATGGGATTTTGGATAGGCTGCTGATTGACTTCAACGTTGACTTCTACTGTTTCAGGTACTTTTCCGAAAGCGGATGAATCAGTCTTAGAGGACTCTGTATCATCTGGTGGCAAGAACCTGCTTGCTGCGAGGGCTCCGAGGCAAATGACGACAATGATGGCGGCGATAACGAGTATAAACTGGATGAGCTCGTGCACTAGCATGGCCAAGGAACTGTCATCCACTTGTCGTCTTCGCAAAGTCGAAAACGTTGAATACACACTAGTATTGTATGTTGAGAGGATTACTCACGGGTTTCTGTTACCATTGAACATTGTTATGTAGTCATTGTCCCCCAATTGTTGAACCTTTTCAAGATCGGTCACGGTTGAAGGCTCGACGAGTTGGTACTTTCGCAAGACGTAGCCACTCCCGGTGTTCTTCTTATTCGTCGCACTCGTACCTCGATACACTTTGCTCGCCACTGCTCTTCGCCACTCAGAGTCGTACGGCAACCCATCGTCCAAGTCGTCGAAGGTGTTGTTCTGGTTTGTGTGAGGGAAGGAACTTGAATGAGTGAGGTTGACGAGTTGGACTTGGGCTTCGTAGTATTCTGGTGAGGGTCGGCATAGGGAGGCGCGGAGCCACTCGCCTGGTGAGGAGGTGAGGGAGGCCTGGGGACGGTGTTTGAATATGAAGGTGGTGGTGAAGTAGGCGGGGAAGGTCATCATGAGGATCCATGCGCATAGCCTTGTTATGAGCATGGCTGCTCGCTGTGTTTGATGAAGGGGAGGAGAGAGGGTATCCGTCGGTGTGCCGCGGGGGAGGTGTCGGAAGGAGGACGCAAGTCGTGGTTGGAGTTTGGTTCGACTTTATTCGTCTCATAGTCCCACCGTGTGAAGAGGTGAAGAGATACGATGCTTCGACGAACTGCGTGACATGCCTATTTGGGACATTGTGCATCGGTAAGGTCCGACTCCTCCTACTTGGCGGTCGGAGCGGCTCTCGTACACTGAAGAAGCGAAGCGGATATGCGATTCACTGACGTTCACTCATTACAGGATACGTCTTGATTGAGACGACGAGAGTGGACTTATACAAGGTCAAACAAGAATACATTGGTATAGACATAGTAGCAGGTAAAATATTACGCCCAAAGTTGGAAAAGCTGGAATAGAGGGTAGTCCTACGCTTTGGAGACCTTGACATCAGCGCCGTGTGTGAGCGCACGGCTGTAGGGACAAAACTACATGGGATATAAGTTAGATATACTGCTGAGTTGTACGGATTATTTAAGACAAACCTCATGCGCTGCCTGGATGATCGCATCGTCGTCAAAGTTTTCGACGATAATTTCTGCCCTGATCCCAAAGCCATCCATCGAGGCATCGTCCGGGTGGCCGAGGAAGACTTTTGCAGACACTTTGGCTACCTCTGCAGCCTCCTTCTTTCCTGCACGTGATGCTTGGAGCTGAAGAGCGCCGAGGAAGCATGCTGTGTCGGCGATGGTTGCAGTAAGTTTCCTGAGAAGATAAGAGAAGCACTGTAAACATGAGACGCACTGGCATATCCCATCGCAAACAGTTGTTCAGGGTTCTGGCCATCGCCCTTGCCTCCTGCGGCCTTTGGCATGGACATCTTCAGTTTGAGCGCGGAGTCACCGAATGATTCGACATTGCCGTGGCGTCCAGCACCCGACGCAGTCGCTTTCTCGAAGAACTAATAGATGAAAGGTTGAGTGTGTCTCGCTTGACTATTGGAAGGCGCGAAGTAGACTTACGAGATGGTCCTTGAGTGTGATGATACCTCTGCTGTGGATGGGGTTTCCTCCATTGAAGTACCGCCCAGCTGCGCCTTGTATCATGCGGCGAGTAACATAGGATTGACGGAGAACTTTGGTAATATTCATGGTTAGAATGCGTTTAGAATGCGTTTAGTGAGAGAATGATGTGGGTTAACGATGCATGAACCCGAGTAGAATGACGAGGACCGGTATACTTATATACGTGCCCAGCCAAAGGTGGTGCACCAATTCGTGACGCACCCGGTACCCGTATCATTCAGAGTAACATCCATGCCTATTGTGACATTATGACATATATCTTCCGGGACATGCACCACTCACGGTCATTGATAAGGGTGGCGAAATTCGTTCCGTGGTCGGGACACCATCCATTATGATGTAGTATTACCCGCGCACGATGATCTCAGGTGAATGGTAGTTTTAAAAAAATAAATACTCACCGTTGAACGCGGTGGTCTGCATTTTCAAGGCCAGTGAAAGACGTGTATGTAGAGCGTGGAGAGTAAGCAAGGTTTACTCTCGAGAATACCCGTGGCTGCCAGAACGCGAACAACGCGGTTCCCGGCGTGGGTAAAAGCATGACGCAATGGTAGGGATAGTGATGTGAACATATATATCAATAATATCACCTTTATAACGGGTCGGTGGCGTAGTTGGTTATCGCATCTGTCTAACACACAGAAGGTCCTCAGTTCGAACCTGGGCCGACTCATTTTTTAA
The DNA here is from genome assembly GCA_022160335.1 of Irpex rosettiformis. NCBI lineage: Eukaryota > Fungi > Basidiomycota > Agaricomycetes > Polyporales > Irpicaceae > Irpex > Irpex rosettiformis. Next base: position 34,030 of record MU274937.1, on the reverse strand, counting down.
ATCTATTTGCCCCCCCTCTTTCAGAGCATTTACACTTATTCGGCGACACATCCCAATTAATTCACGTTGTGTGAACAGTCTTAAATTGAATGCGCAAATAGGAGCAAAAAACATGATCATACATTTACGAGAACGAGAATACACAACTCAAAGCACAAACAGCGAGAACATCAGAAACCGCTAGCAGTCACGCGAAGTTGCTCCAGCTTTTTCAGCACCTCTCCCACAGTCCTATCGAGCTCTCCAGCAATCGAACTCTGTTTCGTCGCAGGCAAACGCGCAAACGTTTCGCACAGGTCCCCATCAACAACCGCCTTCACAGGCACGTAGTACCCGCGCCACGCCAAATGATCGCGACCGACCAAACTTCCTTGTTCCGTGCGCATATGTTGCTCGAGTGTTGATATGAAATCCACGTCTTCCTTCGAGATGAACGGTACCAAGATACCAACGGTTCCATGAAGACCAGTGTACAGCAACACTTCCCTGCCTCCCGCAACAAGGGACACCTTGTTTATCGAGGTCACGATATCTCCAACATGGTAGTGTGCAAGTAACACTGTCTTGTGCGGTGCTCCGGCAAGTACTCCCTTCTCGTGAAGGATCCCAGCACCCGTGGGGTCGTCGTCCACCTGGTCAGATACTTTGGAATCCAAACGGTTTACGAAAACGTTGCCGAAACGATCGCCCGCAGCTACAGTGTTGTAATCGACCATCGTGGCCGACGATATCCACCGAGGTTGTGAATCGTCGGCAAAGACAAGGAGTCGGTTTTCTGGTGGTTTGTACGTCACGTAGAAAATGGACTCTTGCATATCGCCGACGATGATTCTGGACCCTTGAGTGGCCAATGTGACAATTGCAGAGGAGAAAGTCTGTAAAGCGGGAAATAGTTGAGTTCCATTGCTGTTTGGAATGAAGTAGAATATACCTTGTTTTCGACTTTGCGCAGCAGTTTCTTCTTACCCATGTCATAAAGTCGCAAAGCCTTCCCAACACCTGCTACTAGGCGCCCCTGGAAGCCAAGAACAGCCAATGGAACATCATTGGTCTCAGTCTAAGAAAATAATCAGAATCTATCTCAACAACAGTGCAAAACAGACACCTACCTTGTGGAGCAGTTCTAGGTCTTGGCCATCGTTGATGATTTTGTAAGTGCGGAGGAACCCACTGCTGCAAGAACGAGGCGCAAGGAATGTATCTTTAGCCGTGCCGACAACCAACATTTGTTCACCTCCACGTGCAGAAAACGAGACCACCGCGACCGAGAACGCAGCTTCGTTATTGTCCAATGGAATGAAGTTCACCGTCCTGGCCTATATTACCCACAATCAACAACCAGTTCTCGATCGAATGTCGCAAACATACATTGACCGGATCGACTATCCGTATCCCAGAGGCCCAAGTGCCTGCTGGAGCTTTTGGTCTTCCAAAGACTTCAGCAGGGAGGTTTAAAACATCTTCGTCAACCTTCTGGCCTTTTTGTCGCTATGAGTTAGGAAAATTAGCGACAGTGCATAGTGATATGAAGATGTCATTACAATTTCAGCCAGCTTCGCTTGTACAGCATCCTCTCCCATGACTCGGTGGTCGCCCTCAATCAGGTATAGGTAGCCATTAGCAGGATGAGTGATCATCTTGCGGGGCGTGTAGGACAGGGGTATCGAGTCTTGCTTGAGCTTCGTTCCTAACTTCGGAATCTGGAATATCCTGTTGAAAGCTGTTAGGTGGAGATAGGATACATAGAGAAGGATCTCCGTTACCTCAGTACGCTGCCTGAGATACCAATCAGACCTTCCGGACACAATTCAGCGGAGAAACTCCAGGCGTAGTCGAGGTTCTCGAAGATAAGTGGAGTGAAATGCATAAGATTTTGATAGGTGTAGTTGAGCCATGACCGAGATGAGAGTGCCAGAATGCCCGGATTTCGCTGGATGGCAACTCGGATGAGACGAATAGGACGAGTTCCGAGGAAACTAAACACTCGAATTAGATAGGTATACGTATTTGATGTCGAGTGACTTACCGTGTTCGTGTATCCGTAAGTTGTCCATTTATAGGATCAAGAACCGTTCTGAGGAGTACACCGTTTTGCAGGCCGATATTGACAAATGTTGTGGGTGAGATCTTGTTGATGCCGGCGTCGAGCATATCAGCAATACAGATGGCTGACGGCGGTGCAGTAAGAGCTTGAAGACTGATCGTCTCAAGGGTACTTTCCGGGTCAAGCGATATAATACGGACAGTTTGGTCTTCACATCCAACAGCCTGACATTACGAAAAAGAACGATGAGAGTTGCACATCACGCCAAGGATGTCCCACTTACGAGGTAAGGCGTACGCTGCCGTCCTTCTGGTACTTCCGCGATACTAAGAGCCAAGACGGTGCTACCCATGGCCTTCCTGTCTTGATATTCATTAAGCTGGCCATCGAGATCAAGCTCGAAATACACAAGCTCCGCAGAACTGAGCGCCACAACGACTTGACGTTTGTTAGTCGTGGCGCTCACAATAGTCTTGCCGTCTGGCACCCTCCATTCGTTGACCCGTCGGTCGGAAAGAACATGTCGTATACCGTGGGGATGAACTTGTAGAAGTGCGTCCGCACCGATTTGCTGAACCGCAAGTGTGGGTGCAGAGGACAAGAAGCCAGTATCTTGGACTTCCTCGATCGTCTCTCCTATGCTCAGAACAAGCGTACCGTTCACGAAGGACAAAATAATATAGGAGTCGAAAGGGTCTGTAAAAAGTTCAGTTTACATCAAGCGACGCAACTGGCCTAACTTGCCGTCTTCTTTGAGTTTCGTTGTCCAGACGGCGTTTGGAATACCGGGCAGATCAGAGCTGACGACTTCCTCAACTTCCAGTCCATGGCGGAGCATTCGCAAAGAGCTTCTGGCACCACGTCCACAGGCAGCAAAAATTTGTGGTGAGTCAGAATTTGGTAAGATATTGAGAACTTTGGCGTCCACAATGGGGTCAAGAGACTCCAGCTCGTCCACCAAAGTCAAGTTATCCAGTCCTCGTGGATGGAAATATGCCCGTGGAAGGGGCGATGATGGATCAGCCATACCAAAGGAGGAGTAAGAGGTCGACGAGAACTCTGGTTCGTTGTCATCGTCTCCGAGTTTTTGGAATTGATAAAGTTGACTAGGAACCTGTCAGCTACGTAGAGAAGTCAGAAATGACGTGGAAACCTACTGGTTCCCAAATTCTGCGGCGACAAACAAGAACCCAGATTTGAGAATGCACAAGCTTGAAGCAATGGGTACAGTGTCGAAGTATTTGATCTTCAGTGCGCGTACATCTTGTTCGTCATGTTCAATAGTCACCTTGTATAGGTCGCCTTCTTCGCTTTGTAGAAGGAAGAAGAATGCACCCTAAATAGTCGTGTTTAGCTACAGGGCTAGGATACATCAATGGGTGAAGCGAACCTTCATCTTGTGCATTACAGCAGCGGTGATGATGAGACCGCGGTCAGGATCTTCAAGCGGATGCCGTCTTCGGGGGATGGGAACACGATGCTGGGGCGCATCCATGTGTCGATAGATGATATGATCCTCACAGCAAACTAACACACCAGAGGGCCCATCATACCGGTCAGACGATCCTAATTGACCACCTGGCACTTGGACCAATAAGTTGGCTCGAGGATCAGTCGGCTCACTCCATTTACGAACAACGTGGTTGAGACCAAGGTCCAATTCGTAGTATGTCAACATCTTGTAGTAAGATGTAGAAAATGAGCGCATTAGAATCCTTGACAGGAGTCGGGCGTACCTTCTCTGCATTATTGAATGCTTCACCCGTGGGATCCTGGTCAGACTCCGAGTAATCGACTTCCAAAGCAGCGAAGACAGGATTCTCAAAGCCAACATCGAGACCGACGATATGGTGAATGAGAGCATTATTCTTGTGCGCTTCCAGGGGGGAGGAGATTGTCAAGTTGGCGGCGGCGTCCCGGTTGAGAATGTACACCAACTTCGCTTTCTCAACGGCAGCAATCATGAGACTTCGTCCTTTGGGATCCACGGCAAGATACTGTCCTGGGACAATGCGCCTCGCACCTGATTTGCCGTAGGTTTCTTGGTGTACCTTCACAAAGCTACTTGTTTTGGGGTCATAGTCCAATATAACGATGCGACCCGAGTCCGAACCAACGACAGCATAATCTGTATTATACATGTTAAAGTCTGCGTGAAAATAAAGAGGTGCAGGACGCACCTTTCGTCCCTCCCGTCAACCTGAACACTGCAAGCGAGCGTATTGAACCAAACACATCACTAGCAATAACAGTCGAAACCTTTCCTGTTTGTACGTCGGGTCGTAGAAGCTCAAGCCTAGTGCCACGAGACACTATTATTTCTTGTTGCCTAGCTCCAGAGAAATTGCCAACGATTGCCTGGGTAATCGCAGTTGGCGGCTGGAGCGTCAAGTTATAAAGATGCATCGCAGCTTACGCAACAGTAACCCAAAGAACGCGGGCACCAGGGAGTTCGTCGATGAAACTGGCCTGGCGAGAGTAGGGATGAAGGAAAATGAGTAGACCGGACGGTTGACCAGACGTAGAATGCGACGCGTGCACAAAATTAAGTCACAGTTTATGGCCACTTCACGCGTTGGGCGGTTTGCTGAGTCAGCTTCCAGAAGCGGCAAAGAGCGTCAAACCAGGCGGCCCGCACCGGGCCTTAAGGCCAGAGACGTCCGAGAAGTCCAAGGACTGGCAAGGTTGAAGGGCCTGAACTTAAATGCAAGTTAGCCTACTCGAGATACCATGCGCATGGGAAACCCGGACAATATAAGCATTATTTTCGTCGCAACAACCTGAAACACGCCTCACAAAAGATCTACGTAAATCTCACACACTGGCACGCCGACTCGTCAAGACTCGAATTCACCCCCTCCAGTCGCTTCAACTAGCTCTAAATATCGAGTTCAAGTTTAACCTAACGTTAACGATGGTTAATTCGGAGCAATTCCTAGCCGCGATAAATCGAGCGAGAACGTGAACTCACCTCCGAGATGACTTTTTCGACGGCGTCACCAAACGCACGAACTGCATGCTGCATGGCCTCAAACTCGTGCACCGTCATGCCATTGCATTGAAAAGCGTTCATAGACTGGTGGACGAGGCCTTCTTCCATAATAACGGAACTCGAAGGTTGCAGGAGCAATGTTTTCGATGCCCATCTTGTGTATCCCCTGAACCAGTCGCTCCAATGCAGCCGCCTCGTTCCGAGAAGGTTTGCCCAGCCTTCCCCTTGGCAATGGTTGCATATCGCCGCAGAAAATATGGAATCGCACCAGGTTGAATCCGCAGCGCGCGTACTTGCGACTGTGGCGCATTTCCGATGGTAAGATTCCAGGCGGAGGAGTGTATCCGCAGATATATATCTGTATTCAACCGGAAGGGGGGGCTCCAGTGGCCATATAGGCTCTTGCAACGAGAGCTTTGCCGCGATTTCTGCCTCCTCGCGTAAACTGCAATTGCAAGCTACGGCAAATGCGCGCAGCGGTTCTGGAGCTGCAACAAGAGGCCAGCGTTTGCGGAGATCGTCCACGATTACGTGCATGTCGTACTTCAAAGCAGCTTTGAGAGCAGATGCTAGCTCGGAGATGTCGTCGAGATTTGGCGGTTCTACTGGATAACATAGTGTGAACAGAATTTCCAACGTTCGCTCGGACTCCTCTACCTCCACCGTTGGTAATTCGTCAATAAAAACGATATCTTCTTGGGTGTAGGGGGGCTGGGGTAGTTGAAGCATGTCTTTGAAGAAGTCTGAGGATTTTTTGAGGATGATCTTGCAAATTCGAAACAAGGTCCCATCCCCTGCTTTAATGATGAAATCCGCATCTTCATCGGCAAACAACGCGTTGTATCTGATCTCTGCGGATGATGCAGCATTTGTGGACGACATTGCGAGTTATCTAGTAGATACAGAAGGACAGCATGAGCATCATCTTCCATTGCACTTCTTGCTTTGATTAGACGATAACTTCGGGAACCAAAAGTTGGCACGCACCGTTGTTGAAAGTAACTGCGAACTTGAATACGCGGTTTGAATGATCTACAGATGCAACCTAGAGGAATAAAATATTTGGCTGAACCACAATGCTAGTCAGCGTGGGTTATTAAAGAGCGCAGTAGAGGGCATCAACCGATAGTGTATTGCTACCCGCGAGCAGCCGAATGCACTAAAAAGGGACACTTATGTCAGTAGCGTCGAGTTCGTCAATGCTATGTCCAAGGCTGGACGAGCATACTGTGACAACCTCAAGCTCTGCACCCGGGTTTAAGGCAAGGCTTCACTAGCACTAGCCTGAGCCACTGACAATGACAAGCTCGAGTTGGATGCTGGAGAGCAAGTCTCAACAATCAAGCGCCCGAATTGAGGCAAGTAAGTATGAGATGGGACTCAGGGTAGAGAGATGTGCATACCTTTGGTCTCGCGTATGTATACTAATAATAAAATAATGAAAGGAAAGGATATATTCTTATTGCGCAAAGTTTCCCGAAGTGCTACTGGAATGGCTTTGAAACTGAGTATGTATCGTAATATGTAGACGGGAGCCTCTGAGCAAGATATAATTTCCGGGTCAGGATACAGCACACTTGTCAAAGAAACATGACTGGGGATCGCAAGAAACAATTCTCGTCTCTCACTCAGAAATCTAACCAAGTCATTAGGTCCAGTAACGCTCTGCCGTGCTTCCGGTTATAGCGCACCGGTATAGCCAGTGCTACAGCGCATGCTGTTGATGTTCCTTGAATGTAGGCCTTCAACGCTTCATGATCGACCTGCAAAAATGAGTACCTATCAGTAAGGCCACAATATAAGAACCATAAATGGACATGACCTTCAGTGGCAAGTTTGGGCGCAGCATCAATCAATGCTGTCATTATCTACATTCAGGTAATTCCTGAGGCCTTTGGCCTTTGGCCCGGTGCAAGGGCCACCCACCCATCAAGACGGGGCCATAACACCCAAATCAAAGCCATTGCAGGATACGGAAACACGTGGCCGACGAGGTATTTATCCCCGGCCGTTGAACTTGTAGCATGGCCAAACTCTCAACTCCACTCCCCGTACGACGCGTCCCCAAGCATCAGCCTTTCTCCAGAACCTAATCAGCATGAACACGAAGTCGTCGACACACGAAGAACTTACAAGTCTTGCAGAGGTGAGTACCAGGCTAAAGCGGTTTGAACGCTAAACTGGACTGACCTTCATTCTTGCTACTCTCCTGTAGCGTGAGGACAACAAAGCAACCATGAGTCCTAAGGCCGTCACTGTAGAGTCGTTGAAGGGGTCCCCGGCTGACGTCCCAAGGTACGTGTTCAATATCCGTAGAACATTTCCTCAATGGCTAACCAACTCTGGCCACAGCCTCGAGAAGGCCAACAATACCACAGAGTCTCCCAAAGGCCCAACACCTACCCCTCCCACTTCCAAGCTATCGACTCGAGTGCGAGTAGCAGGACCACGTCCCCGACAGCATGATAGACCGCCCATCGACAAGTTGCGGCAGCCAGTACACAATCCTAGCAAGTTATTGATAGCTCCTGTTCCCATGCGAGTGACTAGGTCACAACTTCGGTTACAAAGGAACAATGCAGAAGGTGACTACTCACTCATTGACCTGACCTGAACCTGCATGGCTTAATCGGAACCGCATTTCTAGACGAGCCTACGACAACAAGCGGCCACGCAGGTTCGCTTTTGATGTCTAAGGGCAACTTAAAGATCAAAAACGAACCAACTTGCCAAATCATCGGGCATCCCCGCAAGCCCTTGGAAGAGCCGGCCCACCTCGCAGCACTAGGGACTTGGGCGATCGAGCGTCCGGGAAATCCTATGGTGCGCGCCATAGAGGCAGGCAAGCACAGAGCCTATTTACCCGTGATCCCCACCGCGGGTGAATACATCCCGCCACCCTGGTTGATGGGTATAGATGGGTGGAAAGAGTTGATGGATGAAGCCCAAGCCATAGCACCTATGCCGTGGCACAAACCCATCCTCACAGATGGCAGACCTTCCCCCGCTACCTTTGAAGGATACGAAGCGGGTTCGCAGTGGATGTGGGCCCGAGCGCTGAGGAAGACGGATAGACGGTTCGCGCCGGATTACACTGGGAAGGAGTTTGCTGGGCTGGCGGATCCGGTGTGTCCACTCACGACGGTACCGACTTCTCAACCAGTACCTTCAACAAGTGCGGACGAAGTTGCTTTGGCTGGGAAAAAAAGAAGCAGCGCTGACGAAGATGATGAGTGGCACAAGGTCACTAGACTTCGCCTTTCCGGGGGTGATGAACGAGAGCGCGAGGTGTCGTTCGTTCGGGGCTCGAGCAGCAGGAAGGGTAGTCTAGCCTCGTGGGAGTCGGATGACTGCACATCACCCTAGGTCGTAGCTACTCAACTTATCTTCATGCATCCTTGTCAATTATGGACACCTCAGCGTATTCTAACTGTGTAATCACCACTCACAATTTTCTCTCCTTATATCTTTCTTTTCTTCTCCTTAGTCTCAAGCATTTACCACCGTAGTAGTTGACTACAAAGTCTACCTGTAACTATCAATCAGTGATCAAATCTAAAGGACTCGTAAACATACTTTCTCGCCTCAGAATAGTGAGCGACAGCGCCGTCTCTATGAAGCCTAAGTAATTGAGAGTAGAAAGATGACTGATATCCTGAAGAATTAGTAAAAAAAAAGTCGCCAGTGAGCACTCGAGTGGTGGTACAAAGGAAAGAGTGCCTTTGAGCGTGAGATGGCTATCAACCATGGTGGCGTGCGAAAGGAAATGCTTCGAATTTGGCAGCTTTTCAAGTTTGCACCATGTGCTGATGAGCTGCGAGGGGCCTGAGCTTCACCTGGACGTCAATCTGAGACTCCACAGTCAGACTATACAAGCTGCGAACCAGGCTCAGATCTGTAAGGACTGTGCATGCATTCAAATTATCTTCGGCTAGTACTACGATAAAATACACCAAAGTTTACAAAAGAAAGGAGTCTGCTACACGCAGTGCGCAAGCTTTAAAAATACAATACAACAACGTTATATGCTATGCTACTAGTATAACAGTAGTAGGTATAATGTAATCAACAACTTTTTCCAAAAAGTCGTCAACCTCGTGAGTAGTATGTGGCAAATGAGTGAGTGGGGCGCGGTTTATAGCTACAGTAGACGATATCGATGAATGAAAATCAATCAGGAGAGTGCAAATGTTCAAATGAAGAAAGGAAGATAAAATGTTAAAGCGTAAGAAGAGAAAAGAAAGTCCAAGTTTGTCTTACATCACAACAAACGGATTACCACTCCCATTCCTACCAGCGGAACCAGAAAGCGGCGACGTCGGGCTAGTAGCCACCGCATACCTCTCATCGTCAAATGGCGTTGCAAACGGGTTACCTCCTAGCGAATCATGGTGGTACTTAGGGTATCCAATACCAGGAGGGAGGTAAGGTACGCTATCCCTCGTGGCTACCGTCACCACCGGCTTCTTCGCACCAATACTTGGATGTTGAGGCGGGGCGGAGAACTGTAAAGGAGGAGTGGAGAACCGTTCGAACCCATGGTGTAACGGCATCGCAACAGGTATCGGGACAGGCGCGTCCACAGCCTCTTGCTCACCACTATCAACATCACTAGGGACACTACTAACCACCTCCTTCCTCGCACGAGACCGGGACTTTGGTCGTGACACCGACATGGACTTCAGCTTCGTCGTAGTGATACCAGAAAGCCATGTGGACTTTCTCGGAGAGACGGACCATGCCGAGGTCGGTTCGACGGGAAGGTTTTCTTCCCAGTCTTCATTGTGGATGGAGGTATGAAGAGACTGAACGGACCCATTCGTAGTTGTGATGGTCAAGCGTGGCTTTGACTTCTCCGCTGGAGTACCTGTGAGCGTAATGGAAGAAGACGCGATGGATCGTTTCTCGTCGACGAGATCCTCCTCGTGCGCGGATGGTGAGTCTCGTTTCCAGAATTTCGTCGTGAACCGAGTCAACCAGGGTAACTCGCTCTGCTCAGGTTGACTAGCAGATGCATCGCTACCAGACCTCCCGAGAGTCAAGAATCTCCTTGGGCCAATTGCTGTAGGACGAGTTTCCTGCGTAGGTTGGGAAGCGTTGGCGTTGTCCAAGAATGAATCCCACGACTTCTCGAATCCAGGACGTTGACCGTTCTCTCCGCCATAGGGATGCGTATTCGTACGAGGGGGTGCCAGAGACCTAAATAACCCCTGCCTTCCCTCACCGCCCACACCATGCCCCTTCTCGACCTCACTATGTCTCGTCTCCGAATCTCCGAAATCCCTAAACGGCACAACAACTCCATCCATTCCCCTCCTCTGCGTCTTCTCCCACCTCCTCTTCTTCCACCTCTCGACCATATCCCGTCCACGCGAATGCCACCAAATGATCCCCACCCCCATCAAGACGACCAACCCCCACAGACCAATGAAGATCGAAAACATAATTCGTTCCTTCTTCAACGATTCCACGTACGCATTCACCAACTTCCCCACCACACCTCCACCATCCCCACCATCCCCACTTCCACTCCCCCCACCACCACCGATAGCAGCAGCAGCAATAGGCTGCGTCGCCTCATTCACCTGCTGAGGCGAAAGCACCAACACACTCTCATTCACCCTCGGCATATCCACATTCAAATTATCATGCAAAAACGTCAACGCCTTCTCAACCGCATCCACCTTGCTCCCCACAAAACACTTTATAAACTCCTCCACCGGACTCTCCAAAATCGTACCCCCAAACACCGTCTGCACGGCTCCTTGCAGATCATCGTAAAACGCATTGATCGTATCGTTCAACGTCGTCGTCGTCCCGTTCACCCACCCGAATAACCCGTCGTTGATCGTATTTTGGACGGTGTCGACGCGGGCGTTGATGGTATTGGCGTATGCGGCTGATTGGTTGTACATAGTGTTGTTGATGGAGGTGGCGATGAGGTTGCTAAAGTCGCTGGCTGAGGCGGCGGCTTGGTGTTGGTATTTGTGTTCCAAGGGTCCGATGGCGAGGAGTTGGACTTGGACGGAGAGCAGACCGAAGAAACCGATGAGGAAGCAAGCGAGGGCTGGGGGGTGGAAGACATAGTGGAAGAACCATGTGAGGTGGATGTGTTTGTTTGGGCTTAGTCGAAGGAGGGAGGAGATCCGGTTGGCGATTTTGGTCAAGAGGGGGTGGGACATATTGCCTTGCAACATTAGCAGGTTGTGGTTACTGAGCTGGAGAGTGGGAGTTCCTTTAGTCTTTGAGCCGCCGTGGTAGATCGCAGGGTCGGTGGACCAGGCCTCTCGGGTGTATCTCAGGTGATTCTGCAGACACCTCCACTTGTACCATTCTAATGCGCAGTTTGCTGCCAGAAGCACGAGAACAAGCAGAATAATAATAATAACACCAATCTTGGCTATCTTGACGAGATCGCGTCCGAGGTCGTCAACGATGGAGGTGTCCATTTGATCACAGAAAGTAACAGTGTTTTGTTCAGGGATGGGAAAGGCGTTGGCGTTGAAAGTAAGGTTGGAAAAGGTTTCGTTGATATCCTTCTTCACGAGCTCGAAGGGTGTGTCGATGCTACACTCGTGTCAGAATCAAAATAATCAGAAATAAACAGTGGAAAGACTGACATATCATCGAGCTTGCCCTTCAGTTCCGACAAAGTAGGCAGCGAGTTGTTGAGATTCGTGAGCGCATCGGTAAAATCCTGAGGGAGCGTGACGTTCTGCAGTGCACTTAAATCCGGCACAGATATACCCTTCACGCCAGGTATCTTTGTGATTATATCATTCACGCCCTGGACTGCATCCTGGATAGCCGTACGAATACCCCCCGCGACAGCACCCACAGCGTTATTAAGCTACGAGACTCACAATTCAATAACCTGGAATATTTGATATGACAAGCACGCACCTCCTGCACCGCACCGATCAAGATCGACAATCCACCTCTCACCACGAGCTCCAGAAAGCAGAGAAACGTGGATCTGTACATGTCCACGATGAAATTGATGATGGCCTCCATGACGGTCAACGCTAAAATAAGGGCTTTACCCGCTCCTTGCATAGTCGCGTTGGCAGCATCTGCGATCCGCGCGTTGGTTGCGACTGCCATGTAACGGGGCATGGAGGCTGTTGCAGTAGCGGCTTTCTCTGCTGCGAGACAGCTGGCGATTAGGTTCTCTTTTGCAGAGTCGACGGAGGATTGAGCCGAGTCGGAGGAAAGTTGGAGGCGGAAGGCGACGAAGAGGAGAGAGAGGATTGGGTAGGCGAGCCATGTGAGGGAGAGGAGGTGAGGGAGTTGTAGGTAGGGTGTGAGGGTGGTCGAGTGCACGCTGGAGGCGGGAAACTGCTGAGGTGCAGACATCGTTAGTTGGCTGCGTTCGCAGCTGTCTGTGTCAGTGAGTCGTAGAAGATGAAGTAGATTCGTCTAGTCGACCTGCGACGCTAAAGAGAGGGAGATGAAGAAGAGAGTGGTCGACGAGGAGACGTTACCGGACGACGGGTGTCCCAAAGGACGGGGTGGACTGGCATAGGAGATTTCACAGATGGCTTTTGAGAGCGACAAGGGTCATTGTGTTTTTGGTGCGGACTGCAGGAGGTCATTGTTCTGAACAAAGTAGAAAACAATAAACTTGCCGAATTGGTAACCGACACTGCGGGCGCTTCCCTCTCCCCGCAACTCGCTTGGAAATGGTCGCTTTTGTGTTGCACGACACCGGTGTGTTATATTTCAACGTCTGTGGATGCTCCGCCCGTCAGATTACACGTACACTGCCATCCGGGGCGTTCGTGAGGGCGACTCGCTTGAGGGGTATAGCCTCCTTGAGCTTTGTCCTACTCCTTTTCTCCGTTCTGAAGAGAAGGTGTAGAGGACAAAGCTCAAGTACCGTGGTCCATGAACGTCCTCAGCAGGCTTCAGACGAAGGCGTTCAACGAGGGCTGAGGCCAGAGGAGTGGTGGTCAAAGTTAATTGCCTCGCTAGCAAGGTAAGAGGTGCACGGTGGTCACTGACAACTTTGCTCTCACTCAGGTCGCAGATTGTTACCTGGAGTCACAACTTTCCTGTCACAGCTGGTATCGACCACGTCGCGATCGGTGACAACTCTGGACGCGACCGTCACAAGCGATTAGACTGGTCAGCCTCTGTCACGTCTACAAATCGAGAGTCCATGTTCGACTTTCAAGAAACGCTCCTTTCCACTGCTCCTCCATCTCCGTCAAACTGCAGCCACAGCCTATTCCCCCCACACTCGTTTACCACCATGAACTACCTCAAGCTCGCTCCTCTCTTCGTCTATCTCCTCACCGTCTCCGTCTCTGCTCGTCCTCTCGACGAAGGCGCTCCCATCGGCGACATGACTCTCGGGCTCGTTCTGCCCACCGCCATCCCGAACCTCAAGCTTCCTCTCCCTGATGCTGGTACTGGCAGCTCTGCTAAACCCTCAGTCCCTGGTGTTCCTGGCGCTCCTATTCCTGGTGCTGGTGCCTCAAAGTCCTCCAACGCTCCTGGTCTGTCTTCTCTCTCACACGTTGCCAAACCCGCCAAGGCCCTCCGTCGCTCTCCCGGCCCTGGCCCAGGTCCATCGCACTCCAACCCCCGTCTTCAACCTCGCATGGTCCGCGAACCAGACTACGCGGCCGCCAAATCCAACGTTACCATCCCCGTCGCCCCCACGACCACCGAAGCCTCGACGAAACGAGAGATCAACGAGAAGCAATTCAGGAAAGGTTGGGTCGTCCCTCCTCCTCAGCCCTCTTCCACACCCTCGTCCCAGCAGGCTCACCCCAAGCGAGCACCGAAGCACTCCAAGAAGAAAGGCTATATTACCCAAAACCACAAGAGACCCACACAGGCTGCTGCGCAGAAACCTACTCATACCGAGCCCGCCAAATCAGATCAAGCCGCTCCCGCTAGACCCGACTTGAAAGCTGAGCACGCTGCCGAGGACTCTGCTTCCGCATCCTCATCCAAGCCATCCAATAACTCACCAGCAGCAGGCTTCGCCAACCTTGTCAAATCCACCGGCGCTGCACCTAGCCTTTTGCAAGCCGCTGCAGCAGGTGTACCAGCCCTCCCGGACACACCCGTTACCAGTGCCGACACGAACCCTACCATCGACGCTGCTGCTGATCAGGGGAACGAACAAGCAAAGGCTCAGGCAAAGGTACCTCAACCGGTGCAGGAGAAGACTCCTGAGACTGGAGACAACAAGAGTGCCTATCCGGCTTACAGTGGCAACTTACCAGCAGCCCCAACTCCGGCTTCTTCTACTCCAACCGCGACGACGAAAGTCCGCAGACACTCACTCGTTCTAGACTCGGACCCGGCCATCCCACCTTCCGCCGACACCAAAGCGAAAAAGGACCCGGCCTTTGGACTTGTCAACTTCGATTCGAACGCGAAACCTCCTCCGTCTTCTGCTGATTCCGCTGGAAAGGTGTCGAAGCCGAGTGCGAAGCCTAGTAGTACGCCCGTACCCGTTCCGAAGGAGTCGATTTATCAGCCTGAGGAACCGGGGTATGGGAGCGCAAGTGTGTATCCGGAGGCTACGATGAGCCCTTCTCCGTAGGCGATTGAGTATGATTGAGGTATGAGCAAGGGAAGGTAGGAGGAGGATCCGGGGGGTCGAGAATGCGTGGTGGGATTTCACGATCAGGAAGAGGTTTTTCATGTACATGACTATGATTACGATTGACGAGACTACCAACGACTAGATTTGTATACCCCTTTTAGAGCGATACCAAGATACCCACATACCACTCATGAGTACTTTTTTTATAAGATCATGCATTTCTTTTCGCGAACATATCGACGTTTGAATCCATGGACCAGCCGTGATAAATAGTGTAGCGGCACTCGCGGAAGGTAAGTACTATACAGTGCGTCACACGCGTACGCGTGATATCGATGTTTCCGTGACACGACGCGTTAATTGATATTGATATCGTGACGTACCGTGACACAGTGCGTTCGATCGCGACGTTACACGCGTACGACCGACTTCATTCATGTAAGCGACTTGCACCTGAGTCTCCTACACCAATGTCATCAAAGTAAGTTTGAAATCTCATATATGCGCTGTTTCTGTATATACCATCTTACAGCAATGTCTGTTGCAGGATAACTGAGGTAAATACACCGACCCCCGGGTGTACCACGCTAGTGCACCCGTGCCTCCGCATAGCAGAAATACAGATGGAGGTCTTCCATTATCTCGCACGCAAGGACTGTGTGAATGTAGCGCGAACGTGCAGCACGTTCTATGACCAAGCGATGGACGTCATATGGGCGAAGGTCAAGACTTTCATCCCGTTTGTCAAGTGTATGCCGCCGGAGGTTCTGACAATACAGACTAAGAAAGATAAAGATCGGTTTAGGCACATACTGGTTACTATAGTAAGTCACATATAAAATAATCGCCCCTTGACTAAGTTATTATTTTACAAGGATTTTGCCAAGGAACCGAGGTCGGAAGACTGGCGACTGTTTCTCAAGCACGTACACCGGGTGAAGGAGTTTAGCGACATCATGTTCTTTGGACGTAACGTAGATCGCGACTATGTTACGGATGGGCTCACACCAGGTGCAGCAAAATTACTCGTCAGCTTTATCTGCGAACGTGGCTGCCTCTTCCCCAAACTCAAAACCTTGTTCGTTCGGAGTGTATTGGGCGAACGCTGGCTGCCAAGGCATCTCCCGTACATATCTCGCCAGACGCTACAATCCGTCGAATTCAGCTCGTTTAATGACGACCCTCCTATAGACGAAACTACAAAAGACATGTACATTGCCTGGCCGGAGATCGTGCCGCTTCTACGTTCGGCCTGGCCTCATCTTTGTTCCATCGGACTCTCCTCCGACTTCTCGATCTGCCAATATCGACTACCTGGAAAGCAGGACAAGATTCATATGTGTGACCAAGTTATGTCTCCCTGGCTCGGCGGACTATCTCACTTGCAGACTTTCCGGGCGCGTCTTGCCTTGTACCCTTCACTACTCAACGCCCTCTCAGAACTACCTCTTCTACATACCTTGCAGTTCGACGGGTCCCTAGCAAACTTAGAAGACGGCTATTGCCATCTTGACTCTGATGCTGAGTCGCTTCAGCTATCGCCCTCTTGTTTTCCATCACTCAAGAAGCTCCACATACATGAGAGGGCGACGCCACTTGGCCACCCTCCCATAATGCTATTACAGGCTCTATCGCATTCTCACACGCTTACAGACCTCTGGATCTATGTACCAATCACGGCACAGTCGGCAATGAAGCTGACTAACCTCTTCGAAGCACTCTCCTACATATCCCTGCTTACGGACCTCTATGTCAATGTCTCGATGCCGTACGCTAACTCAAACAATTCTGGTGACCACCCTAAATTGGCTCTCTCGGGGCAGCTGTTGTCCTTGTTTTTCCCACTACATCACTTGCAGAAACTGTCCCTCGAATTCGACGCGTACTTCGATGTCACGGTTGAGGATCAAAACCTCTGTTCCGCCGCCGTCGCATGGCCCAACCTCAGATACCTCTCGTTTCCCAGTGACGATTACAGGAGGACTGTACCCACGCAGACGACACTCGTCGGTGTCCAGGCTTTGTATAACGGATGTCTGTACCTTCGAACACTATACATGACCGTCAACGGTAGCCTTCCCACTATCGATCTCGATTACAATGGCCCGAGTGGAAGCGTCCGAGCCGTGGACTTGCCTGCCCCCAATGACGACGCCCGGATCTGTTTGATGGACGATCTCATGCTCGATTTCAGATTCCACTTGTCCGACATGGATCCATGTTATCGTTATATGGACACCGCCGAATGCTTGGTGCTGGCTGTGCGCTTGATGTTCCCTCTGGTCAACATGTTCGCTCCGGGTAGCAAGGTCGATACGGTCTGGGAAGATCGGGCGAGGAAGTGCTGGTGGGAGTCTTGGATTTTGGAACAGGATGAGATGCAGGCGCGGATGAATCAAATATGGGTGAAAGCAAGTTCTTTGAAGTTCGTTTACGAGAGTGCCTCAGACTACTCGGATGACAATGCTTCGGACGATAGCGGTAGTGACGATAGTGGTAGTGACGATAGTGGTAGTGATGATAGTGGTAGTGACGATAGTGATGAGTAGGTTAGGTCGAACTTAGCAGTACCGTGTGGTATGTCAACGAGGCACTTGAAGTGACAGCAGCAATCTCTTTCATGAGATGTATTGTTGGCCTGTATGAGCTACACATACAATTGAAGTTACATACGGTACGTACCCGAAAATTCAAAAAATAGTAACTAGGTTAGTATATTATTAATATTGGTTCGCATTATGACGTCACGCGTCGCAGACTCACGGCCATTCGTTCCACGTCACGTGGACGTGTTTGCCGGCCCTTCAAAAGGGTGACCACTGTGAGGCAAGTTGAACGTTGAACTGCAACCATACGGTATACTGCTAGTATACTCCGCTCATTCTCACAACGACCTAGGAAAATAAGTGCGTTCTACACGTTGTGAGTAAGCTCAATCTTTCTACCCCTTATTTGTACAAGCAATGCTCACTGTTGTTCAACACAACCCGCAGGCCTCACTTTGAGATTTGAGGTGATGACACCACCAAGTGGAATGCATCGATGCCTGCGCATAGGCGAAATCCAGAGGCTCATCTTCAGTTTGCTCAGCCAAGAAGACTGTATTCCACTAGCGCGAACATGCACCACATTCTACGAAGAAGCCATGGACGTTGTATGGGCAGACGTCCCAAGCTTTATCCCGTTTGTCAGATGCATGCCATCAGAAACTCTGGTGATGCGGACCGAGGTGAGACGCCATGGGACAACGAACACAATCATAGTAAGTGCCAGTGTATAATCGCAAGAACTTAATGAATTGCCTTTTGACTAGTGATTGCATTTTTGTAAGGATTTCGCCCGAGAACCGGATCCTCTCGACTGGCAACTGTTTTGCAAGCATGTCCATCGGGTACGGACGTTCAAAGACGATATGTCATTTATGGGACATGATGATGATGATGATGATGATGATGATGATGATGATGATTTGGATCTCATCGACGAACTGACCCCTAATGCATTCAAAATGCTTACTTGCTTCATCCGTCAGCATGGTTGTCTCTTTCCGAGACTTGAAACCCTATGTATTGAGATCCTCGGGAACAGTGGCCGCTGGCTCCCAAATTATCTGCCATACCTGTCTCACTGAGAGCCCGCCGCCGAGCGTCGGGCACACTAAATCAGACCAATGACGAGAATGGGAACAAGCTTCGTCGATAGCAGTAGTATGAGTACTCAGATACATGTGTATGATGTCGAATAGTGTCACGAACACGTCTATTTTTCATCTCTTTTTCGTCTATTTTTTGTTATCTTATCTTATCTTGGGC